>WEIU01001415.1:11949-126230 GCA_013389925.1 Aegithalos caudatus
CCCTGTCCCTCTCCCTGTCCCTCTCCCTCCCTCTCTCCCTCCCCCAGCCGTGCCAATCCCGGGATGTGCCGGCGCTCCCCGCTCCGTGCCCTCTGCTGCTCGCTCCGGCCGGGGTCGGGCCCTTCCCTCCCCATCTCCCACTTCAAACATCATTCCCAATCCAATTCAACCCCAACTTCACCCAAACTGAAGAAAAAAACCCAACCCAAACTAATCCAAAGGAATTCTTTTGCTCAACCTCAATCTATTTAAGGCAGGATCTTTTCCAGAATGATAGAAGTAATTTATCATTAAAAAAAAAAAAAAAAATCTATGTTATATTATTGCTCCTGTGACTGATGGCATTGCAGAGCTGATGGAACATTAGATGTGACATCACAGATTTCTGTTATTTAAAGGGACAAAGTCAAGTTAAATTTACCAGCCAGGGGAATGAGACAGGGAACAAATCCTCTTCATTAAAACTGCTCCTGACTCCTGTCAGAGTGCTGTGATTTGTTCAAATACACATAATTTCCTTTTCCATTCTGTTTAGGATGGGAGAGAGACACGGTGTCAAAATCCAGATCAGGATGATGGAGTGCTGCCAGAGACACCCAGGGTTTGTCAGGCAGGGCTGTCGATCCCTCCAGGAGCAGAGGAATTGTGAGGAATTGTGAGGAATTGTGAGGAATTGTGAGGAATTGTGAGGAATTGTGAGGCATTGTGAGGAATTGTGAGGAATTGTGTTCTGCTGCTCCCCAGGCTCTGCCCCAGCACCCCCAAACCTCCTCAACACCCACACCTGGCTGCAAAGCCTCTCCTGGGAAAAGCCTCAGGAGAGCAGGGAAAAACACAGAGCGTTTTTTGCCTCAGCAAAACTCAGGGAATCAGAAACATCCCCTGATTTCTGGAGCCCCAGCACGGAGCTCCTGCTGGATGCTGGATCCCAGGAATGCTGGGGCCTGGCACAGGCTGAGCTGGAGTCAGGATATCCAGTTCAGTGAGCCAAAGGGGGCAGGAATATTTGATGGGATGGAGGTGGGAAGGAGAGTGAGGAGGGATCAGGCTGCTCAGAGACTGCAGCACTTAATGCTGTGAGGAAAATAATGAACACCTCCAGTGAGAGGGGACCAGAGCCTGGAGATGCCAGCAGAGGCAGAAAAGGAAATGTGCCAGGGAGGGTCCAGGGAAACAACAATAAAGGTGCAAGTGAAGACATTTTCAAGAGTGCTTTAGGAAGTTTAAATTCCCTTTTATGCAGGACTTAATTTGCATGGGCTGCTGGTGAGATCTGAGCTACAGAGAACCTGACTTGAGGATATTTAAATAATATTTAAACCTCAAACACAGTTCAGGCTCTGAGGATGGAAGGTTTTCACTCTGCAAAAATCCCTCAGCATGGCCAGCATCTTCCAAAGTCTCTGGCCAGGCTCCTGTAGATCCATCCAAGGAACCTGAGCTACTGCAGGAATGGGATTGGAGGCAGACTGAAAGCTTTGCCCAAAATCCCATTTCTGCCAGTGAACGTGGCTGAGTTTGGCTGAGGAGTCCTCTGGACCAGGAGCCAGAGGCTGCAAGGCCAGGAGGGGCTGGAGCCTGGGGAGGAGAGCAGGAGCAGCCAGCTGGGATCCAGAGGGGTCTCACAGGCAGCAGGCTCAGAAATCAGGGAAAAGGAGGAGAAAGCAGCAGCAGGGAGGCCCCAGACCCTGCCCAGCCCAGCCCCGTGTCACAGACACACAAAGGGACAGTGCAGAGAAGGGTTTGGGGAGCACAGCAGGGCTGGAGGAGGCCACTCCAGAGCCTTGTCCCTCAGGATGTGTCCAGGGAGGGAGCCAGGCACAGCCTTTGCTCCAGGGCACAGCTGGTTTTACCCTTGGTAAATCAGCTCCCAGGAGAGGCTCCCTGTGGTGCTGCAAGGAGGAGCAGCTGAACCCCTCCAGTGGCAGGGCTTTTTCTTTTTCATTCCTTTCCTGCAGCCAAGGAAGCTTTTCCAGGTCCATTTGACCTCCCCTCATCACCCAGCCCAGGACACAGTGCAGCCTCTACATTGCACTCCAATTTCCATCTCTGTTTATCCAGGCATTTTCTCCTCCCAGGGCCCCTCTGGCCCATCCCTGGCAAAGGCCCAGGGCACCCAGGGGTGCTCTGCCCAGTGCTGCCCAGCAGGGACTGTCCCCCTTCCCTGCTCTCTTCCAAAACCACCTCAGCCCTGCACCCTGGGAGCTCCACCAAATTCCTCATGGGAAGCTCCTGGCCCCCTCAGCTGTGGTTCCAGCCATCCCCTCTCTGATGGAACACCCTGGTGGGTTATCCAACCCCTCCAAAAACCCCCTGGAGACCCTCCAGCCTTGCCCTGGATGTGTGGGGCTGGCAGTGCCCCTCAGCACACAGCCCTGGGTACCAGGACGTGGAGCCCATCCTTGATTCTGGATTTCCTCAGGAGGCTCCATCCCCCAGGGGCAGCAGCACCAGGAGGGGCACAGAGGGCAAAAACAAGCAGAGGAGAATCAAATGTGGCTCACTTCAGGGTCTCCAGGATTTTGGCTGGCTCTGGCTTGGAGCTGGCTCAGTGCAGTTCTCCCCTTGGTTCCTGCCAGGGCTTTATTTCCTCATCCCAAAAATACAGAATGAACAGAGAAGCTCTGGAGGACTCAGGCACTTTTACACATCACAAATGTGCTGCTTCATAAATCCTGGTGTGGCTGAGGGCTTGGGAGCTGCAGGAAGGGATTGATGGATGGGTTTTTCCATTCTTATTAAGCCTAAAAAACACTTTCCCAAGACCTGTAAGGCCTTGATGCCTCCTCCCTTCTGTCTTTGGGACACCAAAGGAAAAGGAAAAAATCAGAATATTTTTTTCTCCTGCCATTTCCTCAGCTGGACACTGAGCAAATCCCCTCAGCTCTGTAAGGTTTTGTCTTCACATTTGTGCAGGGCTTGGTGAGGGAATTCCTGCAGTACTCTGAGGCTCTCCCTGGACACAGGACCCACCTTCCTCTGCCCCTTGGTGAAAGAGCCCAGAGTCCCAGGGCTGTGATGGATAAAGCTCCATCCTGAGCTCACCAGCCAGCACATCAGCCCCTCCAAAGTTCATATTTTTGTGCCTCCAGGTGAGCATAGAACATCTCCAATCCATCATTTCCAGCAGAGCAGGGAGGATGTGGCTGCAGTCCCAAACTGTTGCTCTGGGAATGGTGTTCATGACTCAGCCACTGCTCCTGGAGTGGGAAAGGACAGGAACCACCCCTCCTGTGTCCCTCTCCCACCTGCAAGGGCAGCTCTGAGGGCTTCATTTTGATCCCAAATTTTTGCTGCTCTTATGTTTTAAAATTGGAAATTGCCATGGCCAGAGATGGTTGAAAAAGTCCCACAGCCTGAAGGCTTTTCTTGCACAAAGTGCAGAATCACAGAGTCACTGTGGTTAAAAAACTCCTCTGAGATCCCTGAGTCCAACCACCCCCAGCACTGCCAAGGCCACCACTGCCCCATGTCCCCAAGTGCCACATCCACAGGGCTGTAAAACCCCCCTGAGGGACAGGGACTCCATCCCTGCCCTGGGAACCTGTGCCAGGGCTGAAGAACCCTTTCCATGAAGGAATTTTCCTCCAACCAGAGCTTTCCCTGAGGTTCTTTCTCCTCCTGTCCCTGTTCCCTGGGAGCACAGCCCGACCCCCCCGGCTGTCCCCTCCTGGCAGGAGCTGTGCAGAGCCACAAGGGCCCCCCTGAGCCTCCTTTTCTCCAGGCTCAGCCCTTTCCCAGCTCCCTCAGGAGTTCTCCAGCCCCTTCCCAGCTCCTGGATGTTTCCACCCTGGTAATCCAAAGCTCCTTAGTGCTGACTCAGCACCTTCAGCCACCGACTGCCACAGCCGGGGGTCTCTGAACAGCCAGCCCTTAATCCCTTGGGATTTTACCCACAAAAAAAGCCTCAGTGAGGACCCTCAGCCCCTTGTCACAGGCTGATGGCTCCTGGTGGCCACGGGGCCGTGCTGAGTCGTTTGGGCTGTGATGGGTTTGGGAGTGACAGACATGGAGAGCTCAAAGGAAAATGTCCAAACCTCCCATCTGATCCAGTCCAGCTCTTATTAGAAATGCAAGGAAAGTAACCAGGCATATGCAGGTAGCACCAGGATGATTTATTTTATTACCCCTACAATTATTATTAGAGCTCAGAAGCTCCTGAGGCACAGCAGGATGGTTGGAATAAAACATGGAAGCAAAGTGCAGAGAAGGAACAGAACAGAAGTGAGGTGTGCACAAGGAATACTGTGATCCAGGGTTTCCAAAGCTGTGGAAATTGGAGCCTTCCTTAGGAAAAACAAGGAGCAGATGTTTGGAACTGAGGAGTTTAAATCAGGTAGCACAGAACAGTTCTGGATTTTGTGCGGAATGCCAAGATTGGGGATCACAGGGGGGAGAGATCACTTTTGATCCCCCCTGGGGCTCTGCTGGAGATGGAGCCTGGATGGATGGAGCCAGCTGGAGGCTCAGCCCCGGGGCACAGGCAGCAGTGAGCCAGAGCTGCCCCTGCAGCCTCCTGCAGATCCAGGGGCTCCACAGGGATCCCAGGAGGGGGAGGTGAGAGGGGACCAGAGCCCAGAGCAGTGGTGAGAACCTCCCTGCCTCACCTGCACCCCCTGCACTTGGTGCTCCCCAGCCTTGCTGGGCTCCTGCTCGCTCCAGGGACTGTGGGGATCTTCCCACACTCCCAGATTTGCCTGATTTTCCATCTGGGATCCTCTCCCATGGGTTCCCCTGGAGCAGCAGTTCAGCCCAGCTCACAAAACTCATCAAACTCATCAAAAACTCATCAAAAACTCATCAAACACATCCCTGTGGCCTGAGCAGATGCAGCCCAGGCAGGGGTGACACCCACACAAAGCAAAGGCCACCATGGGTCACCTCCTCCAGCTTTGCACCCTTCCTGGAGCCCATGGCCTCAGCAGGGCCCTGACTGCTCAATGCCAGGGATCAGGAAAGGAGAAGAGATGGAAAACCAGAGGGCTGGGACATCTTTCCTGCAGCAGGAGCCTGGGGTGGTTCCAGACCTGAGCCTGTAGGGCAAGGGACTAAAAAATGACAGGAAGGGAAGGACTGGCCAAGACCTCTGGCAGTCCCAGGTGGGGAAAGGCCCAATTTTCCCAGTGAAGGTTCCCCTGAAGAATTCCTGCCATTCCCAGGATCTCTGCATTGCTGATGGTGTGGCACTTTGGACATGGGACAGAAGCTCCTCGTGTATTTTAAAGATCCAGCAGAGCCTTTCCCTGTTCTCCAGAGGGGTTTGATCCTCTCCTGCTGTTCCCAGGCAGCAGCAGTCAGGGGCAGTGAGTCAGGGCTGCTCCCTGGTTTTACACAAGGAGCAGGAGCTGGACACGTGTCCCAAGGGCAGCCAGGATGTGGCTGTCACCCCTCTGCCCCTGCCATCCTCAGTGACATCAGGGGGACAATGAGCTGCCATCAAAGAGCACCTGTGAGGAGTGGGAGGCTCTTCATGGTCCAGTTTTGTCCTTCCCAGCTCCCTGCACCTCTCCAGGGGGAACTGGGAGGGTCTGGTCCTGTTTGAAGCCATATTTCTCACAGGGCTCTCCAACTGTCACCCCCTAAGGATCAGCAGGACACTGTGGGATTGGGGAAGGAGGGGGTGGGTTCAGGTGGCTGCCCTGGACCTCAGGAAGAGCAGGAGTCTCTTGATTATCCTGAACAGCCCTAAGACTCTCTTGGCTCTCCTTAGTTGCCCTCTCCTGGTTATCCCACTTGGTTCTCTCTGGTTCTCCACTGGAACCTGCTGAGCTCACAGCAGAACCACTCATCCTCCCAGCTGAGCTCAGGCACCACAGGAAGCATCTCTTTCCAAGCAGGGGAGACATTTGGTTTTGCAGAAACCTTCCTTGGGCTCTGCACAGGAGGACGTGGTTGGCAGGACACAAAGCTGACATCAAGAATTCCCTAAATCCAAGTTCCTAAATATGTCTGCCTTGGAGCCCCAGCTGCCCTGGGGTGAGGTGTTCACAGCAGCTCCTTCACTGCCTGGGGGTTCCTCCCCTCTCTGCATGTGCCAGCAAGCCTGTTTCTATTTTTCAATCCAAGTCTCCATCAGTGCTTTTTTCCTGGATTTTGTTGGGTTTCAGGCCCGTGCCAGTGCGAGGTTATCAGTAAAGCTTTCCTCAGCTCATTGATGTGGTGCTGAGGGCCAGCTCAGGCTGGGGTTATCATTCCAGCCCTGCCAGTGCTGGCTGATCCAAGGGAGGCAGAGAACTCCACAAAGTTGGTTCCTGGCCCTGGGACCTTGGGCAGGGCTTTGCTTTCATCTCAGCTGCTGTGAGCACAGCAAACCCAGGCTGGGCTGAGTTAAGGGCTCAGCTCCCTTGGTTTCCCAGGGAATCAGGTCACCTCTGGAACAGCTGGATTCATTGGTTTCCCATGGAATCAGGTCACCTCTGGAACAGCTGGAGTTCCCAGAAAAGAGGAGGCTGTGCTGGGAAGGGCTGGGGGTTTTCCCCTCAGTTCAGTGGGGATGAGAGCAGGCACAGCTGGGCCCTGGAGGTCTCATCCCTTGGCCAGCCCTGGTATAAGAGCTGATGGGAGAGAGGTGGGACAGCAGGCAGCTTCTGGGAATGCTGTTTGCTATGGCAGAGTCCTTACAGCAGCTATTGCCTTCATAATGGGCCCTGGGTCTAACACAGGCACACCCAAAGCTGCAGCTGCAGCTCATGGCAGGCCTGGAGCCCAGCTGGCTCTGCTCACAGTGCACTGCATTGTTTGCTGAGCATCTGAATACATAAAAACCAATCAGCATCACACACAACACCTTTACCATTACCCACAGCCCACATAACTGCAGTCATTGCCACATTGTGGTCACTGCTATCCAGCTATATTGAGTTAGCATGTTACAGTTGGAGCTTAAAGTTGTTTTTCTGTTTTCTTGCAGTGGAAAATTCTTACACCTTTTTCCTACTTGCTGCATTGGCATCTTTGTTTGCCTCTGGTATCTTCTGCTTTTTCTAAGACCTATTTCTGCTTGCTAGAAACATCTTCTTTATTTGTGGTCAAGCTATCCTTTGCTCCAGCCACAAAAACCCCTTCCAGCTCGACTGAACCTTTGCCTTCTTTGTTGTCCTGGCTCAACAACTCTTAATTTAGACATCTTTCATTCTTCTATATCAAAACTTGTTTCCATCTCTGTTCTGCTCTCAGGTTCCACATTCAGAGAGTTTTCTGCCAAGCACACATATCTGTGAGACTCTCCTGACAAACTTTCATCTTTCCCAGCACACCAAGAGCAGCCAGCAGCCTCTGGAACAGGCTCCCAGACAGGTGTTCCATGTGCACCAGGAGCCTGGGAAACCTGACCTTCCTGCCTTTAATGGGGTTTTCACACAGAAGTGAAGCAGAGCACAAAGTCAGAAAACAATTCAAGCAAAGACAGAAAAAAGGGAACTTCCCAAAGCTGGGAAGTGCCAGTTCCCACTGCAGTGGGAAGTGTGGAGTGTCACAGTAGGACACCAAATAAAGATGCTTGACTCCAGATCAAAGGCAGAAGAGAATCAGATGGCTTTATTTACAACTCATCCAGGCTTTTTATAACATGCTGTGCTAAAAAGGCACATTATTGGTGCATGGGATTGACACCTCTCTCCATTGGTTAAGTAACAGAAATGGCAAACACCTGGGAGAGGGGTTGTAATGGGAAAGGAATATTGTTTACACAAAGTCGTTTGGGAACAAGAAAAACAATTGAAAACTTTCCCTTGAGAAGAGCTAGCAGTTCTCAGGCTCAGAAATATCGGGCCCACGGTGTGGGGCAGGGGCCCAGCCCCTCCTTGCAGGGTCCCTCCAGGGCTCTCAGAGCTCTGCAGCCCTGGATCGCTGGTGCCTTCACCTGCAGCTTCCTCCCGCAGATAACACAGCCCCTGTCAGGGTGATGAGTGTTTGCACTGAAGGCTTTGCATTTTTAATCGAGGCACAGAGGGAAGCTGGGGCCGAGCCTGCCTTTGGGGTGGGTTTGGAGGGGAGCTCAGCTTTGCCGTGGTTTCTTTGTGCAGGATGCGCTGTGCCTGCCGCTCCGCCCGGGGCTGCGGCTCCAACGCCACCCAGAAAAGCACCGAACTCAGGCCCAGGGCAAACCCTGCCCAGCCGAGCCCCTGGGCAGCCCAAAGCACCCCCAAAGGGAGGTAAAGCCGTGCTGTGCCCTTCCTGAGGAGCTGATGAATTCTTAATGCAGCACTTAACTCCACTTGACCCCTCCCGTTAATAGGGAAGGCTGGGCTGGGGCCATGGAGAGCCCAGACAGGGATGGGGATCCTGCCCTGGGGCCACAAACCTAGACCCCAGACTGGAATACAGGTGGGAAACAGCAGCCCAGGCAGCCCCAGGGATGGTCCTGCAGGGATCCATGGATCCCAGAGGCCGTGCCTGGAGCAGGGGCTGCTGGGCACCAGCCCTGGGAGAAGAGGAGGCTCCAGGGTGGGTCTTGAAAAGCCCAGCAGGGTGGTCAGGAGAGGGGAGAGGCAGAGCCAGATCCTGCAGCTGCTTTCTCACCCACCCCAAGGAATCACAGGCTTGTTCCCAAAGCCTGAGTGTGGTGTTGGAGGTTTAACAGCAGCAGAACAAATCCATGGCCAGCAGAATTCCAGGGAGCACTGAGGGCACAGGAATTGATGCCTTTGGAAGGCTGAGCTGGAACAGAGACTGACAGAGCTAGAGAATAAAGTAGAGATTTATTAAAAGGCCATTAAGGTACACCTTGGGCAGGAGAAGAGCCTGGCCAGGGCTACACTCGAGGTGGACCCAAAATGGTCACAAAATGGACACAAAATGGTCACAAAAATGGACAAACAGTCACGAGGTCTCACACTTTGATAAGTTTTGGTTCATTTGTATATTGGGGTTTAATTGTCCAATTCCAGCTCCAGGCTGTGAGGTCCCATCCTTCTTGCTCCTCCCTGCAGCCACCCTTGTTTGTGCTTTGGGGCTGAAAGTTGTCCTTGGTGTGCAGCAGGACAAGGATTTGTTTTGTGTCCCTGCTGTGTGCAGAGCTGAGTGCCCCTGACTGTGAGCTCAGAGCTGCACCCTGGGCACCACAGAGTCTGGGATACATGGGAGCTGAAACTTAAGGCATCAGAACAAATCCAGGCCAAGGGTTTCAAGTCTCAGCTTTGCTATGTTTGGATCCATTCCTTGGCTGAAGCACTCTAGGAGAGGACCAGAGCAGCACACAAGGGCAGTGGGGTCCAGCAGACAGAGCTGGGGCTCAGGGAACTGGCACCATCCTCCAGGAGCACCTGGAACCCTCTGGAGCCAGGCTGGATCCACCTGGGAAGTGTGTGAGACCCAGGATAACCTGGAGCCCCAGCAACACCGGGGTCTGTGGGGATGTTTATGGGCTCCTGCCCCGTGGAAAAGGAGCTGATGAACAGCCTGGAGCTGCCTCTGCTTGCACTGCACAGCAGATTTACAGCTCATCTGCACAGCCCTGCAAGGACACAGCTCCCTGTCCCTGGGAGGGATCAAAATCTGCCTCTCCTCCTCCTGGGACAGCAGCTCCTTCCCTGGCTCTGAGACTTTTAACAAAGCCCCAGCCCTGGCTCTTCCCTCACCTTCCCCAGGCTCAGCTTTTGTTTCCTCAGCTGCCCCAGCCCCTCTCTGCAGAGCCAGCCCAGCAGCACCAGTGGCTCTGCCCAGGGTCCCCTCCTGTCCCTCATTCCCAGCCCCTGAGCCCCCAAATCCCTGCTCTTCCCCCCAAACCCCTCATGCTGTGCCCATCCCCATTCTCCTGGGCTCAGGTCCCTGAGGAAAGCTCCTTTGGGAGCCCTTCCCTGAGCCCTGCCCTGCACACAAATATATTCCTGTGCTCCCAGAACTTCACATCATTAACAGTGACGAGATTAAACATTTTCAGTGTAACAATTTCCAAGCCTTCCATTCCCATAGCCCAAAGGAGCCCATTTAGAGGAGATCCAGCCCTTTGCTGGCCTGGCTGGAGGGACCTGGCCCTGCAGGGCTCCTGGAGATGTTCCTCCCTCTGGAACATGGAAAACAGCTACAAGTGACACCGTTCGTGCCACCAACACCTCCCACCCTCCTTGATGCTCACTGGATTTTTTGCCACAAGGTTTTTAGTTTGGTTTCATGGGTTTATTTTTTTTTTTTTCCCTCTTGCAAACACAAAACTGCTACTGCTAAAGTCCCTGCTTTTCTGGCTCTTCCACTGATCTCTCTCATCCACTTCCCCATTTCCACCACCCTTCCTTCCCCCTCCCTGCTGTGCCCAGGCTTTTATCTCATGCATCATTCATCCCAGCTTAGTGCCTTCTTTTAGGGCAGCCTTCTGGGAGCTGCAGCTCTCCTTGAATTCCTCTTCTCCTCCTGCCTTGGCCTGGTTTGCACTCACACACACTTTCCCTGGAGTTTTTCTGGGCGTGTTGCATGCACGGCAGAGCAGGAGGGAGGAGAGCAGCCTCCAACACCTTGCACCAAACCTTGGGAGCTTCCATGAGATTTGGAAGTGCAGAGCCTGGCCTTGGGCTGGGTTGGGCTGGCAGCTCTGGCACTAACACACGGCAGTAGGAGGGGCCAGGGGACATGGTGGTGTCCAGCCTGGTAAAACTCAAGGTGGAATTGTCCAGGGATGTTCCCCCAGGCTTTGGGAATGCTCAGGGAGGGTGCTGTGGTGGCTTCCCAGCCGTGCTGGTCCTGCTCCCAGCAGAATCTTTGGGATCCCATCCCTGCAGATCCCATCCCTGCTGCTGCCAGCTGGAATTTTACCTGGGGTGTCCCTGCAGCTGCCACCACAGCGGTGTCCAGGACTGACAGGGACAATATTTCCAGCCTGGATGTTTCCATTTGCATTTCTCTGTTGTTTGGTGGCTGCTCCTGGATCCCTGGAAACATCCCAGGCAGGCTGGGTGGGGCTCTGACCACCCTGGGGTGGTGGAGAGGGTCTGTGCCCATGGCAGGGGCTGGAGGAGAGGAGCTCCAGGCTCCCTTCAATCCCAAATGCTCTGGGCTCTACAGCCACCAGTGACAGCTCAACACACCAGAAAACTCCCCCAGATCCCCAGAAATGCAGTCATTTGTGGTACAAATGACAGTCCTGGGGAGCACAAACTGAATTACAAGCACAAACAGGAGGAAAAGCTTGGGAAGGGCTTTCCAGCCCCTTGGTGGAGCCTCCCAAATTTCCATTGGTGACAGAGGCCTGTAAGTGCCCCAGCTCTGTTCCTGACCTTCTTTAAGAAGTGAAAGCTGCTGAGGAATTCCCTCATGTACCTGGGGCTTCCAGGAGAGCTCCAGCTGGGATTTGGGCTCTGGCTGGGAGGAAGGAGGCAGAGCCATCCCCACCTCCTTCCATCAGGAGATGCTCTGGGTGTCATTCCCTGGAGTGTGGGACAAGCACAGTGGGCCAGAAATGCACACAAATCTTTGAGGCAGAACAAGGGAAATTATTGCCAAGGGGACAGAACCTCCTGTGGGGTGTTTTGGCCTGAACTGGATGGATTCATCCCAGCAGCAGCTCCTCTGCTGGCTGGGAGCTCTGAGAGGTTTTCCCAAGCACCTCCACAGCTCTCAGGCCTTGGGAGAATGGATAAATAAAAATAACTATAACTATAAATATAACTATAAACATAACAGGTACACACAGCAGCCACATGATTTTTCTACCTCCCTTTGGGTTGTTGGATGTTTGGCTGCTGTCCCCCCAGGGGCTGTGGAAGGGCTGGAACAGGGAAAGCCATCAGTGGGGTGGGATGTGGGCATGGACAGCTCCATCCAAACCACCCCTGGAGACCTCCTGGGAGTGGTGGAACTTCTCCAGGGTGGGGTGAGGCACAGGGGAGATGCCTTGAGAGGCAGCTCAGCCGTGTCCAATGGCAAATCCCCTGGATTTGGATGGATGGGGGTGCTTGGGCTCATCCAAGGCTGTGAGTTCCACCCAAGGCTGCAGTCCCGGGAGGAGGGGGGCCCATCCAGCTGTGCCAAAGCACATCCCAGGAGAAAAGCAGGGGGGACCAGCCCTAAAGGAGGACACCAGGGGTGCTCCAAGGCTCTGCCTAAGGGCTGATCCCACCTGGAGCTCCAGGCCTGGAGGGCAGGAGGCCCCGGGGCAGGAATCAGCTCCAATCCCTTACTCAGCATTTGCAAAGCCCCACTCACTCTGGAGGGGATTTCAGATTAAGCTCTTTAAGTAACAAAGCAAGATCTCTCTTTTAAACCTCTGCTTAATCCCATAATCCTGAGGAAAGGCCTCTCCCACCCCCAGGGAAAAAGGAGATGGAGGTTTTTTGCTGAGGGAGACATAATGACTTCATCCCCACCTAATTGGGTGATATTTGCTGATTAGGCACAGAAAGCCTTGGGGAAAGTTGAATTTTGGATAACAACTTAAAGATCTTTATGAAAAAAAAACAAAACAGAAACCTCCCCAAACCACCCTAAAACCATGGGAAGAGCCAATGGGAGAGGGGGAGAAGGGTCCTGTTCTGGTGGTCCTGAGGTGCAAAGAGCAGAGCACAGGGAGGAGCTCAGGGATTCCCATCACAGGGAGCACACCCCCCTCAGTCCATGGCTGGCCGTGCTGGGAACCAGGAGTTTTGGGATGGCCCAGGGCAAAGCTCAGATCCCACCTGGAACAATCCCCAGGTGTTTTGGGATGGAAGGCACCTCTGGAGGCCTCCAGCCTGACCTCGTCCCTCAGGGTCAGCAGTGGGGTCACAGCTGCTCACTCCAGGCTTGTCCAGGTCAGGAATCCCTGCAGGGAGGGGAGCCAGACCCTGTCCTGCCCCCTCCCACCTTCCCAGGGAATGCTGCCAGGCTCTGTGCAGGAGGTTTGGGATCTCCAGGGCCTCCAGGCACAGGGAAAGGAGGAACAGTCCCTGGGCCTCCCTGATGGTGTTTTGAAGGCTTTAGACGGGAGATAAGAAACATTAAAACCTCACATTGTGTTATCAAAAGAGGAGTGAAGTCTGAAAACAGCCTGGAAAATCCTGGATACTATTGATAAAAAATAATATCAAATCTCTAAACAATGTGAGCACTCATTTTCTGTCTCACACTGATCCTGCAATGAATCTCTCTGACTTTACTCAGCACTACTCCTGGTTAAAGTGATTACAGCACTAATACCCAAAGGAAGCAGCCAGTGTGAGCTGGAGACCTGTTATAGACATGGAGCAGGTGACTCCTGCCAACATTCCTGCAGAACTGCTCCTGCCTGGGTAAAAGTTTGGGATCTCAGCCTGCAAAGGAGGAAAGCACTGCTGCCTCTGGGAGCTCCTTGTGTCACTCAGAGGCACGGAGGGAGATGGAAACAGCTCTGGTTGCAGGAGCTCCTGGGGTGTTTAATGAGCACCTTGGGCCGTCCCTCACCTGAGAGAGGAGCTGCAGGTGTTTCCTTTGCCACAGTTACAGAATCAGTCACAGAATCTCCTGAGGTGGGATGAGCCCCAGGGATCATGGATCCAACCCCTGGCCCTGCACAGACCCCACAACAACCCCACCCTGAGCATCCCTGGCAGCTCTGTCCAAATGCTCCTGGAGCTGGGGCTGGGGCCATTCCCTGGGGAAGACAAGCCTGTGCAAAATTCCATCACCCAACTCTGCCAACAGCCCGTGCTGGGGGCTGAGCAGGGCAAAAGCAGCCCTTGGCTCACAGGCAGGTGTGAGGGTCAGTCAGAAAGAGAAAAGAGGAGTTTGGGTTTTACCTGCCCACCCTGAGCCTGGGAAAGAATAAAAGTCCAGGTGAAACTTCCAGGCTCAAACAACTTCATCTCCACTGCTCTGGCTTTCAGCCACGGAGTGGTTGGAGCTGTGATGGATGTGTGTGAAGAACTGTCCCAGTCCAGAGGGCTGAGAGAGGATGGGAACCCCCAAATCCCTGCAAACCTGGGGCACCTGGATGTGCCCTGGAGGGGAAGAGGATCTGAAGCTGCTTGAGCCCAATCCCCCCCGGCTGTCCCCTCCTGGCAGGAGCTGTGCAGAGCCACAAGGGCCCCCCTGAGCCTCCTTTTCTCCAGGCTCAGCCCTTTCCCAGCTCCCTCAGCTGCTCCTGGGGCTCCAGACCCTTCCCAGCTCTGTTCCCTTCCCTGGACACGCTCCAACCCCTCAGGGACATTCCGGAGTTGCGGATCCCCATGGCCAGGATGCACCAACAGCAAAGGCTGCACCAAACCCATTTCACTGCAGAATTTGCCAGCCAGGTCCCGTTTCCATCATTCTGTGGGACCAACCTTCCAGAGGGGTCCAGTGCCACCCTCCCCCGGTCCCAACCTGGGCAGGAATCACCAGGTGCTGATGAGGCTCAGGAGATGAGGATAATTTGACAGGAGGCTCCAGTTTTCCCGGGAAAGGCACCCCGGGCTGCTCGTTTTACAGCTGATTATTGCCGCCTTTGATGCTCTCCCTGTTTCCCAAGCAACACGTGTTCAGCACTGAGATGATTTAACAGCTGAGCCGAGCCCAGCCCCTGGCACGGAGAGGGAGTTTAGCAGTGCTTGATCTCCCAGATGGTGCCCCAGAGGTGAGGATTATGTTGTTATCAGCATCCCTAAAAATTCTGCTGATGGGAACAGCAGAGACAGGGTAGGGATGGAGGATTTTTCCCATCGGGATTTCACCACCTTTTTTACAAGTAATTGCTGCTTTCAGAATTTTTTCAAGAGTTTCTTTGGGTTTTGTTTTGTTGGGGGTTTTTTGGGTTTATTTTTGTTTGTTTGTTTTTCCTGAGTAATTCCTTGCAAACCTTCTCATTGGCTTCAGTCTGTCCTGAAGAGATGGGGAATTTTTGGTTTAGAAATTTGTATTTGGAAGCTGCCCCCAGTCACTGTGCCCTGGGGGTCTGACTCCCCATGCCCAGGTGAGGCATCCACCCATCCCAGCAGCTCCAGAGGGCCTTGAGCCTGTCCTGAAATGGGATGGGAGAAGGTGGAACCACATCCTTGAGGCAGAATCCAGCTCCCAGGAATCCCAGAATGGGTTTGGTTGGAAGGGACCTGAAAGCCCATCCAGTGCCACCCCTGCCATGGCAGGGACACCTCCCACTGTCCCAGGCTGTCCCCAATGTCCAACCTGGCCTTGGGCACTGCCAGGGATCCAGGGGCAGCCACAGCTGCTCTGGGCACCCTGTGCCAGGGCCTGCCCACCCTCCCAGGGAACAATTCCTGCCCAATCTCCCATCCAGCCCTGCCCTCTGGCACTGGGAGCCATTCCCTGTGTCCTGTCCCTCCATCCCTTGTCCCCAGTCCCTCTCCAGCTCTCCTGGAGCCCCATTAGGCTCTGGAAGGGGCTCTGAGCTCTCCCTGGAGCCTTCTCCTCTCCAGGTGAGCACCCCCAGCTCTCCCAGCCTGGCTCCAGTCCTGGGAGCAGCTCCAGGCCCCCTCTGGACTTGGGCACTAGGGATGTGGTGACAGCCAGAGATCCCTGCACTCCATGGGCTGGAATCCCCTCCACTCTCCTTGGCTTCCATTGCTGCTGCTCCCAGGTGTTAGGGGTGAGGATGTGGCCTGGCAGAAGGAGCTGGGGGGGTCCCCTCCTCCCAAATGTCACTGCTGGGTCTGGGACCTGCAGCCCTGGCCACCTCCAGTCCCTGCTCCAACTGCTTGGGAGGAGACCCAGGAGAGGGGGGACCTGCTGAGCTCCCAGCCCTGGGAAGCTCAGCTCCAGC
Organism: Aegithalos caudatus; assembly: GCA_013389925.1. Taxonomy (NCBI): domain Eukaryota; kingdom Metazoa; phylum Chordata; class Aves; order Passeriformes; family Aegithalidae; genus Aegithalos; species Aegithalos caudatus. The sequence continues at coordinate 27,590 of WEIU01001415.1, forward strand.
AGGGCCAGGGCTGCCTTAGAAAGATTTCCCTGGGATTTATTGCCTCCCCTTCCCCACAGTGAGGGAGCAGAAATGTCCTGGCTGGGTTGGGTCCCAGCTCCTGCCTCAGTTTGCAGGTGACAAAGTGAGGACCATGCCCTTCCTTCAATTCATTCCCATCTCTTCTTCCCTCTCCTCAGGGCACAGCAGCAGCTCCAACATCATAAATGATTTAGGAGCGGAGCCAGATGAAGCCAAAGCTGATGGATGACAATGCTCTGCTTGGGGGAATGTTTTCCTGCTGGAGGTTTTTTAGAAACAAATATATTTATCCTCATTCAAAACTGAAACACAGCCCCCACCCGGGTGACTCAGCCCCTGAGTCAGGATCCAGCAGGAGCACAGCTGGGAAGAGCCCATGGAGCAGCCAGGAGGGATCCAGGCTGTGCCAGGGAAGGGGAACTGGACCAGGCACAGGAATCCTCAGGGCTCCTCAAATTCTCCCTGGCTTTAAGGGGTTAAAATGGGTTTTGCCCATTTTTCCCCTCGGGATGGAATTTCCCGAGTCTCCAGGTTGGGTTTGGAAGCACCAGGTCCCCCTTTGCTGGAAGTGGGAGGCAGGACAGGCTCTGTGCCTTGGGCACAACCCCCTGACCCAGAGGGGGGGCAGCTCTTTGGGGGTCCTGGGCAGCAGCAGCAGGAGGGAGGATGGGGAACCCCAGCTGCACCACGGGCTGGGATCCAGATCCAAACCTATGGGAAATGGGTTGGAATTACAGTTATTGAGCCAAATACACTTCGGGCAGCACAAGAGCTTGGGCTGGCCCTGAATGGTGACCCCGGGGAGGCTCTCCCTGGGCGGGATCTTCCCTGCCCTGGGCAGAGCAGGAACAGAGCCCCCACTGAACCAGGACACTTTTCCCGCAGTGCCTCCCATTCCCTCAGCGCCTCCCTGTGCAATCCCACCCCCTCCAGCCCGCGGGAGCAGCCGGTGAGTGCCAGCCCTGTTTAGCTCCTCCAGGAGCAGTTCCAGGAGAGGCAGGAGGTGCTGCTGGAGGGCAGCAATCCCTGCTCCCAGCACGGGAGGAGCAGCATCCCGGAGCTCCAGCTGTGCCAGCCGGGTCCACCATTCCCTGTGTCCCCAAAGAGCCAGAGGGCTGTGTTCTGGGGACTTGTGGTCTCTTGTCCTACTGGAAATGCTGGGTGTGAGCCATTCCTGGATGGATTTGTCCTCTGGAAGATTCACTCTGAGCACCAGGCAATTCCAGTGGAACTGCAGGAGCAAACCCTGCCCCAGCTGCTCTGGGAGCAGCTCCAAGATGTGTCCCAGGTGGGAGTCCTGGCACTGGGAGCTGTGCTTTCCCACAGGGCAGGGCAAGCCCCATTTTAGGACATGGAAGCTGCCAGTTCCCATGGGAACACCTGGTACTGACCCCGTGTCACCCACACAGCTGGGAGGAGTGGGGAGCAGCAGGGAGAAGGGAGGGAATTCAGGGGCATGGGGGAGGATGGGGGGAGTGTGGGGACATGGAGAGGCTGGAGGGGATGCAGGGACACACGGAGGATAAAGAAGGATGGAGGGAGTGTGAGGACACAGGGGGATGAGGAGATGGATGAAGGGAGCACAGGGAGGATCAGGAGAGGCTTCAGCTCCAGTGGGAGCCATGAGCAGGGAACTGGGATGGACTGGGGGGGTCTGCCAGGGAGGTGGGTGCAGCATGGAGGGAATTCAGGAAAGAGGAAGAGGTGCTGAAGGGCTGGGATTCATCGAGGGGTATGTGGTGGGTCCTTGGTGGACATCAAAAACACCAGGGCTCAAAATTCCAGCTGATGGTCCAGGGTTACCTGGAGTTTTGTGTCCAGGGCAGGGAAGGGAGCTGGGAAGGGTCTGGAGCCCCAGGAGCAGCTGAGGGAGCTGGGAAAGGGCTGAGCCTGGAGAAAAGGAGGCTCAGGGGGGCCCTTGTGGCTCTGCACAGCTCCTGCCAGGAGGGGACAGCCGGGGGGGTCAGGCTCTGCTCCCAGGGAACAGGGACAGGAGGAGAGGGAACGGCCTCAGGCTGGGCCAGGGCAGGCTCAGGGTGGGCAGCAGCAGGAATTTCCCCATGGAAAGGGAGCTCAGGCACTGGCAGGGGCTGCCCAGGGAGGTTTGGAGTGCCCATCCCTGGAGGTGCCCAAGGCCAGGTTGGACATTGGGGCTTGGAGCAGCCTGGGACAGTGGGAGGTGTCCCTGCCCACGGAACAGGATGGGCTTTAAGGTCCTTTCCACCCAAACCATCCAGGATTCTGTGATATTTTAAAAATATACTCAGGAAAAGCACCCACCATCCATCACCCACGTACACATCCAGGGCTTTCCCTTTCACCCCACATCTGTTAGGAGAGAGCTCTTACACAACATTTGTGCTTCCCATCTCCTTCCAGGCCATCTCCCACCCTCCCTGACAGACCCTGCTCAGCAGCCACACACCAGAGGCACTCTAGGCAAAACTCCTTTATTCTCCTTCTGCTTTAGAAACTCTTTGTACAGCTTAAGAAAAGAGGCTGCTTTTAAAAAGAAATGGAATCCCTGTCCCAGGGATGCTCCATCCACAGCAGCACCAGGGGGCCACTGGGCACACCCTGAAGGACTGGGCCTCTTGTTTAGGGCTGCTGGCAGTGGGATCACTCTGCTCCTAAACCTCATTCCCAAAGCCTGAGGCTGGAAGACACTTGGAGAGGTATCAGAAGCTGCAGCTGGTATCCATGGGGTGCTCTTACACCATTCCCAAGTTCTGGCTTCTTGGGAATGGGGTTTTTGCAGGAAATGGCACCAGTGTTTAAAATACCTGAATCTGAACAGAGCCCCAAAAATGATGCTCCCAGCAGGGATCAGATTTTGGATCCAGGTCTGGCTGTGGCCTCACCTGCCCTGATCCACCCTTGTGGGGCTGGAATCCCCTGGCATTTTCCTTAGGGTTGTGGACTGTTTTGCAGCCAGGCTCTCCTTGCACAGGAGTCCAAGGAACCCTCTGGCCCCACATCCCACCCCAAACACTCCCCCTGAGGAGACCCCAGCGCTGCCCCCCACCCACTGCTGCTGAACCACTTCTGATTTATCTCGAGATAAGAACGTTATCAATACTTTCCTCCAGGAAGCCCTAAAAGGAGGAGGGAAGGATTAAATGCAGGCTTGACCCCCTTCTCAGACAGGATAATCCAGGTGGACGGATCCAAAACCGGCGTCAGCCCGAAGTGGAGTCCTGGGAAGGGGCGAGCCCCAGCCCTCAGCAGCCCGAGCTGTCCCGTGCCCTGTTCCTCCTCTGGAATCTCACATCTGAGGGGTCAAATCCCCGTTCCCTGGCCCCAAAGAGGGCCCAGGGAGGAGTCCTGGCCGTGTACTCGGCCGCTGTGAAGCTCCTGGAGCCGCCGCTCCGCTCGTACTCCCGGACCAGCTCCTGGAAGCGCCCGTAGTCGATCCAGGTCCTCCACTCCCCGTCCACCTGGAACTGGAGGAAAGGAAATGGTGAGGGAAGCACCAAACCCCCAGGTTATGCTGAGGGTGGGGAGGAACTGGGATCCCCAGCTGGTGTTTTTCTAATCTCACACCACATGGAGGTGCAGGTAAAGCCATCCAGAGGCTCCTGTAGGATACAGCTTTAATAGGAAAACAGAAGGAATTCAGGGGGATAAGTACTCAGAGCCAGCAGGGAATTGGTTTTCTCCCTTGTGAGACCCCCCTGCAGAGCTGTCTCCAGCTCTAATGCTCAGCACTGGAACAACCTCATCCTGTTGGAGGGAGCCCTGAGGGGGCCTGGAGCTGCTCCCAGGGCTGGCGCCAGACTGGGAGAGCTGGGGGTGCTGCCCTGGAGAGGAGAAGGCTCCAGGGAGAGCTCAGAGCCCCTTCCAGAGCCTAAAGGGGCTCCAGGAGAGCTGGAGAGGGACTGGGGACAGGGGATGGAGGGACAGGACACAGGGAATGGCTCCCAGTGCCAGAGGGCAGGGCTGGATGGGAGATTGGGCAGGAATTGTTCCCTGGCAGGGTGGGCAGGCCCTGGCACAGGGTGCCCAGAGCAGCTGTGGCTGCCCCTGGAGCCCTGGCAGTGCCCAAGGCCAGGTTGGACATTGGGGCTTGGAGCAGCCTGGGACAGTGGGAGGTGTCCCTGCCATGGCAGGGGTGGCACTGGGTGGGCTTTCAGGTCCCTTCCTACCCAACCCATCCCAGGATCCTGTGGTATCTCTGGGAGGGCTGCACTGTTGGATGCTTTCCTGGAGTCTTCAAAGTACCAGATCCTCCCCCACTTGAGCCCAACTTTCCAGGAGGGAAGCTCCTAAAATACCTCCCAAAGCCTTCCCAGGCCTCCTGCCCTCTCCAGCTGACACTTCCATGGGAAAGCCCTTGGTGTGGGGAGCTGGGAGAGCCCTGGAGGACAGGTGTGGGTTTGGGGCCAAGCCCAGGTGCCCCTCGAGGAGGGATCTTGCCAAGGTCACCTCAATCCTGAGGGTGGGACTGTGACCCCAGGAGCAGCACCAGAGCCATGTGCCAGGGATTGGGATGGATTTGGGTGACTCTGGACAGAGGCAGGAGGGCTGTGTTTGGGAACAGGGGAGATGAAAGGGTTTAATGACACAAATCCTCTTTCCTGTGAAGAATGGCTCACTTTGACAAGCTGGAGCTGCATTTGTCTCCCAGACCTGCTCTGCTCATTTAGCCCCAGCCTCGGCTGAAGCCTCAATTAGGATTTATCTCAGCTAAGAGCTTATTACGCATTTCATCCAAAAAAAGAGGGAAAACAGACTGGCTCCTCAGTTATTGTGGATTTTTTTTTCCCCCCAAACTTGATGGCTGTGCATTTCAAATGGCACTTGACTTTGTGCCCAAGAGCTAAAAGCTTTTTTGGTTGGGAAAACTGCTGACACCCCTGAAGTTCCGCAATCAGCCGTGGCTGATGATCCTCCATCCCTGCCCATGGAATTACAGCGTGTCCCTGCCCCAGCCAGAGCCAGGAGGGTACAGTGCAGAGTCACAGCACTGGGAACTAGTCCTGGCATAAATCAAGGTGCCCAAGGCTCATTCTTCTTGTGCCAAGGTGGGGACATGTGTGAGGCCACCAGGAAAGCAATGGCAGAGGAGACATCATGTCACCTGTCCAGGAGAACTCGTGATCCCAAGGAGGATCCAGGCTCTGCAGAGCTGAGCTCCCTCCTGGGCTGGGGAGGTGGAGGTGACAATGTCACACCTCCCATCTGCTCCCTCCAGGTTTGATCCGTGAACACTCAGCAAATTAAAGGACAAACCCCAAATCAGAGGATCCAGCAAAGCCTTTCAGGCACAAGGGGGAATGGCCTCCCTCTGCCAGAGGGTTGGATGGGATACTGGGAGGGAATTCTCCCTAGTGAGGGTGGGGAGGGGCTGGGATGGAATTCCCAGAGCAGCTGTGGCTGCCCCTGGATCCCTGGCAGTGCCCAAGGCCAGGTTGGACATTGGGGACAGCCTGGGACAGTGGGAGGTGTCCCTGCCATGGCAGGGGTGGCACTGGATGGGCTTTGAGGTCCCTTCCCACCCAACCCATTCCATGATCCTGTGACCCCATTCCCACCAGAACAACCAACCTGGGATCCATTCCAAAGCAGATCAATCAATAATCACCATTTTTAGTGCAGTGACAGCACAGCCATGCACTGCAATGCCAGAGGGGCAGGTGGGTCACGGGAGAAATGGCTCCTGCTGAGGAATAAATCCCAAACCCAGAGTGGGGAAGAACGGCCCCAGCTGCCCACGAGATTTACAGCTTGGATTTAACAATGTTGTGATTGTTCCATGAGTAACAAAAGATTTAAGGCTCAAAGGAGTTTCACAGCATCCATATAACAACCCTAAACATCCCTGGGATCCCAGCCTAATGTGGGCAGGTGTTCTAGGGAATTCTTCACTGCCTGTGGAGCCCTTCAGGGTGATAAAACATCAACATGAGAAATGGCTGAGACCCCTCCCCTGGTTCTTCTTCAAGCTGGAATCAGTGTCAGCTCCTTCAGCTGGCCCTGGGCTGGGCTGGGCTGCCTGGAAAGAGAAACTCTCCCTCCCTGAGGGCTCTGCTCAGCCCTGGGGTGACTCAGGAGCCTTTCCTTGGAGCTCCTGGAGCCCCTGAGCTCCGGTCCCCAGGGTCCCACCACCCACTGCTCCCCACAGACGTGGCACAGATGCACAGCAAGGAAAACCCTGATGGAATTCTGCAGATCCTCCAGGGCAAGGAGCACTGCTCCAGGCAGGCATTAGTGTTGGGATACAAGAACCATAGGAATGAGGGGAAACATTGAATCCCAGGCTGTGTCAGGCCTGAAGGGAGCCCAGAGGTCCCTGGTGCCACCTCCCTGCTCAGGCAGGGCCATCCCAGAGCACAGGGCACAGGATTGTGTCCAGAGGGCTCTGCAATATCCCCGCTGAGGAGACTCCAGCCCCTCCCTGGGCAGCCTGGGGAGGGCTGGGCACTGCCCAGGGCAGAAGTTGTGCCTCCTGTGCAGGGGGAATTGCTGGGCTCAGTCCCTGCCCGTGGCTCTGGTGCCACTGCTGGGCCCCTGGAGCAGAGCCTGGGCCCTGCTCTGCCCCTCCCTGCACACAGGGACACCCAGGGCTCAGGGCCCCTCTCAGCTGGGGCCCAGCTCCCTCTGCCTTTCCTGGCCATGGAGGTGCTCCAGTCCCTCCTCATCCTCACAGCCTGTGCTGGCCCTGCTCCAGGAGCTCCTGGCCCTGCTGTGCTGAGGATCCAGAGCCGGACACAGCACCCCAGAGGTGCCCCCAGGGCTGGGCACAGGGGCAGGATCCCTCCCTGACCTGCTTTGTCAGGACAATTAATTAACAATTCCTTAACCCCAGGACACCATTGGCCCCCAGGGCTCTCTGCTGACCCAGGGACTGCTCTTGTCCCCTGGGCCCCCCCTGGCACAGCAGCCAAGGGACAGAGGCACTGCAGGGGCTGGGCTGGGCTGGGACCAGCCCCAAACCCAGCTGGGAGAGATCCATGTATCCATACATCCAGACTGGGAGAGATCCATGTATCCATACATCCAGATTGGGAGAGATCCATAGATCCAAGCTGAGAGATATCCATATATCTACACTGGGGTAGATCCATACTTCCAGAATGGGATAGATCCATATATCTAAACTGGGATAGATCCATATATCCAAGCTGGGATATATCCATATATCCAATCAGAAACTGGGATTAAATGGAGAGCCATGATCCCTGGGAGCACCTCCAGAGCCTGGCTGAGCCCTCCCTTTGCCCCTGAATTCCCAGGAATGACCCTGACCAGGACATTTCTATCAGTTCTCTTTGGTAATAGATTCACAGCTGCTCTCACTGCAGCAGGAGCAGCTCCTGCTCCCAAAATCCATCCACATTCCTGAAGGAGAGGAGCCACACTCCAGACTTCTTTTCTCATCTACAGATTTTCAGAAGCAGTTTGGGGGGGCAGGAGGGGTGGGAACATGTGCACAGATTGAGGACAGCCCAGGAGGACCATTCACTACATTCCTTCAGACATGAGCATTGGTAACAATCCCAGGTGTATCCGACAGGATAAAATATGGGAGCGAGGCCGGGATGTGACACAGGGAATGCTGAGGAATGGAAGGCAGCTCAAACCAATTAGTTTGTCCTACCAAGGGTAATGTTGTATTTCCTTCAGAGCCAACCAGGCTGGCTCCTCCTGAGCCACTCACTCCACTCCTGCACCACAAACATCCAGAGGATTTTCAGGGAAGCACTGGACAGCACAGGAGGGAGTGGAGCAGAACAGGAGGAAAAGGGAGAAAAGGCCATGGTGGCCCCTATCCCTAACCCATCCCTCCAGGGCTGGAAGCACAGGGTCCATCTCCCCTCCTGGGAGCTGGGCTGTACTCCAGGATCCCTGGGGAGCACTGGGGGAGTGGGAGAGACCCCAGAGCTTTGGGGGAATCCTACAAACATGGAGTGGAAAACTCCTCCAGGAGCACCGAGTCCAACCATCCCCAGCACTGCCAAGGCCACCACTGCCCCATGTCCCCAAGGGCCACATCCATGGGGCTGTCAAACCCCTCCAGGGACAGGGACCCCAACACTGCCCTGGCAGCTGGGCCAGGGCTGGACAACCTTCCAGGAAGAAATTTTCCTCAATATCCAAGCTGAGCCTCCCCTGGCCTGGCCTGAGGCTCAGGTTCCCTCTCGTCCTGTTGAGGATTCAAGGATACAAAGTCCTCTGAATCCAACAAATGGATTTTCCCTGGGGGATGCATGGGATTTAATGGTTAAATCCAGCAATTTTCACAGTTTTAAAGACCACACACCAAAAATAACAATTAGTGGCCAGTAGGGGAACCAGCCCCACAAAAAAAAACCACACAAAAAACTCAACCCAGAACAAACAAAAGCTGCCCCTTCCAAACCCAACAAAAATAACCACAGAAAAAAACCCCACAAAGCTCCCCCCAAAAGAAAAACCCTCAAAATCACAACAAATAAAAATAAAACAGCACAATTCCCCCCAAAACCAAATACCCTAAAACAGGAAAAAAACCCCTAAACCCAAATGAAACACCAGNACACAATTCCCCCCAAAAATCCAAACTCCCAAAACCAAACACCCTAAAACAGGAAAAAAAACCCTAAACCCAAATGAAACACCAGAAAAAAAAGCTCCAAATCCCTCCCCCCAAAAATAAACCTGAAGAAACCAAAACCAAGCAAAAACCCCCCAAAACAAACAAAAAAACCCCCAAAGCCAACCAAATCCCAAACCAACCCAAGTCTACCAAAACCAAACAAAAAACCCCCAAACCAGACTAAGACTCCTCCCAAAGTAAACTAAACCCCAAAACAAACCAATGCAAAAGAACCCCCACAAGAAATTCCAAACTAAACCCAAAAGAAAAAAACAACCAAACAAAACCCCAAGGCCACCAATCAAACATTGGTGCACAGAGACTTTTGGGGATTTTTAGGCATTCCTGGCCTGCAAAGATCCCAACCCCTGCACTCCTGAGCAGGGAGCAGAGGAGTTCCCCCCCTCCCTCACTCCTGCATCATTTATCCTCATCTCTGAGCAGAAATCCCACCTCTGAATTAGCTCCAGGACCCCTCAGCCTGGTTTTCCCAGTGTTCCATGAAATATTTGCTGAGCCCAGGAAGAGCCTTGTTCTGGGGACATGGAGCACAGCTCTGCACACAGGGCACGTTCAGTTAATTGGAACTTCATTAATTCACTTTGGTTACTTTTAATCCCACACTCACACATCCATGGAAATCCCAAAGTTTCCAGGGATCCCTGCAGACTGTGCCCCTCAGTTGGGGGAGCTCCCATTGGTGCCCCCTCATCCCACAGGGACACACTGCAGGTCAAAAATGTAAACTGTAATTTCTGTTAGGAGCATTCTGAGGAAAAGATCCATAGTAGGGATTCTTCTCTCTTTGGGACCCTCTGGCAGCTGCTGGAATAACTCAGCATCAAAACACAGTGAGATCCATCAATCTGAGAGATGGGAATATTCCCATGGATATATGGGAAGAGAGGAATATGAAATACATAAGGAGTATTTATATATATTCTTTTAGAGCTATTCAGAGAATGCCAGGATGGGTTGAAAGGGATTTTAAGGAGTATCCCATTCCATGGGCAGGGACACCTCCCACTGTCCCAGGCTGCTCCAGGCCCCACCCAGCCTGGCTTTGGACACTGCCAGGGATCCAGGGGCAGCTGCAGCTTCTCTGGGCACCCTGTGCCAGGGCCTCACAGGGAAGAATATTTAATGTATCTGTACAAAAACATCCAAGAATATATAAATTATGTATATTTTATATATATCCTTGTATATAAAAAGGAGGTATTTATTTTCTATATTAAAGGTTTTACAGCATAGAATACATATATAAAAAATAAATAAATTCCCAAATAAATCCATCCCTCCAAGGTTTTACCCTGGCCACACCTGGCTGTTAACCCCCAGCATCCCTGGATTTTCTTCTTCCATTTGGAATGTCCCTGGAGTGACCTGAGCCAGCTGCAGACCCCAGAACAGCCCCAGGTAGAGGATGCCCCTGTGACCCACACCCACCTCTGGGGACACATAGAGGGACAGCAGACACCATGACCTGTGTGCACAGGTATTGCAATATTTAACCAAAAATCTTTATTCTATTTTCCATCTGTTGAAACTGATTGGGAAGGTGTTTTTTCCTTTCTCTCTTCTATAACCCATTCCTCATGTATCCAGAGGGAGGGGACAGGTGTGTTCTGTCCATGGCAGCTGCTAAAGCAGGTGTGGCAGTGTTCTTATCCCTGCCAGGACCCACCCTCCCTGCAGGGATCTCTGCTGTCCATGGCAGCTGTTAAACCAGCTGGAACAGTGTTCTTATCCCTGCCAGGACCCACCCTCCCTGCAGGGATCTCTGCTGTTCAGGGGCCAGCCAGGCTCACTGCAGGCCTGAGACAATTCCAGCATCCCAGGGGAGATGCTGCACCCAGGGGAAGAGCCCAGCATTCCCAGCTGGATAAAAGCTGGGATGCAGAACAGCAGCACAGCCTGTGTGCCCTGCATTCCCAGAGGAAAACCAGACCCATCTCAGCACCACTGGAGCCTCCTCCAGGATCATCTCTGCTCCAACAGAACCACATCTGTTTTCTCCAGGAGGATTTATTTGGACTGCTTCCAACACCCTGACCAGCAGGGTGTCAGGTCATATTCTGACTCTGTCAGGGTTTCTAGGATTTTTGTTTGTTTGCTTGCTTGTTTTTTTGTACTACTACATTTGTATTTTTAATATTCCTAGTGAAGAACTGTTATTCCTATTCCCTTATCTTTGCCTGAGAGTCCCTAATGGCAAAATTATAATAATTTGGAAGGAAGGGGTTTACATTCTCCATTCCAAGGGGAGCTCCAGATTTCCCTGGCTCTCTTTCCAAACCAAGACAACAGGCCTCTCCCAGCTGATGGAATTGCAAGCCCACAGCAGCAGCTGGGAGGCCAGATCCATGCAGCAGAATTCACCTTCACAACTGCCCCTGGAACAGGAACATCCCACCCTCCCAAGGCTGCCTGGCCTGGGCTCACAGAATTCCCAGGCTGGGAGGAGCTGCAGGGGCTGGAGCAGGAGGTGCCAGAGCAGAGGTGCCCAGCTGGGACCTGGGAATGAGCTCCCACTGCCAGCCCTGAGCCCACCTGCAGCCACCTCCCTGGGAACAGCATCAAAAAAGCTCCTGGGAAAATCATCTCCATCCTGAACTCCTCCATTCCCCCCTGAGGACAGCCCATCCCTGGGATAAAGCAGCAGCTTTTCCCCTTCCCACAGGCTGCCATCAAACACAGCACACTTCACCACCTGACAGCACCAGCTCTCCAACAAACAACTCCCAGCATTACGACCCCCTTGCTCACATCATTAAGGCTCACAATTATTTAAGGCTCCCTCTGTTTGACAGGGAAAGTGACTGAACTGGAGTCACTCAGCAAAACAAGGAGAAATATTGTGAGAAATTACTCTGAACAGGGCCTCAGTGCCTGGCAAAAATCTGCAAACTTCTTTTGAATTATTATCCCAACCTCAGGCTTTAGGGGGAAGGAATTGAGCTTTTAAAGTTGCGGGTGAGGTAAGAGATGGGAATAATGAGGAAGGAGGGCAGGGTTAGATGGGATATGGGGCAGGAATTGTTCCCTGGGAGGGTGGGCAGGCCCTGGCACAGGGTGCCCAGAGCAGCTGTGGCTGCCCCTGGATCCCTGGAAGGGCCCTAGGCCAGGCTGGAGCAGCCTGGGACAGTGGAAGGTGTCCCTGCCCATGGAGGGGTGGCACTGGGTGGGGTTTAGGTCCCTTCCCACCCAAACCATTCCCTGACTGATCCCACAAGCAGTGGGACACCAGGCACACACAGCTGAGTCTCTCCACATCCCAATCCATGGGGCTGAAGGAAAACCAGCACAGGGACAGAGCCTTGGGAATAACCAAGCCTTAAATCCCTCAGCAGCTCTGCAGACAGGATGTGGGAACAGATGCCAGCACCACAATTCCCATCAGTTTTAGATGGGAACAACATGCAGCCCTGCAGTTCCACCCTCAGTGACTTCAGCCCGTGCTCAGGAGCAATCAGAGGAGTCAGGGCAGAGGGAACACCTCCAGAGGCAGCACATGGAATGCCTGGAGATGGAATTCACTGTTCTGGATTCCCAAAGAGTGGGACAACCCAACCTGCCCTGGGCTGAGCCCAGCAGTGTCATGGACCCTGACCCCAGGGAGTTATTCCAAGCCAGCTGCCAGCAGAGCCAGGGCTCCATCTCAGCAGCTCCCATTCTCAGGGAAGAAAGCTGGATTACTTCAGCACAACAGAGAGCTGCTGATAATCACTGACACATGCAGCCCAGCAGAGCCACCTCCTTGCTGCCAGGGACAAGGGAAAGGGAGAAAACCTTCGGGAATTCCACTATTCCATTCTCACACCTGCTCTAAGGAGGCTGCTTGGCTGCTGAGACACCTTGTGCCCACCTGGGAACACCTGATCCATACATGGGAACACCTTGTCCCCACCTGGGCTCCACCCCATCCCCTGCTCTGCTCCAGATCCTGGGATGTTCCACCTCTTTGTGACCCTCTGGCTCCCAAGTTTGGTTTTCCGTGTGCTGCTGTCCCTGGATCTGGGATGCTGGATCTCAAGGACAGCTCCCACTCTCTGAAGGACTGAGGCAGGAAGGAACTGAATGTGATGGACTCTTTGTCCCTGATCTACTCCTTGTCAGGGGATGTGCAGCTGGGAGTGAAGTGCTTCCTCTTCCTCCCTAAATATAGCTGGGATGCTCAGCATGGGATGCTCAGCATGGAACAATTCTGTGCCTTTCCCTAAGCTCTGGAGCCTCCCAGGCCCAGCCTCCAGGGTGATGCCAACACCAGGAGGAAAAGGCCAAGCTCCTCCTGGCTGGGAAGATTTTGTGGCTGAAGGAGAGGGATGGGCACCTCTGGCCAGGCTGTTCCCTGTCCCCTGCACCTGCCCTGGAGGTGCTGTGGCACCCCCAGTGCTGCAGCCACACAGAATCCTGGAATGGTTTGGGTTGGAAGGGACCTCAAAGCCCACCCTGTTCCACCCCTGCCATGGCAGGGACACCTCCCACTGTCCCAGGCTGCTCCAAGCCATGCCCAGCCCAGCCTTGGACACTGCCAGGGATCCAGGGGCAGCCACAGCTGCTCTGGGCTCCAGGGCTTCCCCACCCTCACAGGGGAGTTTGGATATGGGAAATGAACTTATTGAAGGGATGTCCCCAAAAGCCTCTCCCTTTGTGGATGCCAAGGTGACCCAGCCCTGCTGGAGAACACAACACCATTCCAGGCCACCTCCAACAGGGAAAGAATCCAGCTGGTGAGGCAAGGGAGGGCTGGAGCACACAGCTGCACCACGAGGGAATGTCTGGATCAAGGGATGGACACTGCAAGCCTTTGCTTTAGGCTGGAGGGAGGTTGGATGTAGGTCCCTTCTCCCAAGGGATCAACAAGTGACAGGACAAGAGGAAACAGTCCCAGGTTGTGCCAGGGGAGGTTCAGGTTGGATATCAGGGAAAATTTCCTCACTGAGAGGGTGGTCAGGGCCTGGCACAGCTGCCCAGGGCAGGGGTGGAGTCCCCATACCTGGAAGTGTCCCAAAGGTGTGTGGATGTGGCACTTGGGGACATGGTGGCACTGCTGTATGGACAGTTGGGCTTAATGACCTTGGAGGGCTTTTCCAACCAATCCCAGGATTTTAGGTCAGGCTTATCAGATTAACTAAGGCAGAAAGGGCTGATGGCAGCAGGGTGCTGAGCCCACCCTGTGAGCTGAGACCTCCAGACAGAGCAGGCACTGGAATTCCAGGAGCATTCCCCGAGCTGTGCATTGCTCAGGGATGTGGAAATCAGCCCTGGGGTCACAGGGATGCTCTGACATGGAACCCTCCTGTTCTGCCCCAGAACTCTGGGATCCAAGTGCCTCAGCCTGAGGGCAGCAGCAGCACACTGACTGAACTGGCCAGAAATTGTTGTAAAGCCCCAGAGAGCTGGAAAACAGCCACCTGCTCCAGGGGGGAAAGGGTTAATGAACAAAATGGGCTGGAAGTGCCAGGAAGTGCTTCGGGACAAGGACAGGGTGGAACAGGCATGGAGAGCAAATCCAGCACCATGGGGCCAAGGGGTCTAGTCCAGAAATGACCAAGATATTGAATTTCCTTCAGAGAAATCCTCCCTGCAATGCAGCTGCAGCACCTTCCCCCTCTCAGGAGCTTGTCTGGTCCTCCTGAGGGTGCACTGACTGTCCCAACCAGGAACAGCACCAGCCTCAGGCCTCTCTCTGGAAAAGGGCCCTGGAATCAACTGTTCCATTAGGAAATTGCTCTTGTGTGGATATCTCAGCCCATTAGTTCAAAGTGATGCCACAAATCCCATTTTTGTGATCATGGTTTATGGGATTTACTTGAAAGCAAAGAGAATTACTCAAGAATTCAGCACTGTTGCTAGAAAATCAAAGAGGATGGAGCCCAAACATCAGGCACCTCCCAGAGAGAGATGGGAACCAGGGGAGAGCCAGGAGGAGGATGCAGGAAGGGCAGGGAAGAGGAGCTCCCACCCTTGTGAGCCCAGGGAAAGCTGCACTCAGCCCTGGCTGTCCCCCCCTTGCCCCTCAGGCTCCAGCAGGACCCACCCATCCCTGGCAGTGCCCAAGTCCAGGCTGGACAGGGCTTGGAGCAGCCTGGACAGTGGGAGGTGTCCCTGCCCAGGGCAGGGGGGCACTGGGTGGGCTTTAAGGTCCCTTCCCACCCAGGCCAGTCTGGGACTCTGAGGACCTGGCACCCACTGCCCCAAGGCTGTGGAAATCCCAGTAACAGGGGATCCTCAGGGCAGGGGGAGCAGGGCACAGGGGTTGTTCTCCTGGGTGGTCTTTAGGGCTCTGGGAAGGGTAGGTGGAAATCAAACATCTTGCTGTGAGGATTCAGGACTTTCTGAGCTCCCTGGGATCCTGAGGTTAAAGTGGGACCCATCATTCCATGGCTCCCACAAATAACACCAGAGGACCTGCAGACACTCCCAGAGAGCAGAACCCACTGCTGGCCAGCAGGAAAAGGGATTTATTTGTGTGTGGGAAGAGACCTGGAGGCTGAATGGGAGAATTTTAGGAGCCTGAAGGCCCCCAAGTGCCCCAGTTCCCATTTCAGCACCACCCTGTGACCTCCAGAGAGAAAATAACACCAGACACAAAACCTGCAGTTTGCTCTCCTTAAAATCCCTTTTTTCCCTAAATCTCTGCCCTTAAAAGACTTCAAAGCCCAAGTCCTGAACTGTCACTCATCACAAGCAGGTGCCAATCAATGATCCCATCCATCCCAGGCAGCAGCTGCAGGATGAATTATTTCTGACATTCTCAGACTCTTTCCTACAAGCTGGCATTCAATAGCAACATTAAATTTATCAGGAGCATTGTTTGAACACCTCCAAACTCAGACCTAGGAAAACAGTGAAATAAATCATGTTTCTTAATGATTTTTATTACACTCTTCCTGCAACTCCTTAATTTTTTAAAGACCCCTTTGATTTTGCAATTACTCACTCGAGTTTGATCAATCACAGAGCACAGGTTTTCCTGCAAATAATAGACACTGACAGATTTTATTCTCCACTAGAGCCTGAAACTCAAAAATTAAACCCTAATGGAAATAAATTTATTTTTATCAGCTATTTTAGCACCGACAACAGATTGTTTCCCACAGACACCCTCTGCTAATGGCTGTGGAAGGAAAAGCAGCTGTTGAATTCCTCCTGGGCAGGTACCAATTTATTCTCCTTGCTAATGGTGAGAGAGCTCTCCTTACTTAAATTCTGCCTCAAGAAGGTTTCTGCAATCTGTTTGTTTGCTTTCCTGGACCTTACAATGCAAAAGGAGATTTTACATTCTCAGGAACAGTTGCCAGTGGCAACAGCCAGGAGTGAGAATGTAAATAAAGCAATTTAAGGTGAGATCAAACACAACCAGTGCCAGGTGTCCTGGTCTTCTCTGCTCCTTCCCAGATGCTCCCTTTACAGATTCCAAAGTAGGTTTACATTGGATGTTCAGGAGAAATCCTGGGAGGGTGCTGAGACCCTGGAGGGTGCCCAGAGCAGCTGTGGCTGCCCCTGGACCCCTGGAAGCCTCCAAGGCCAGGTTGGATGGGGCTTGGAGCAGCCTGGGATCATGGAAGTTGTCCCTGCCCATGTAATGGGATGGGCTTTAAGGTCCTTCCAACCCAAAGCATTCCAGGAATCTACAATTTCATCAGGTGCCCAGCTGGCACATTATTATATTCTTTTGCTGTCCTTCTATTAATCTTTTCTGAAGCTCAGAAAGCAAATATGTACTCATTATTTTTCATTTCCTGAATACTTTTTTTTTTTTTTTTTTTTTTTTTTGGCATTTCACTTGTATTTCATTTCCTTTCCAGTACTTGAAGGGGAGATGGTGACAAACATTTCTAGTAGTACCTGTTGCAAGGTCTGATGGATTTAAACAGCAGCAGGGTTGATTTACCTTGGATATAAGATAATATTTTTTACCATGAGGGTGGTGAGGCCCTGGCTGAAGTTGCCAGAGAAGCTGTCATGACAAGAAAGACCCTCAGGGGCATGTCCAGGGAAGTGAATAGAGACCTGGGAAGTGTCTGGAGCCCCAGGAGCAGCTGAGGGAGCTGGGAAAGGGCTGAGCCTGGAGAAAAGGAGGCTCAGGGGGGCCCTTGTGGCTCTGCACAGCTCCTGACAGGAGGGGACAGCCGGGGGGGTCGGGCTCTGCTCCCAGGGAACAGGGACAGGAGGAGAGGGAACGGCCTCAGGCTGGGCCAGGGCAGGCTCAGGGAGGATTTGGGGGAAATTTTTCAGTGAAAGGGAGGTCAGGCCCTGGCACAGCACAAGGTGGAGCCCCCATCCCTGGAGGGGTTTAACAGCCCTGTGGATGTGGCACCTTGGGACATGGGGCAGTGCTGGCCATGGCAGTGCTGGGGGTGGTTGGGCTTTTCCAAGCCAAATGATTCTGTGGTTCTCTGATTCAAATGTGGTGATTCTGCTCCTGGAGAGGTGGCTCAGACCAACAGGAAAATAACAGAGCATCCCTTGGGTCCAAGTGACATCCAGGGGTGTGAAGGGCTGGAATCCTGGAGCACACCATGGATTCTCCTGGCCAGTGCCTGGAGGGGCTCAGGAAGCTTTGGAATGGGCTGCCCAGGGCAGGGGTGGAGCCCCCACCCCCGGAGGGTTTAACACAGGTGTGCATGTGGCACTTGGGGACAAGGGTCTGCGGGAGCCTCGGCACCGCTGCGCTGGACACAAAGACCCCAGAGGGCTTTTCCAGCCTAAACAATTCCAGCTAACTGTAAAGAAC
This sequence comes from Aegithalos caudatus, assembly GCA_013389925.1. Taxonomy (NCBI): domain Eukaryota; kingdom Metazoa; phylum Chordata; class Aves; order Passeriformes; family Aegithalidae; genus Aegithalos; species Aegithalos caudatus. The sequence continues at coordinate 44,932 of WEIU01001415.1, forward strand.
AAGGCTGTTGGAAGCCAAGGCAGCTGTGCTGGCCCTCCCCAGGGCAGGCAGCAGGGTGACAGGGCAGGCTCACCTTGCTGTGTGCCAGCAGCAGGCAGTTGGAGTGCTCGTGCTCGCAGGCGATGCCGTATTCCGGGAGCAGCCGCGCCAGCTCCTGCACGAAGCTCAGCACCTCCCCGTGCCACGGGACGTTGGCCATGGTCAGGCTGCTGGCAGAGCTCTCCCCGCAGTATGTCACACCCTGGGGACACAGGGACACAGGCACAGGGTGGGTTAAATGTTGGCAGCGTTGGGATAAAATGTTTCTAAAATCACAGGAGTAGATTCAGGGTGTGGGGGTGGAAAGAAAGGTTAGGCTTGGGGAGGCCTGGGAAAGGGAACTTGGCCTCGGGAACAAATGTTTAGCTTTGTTTTTACTAGATCATGTGCAAGTGCACCTGCATAAAAAATGATATGATTGTTAAATGTAATGGTTGTTGATAATTGAATATAATTATTGTTTCATCATAAGAATCATGAGAAACTATAATCACATCAAGAATCATGTTTTGGGGTCTGGTGAGTTCATGGTTGGATGAAATGAATGTATGCAATACAACCATATGGGTTTAATAATTAATACATAGTTATGTAATGGGAAGGGTATAAAACATGTTCATCTCGAATCCAGTGTCTGGGTCTGTACCCTTGATTCCCAGAGCTCTTCAATAAAAGCACCTGCACAGAATCATCCTGTGATTGTGTTTCAAGCTAACAAGAGGACAGTCAGCTCAGCCCTCCCCAGCCCCAGCAGTGCCTGCCTCAGCCAGGCTGCAGCTGAGCTCTGCCCCCACACTGGACCCCGTGCCAAGGTCACAGAGTTGGAGATGGCATCAAAAATGGTCCTTCCTGCAGTGACACATCCCCAGGGCACTGTGTGGGCCTGGTATTTCTGAGTCTGAGAGGTTTTCAGACTGTCAGTGGTTGGTTTTTCTTCCCAAGGGAAGATTTCTTGGGAGAACTTTCTTTCAAAGACAATTTCTATAAATAATTCATAACATTTCTGAGTAAACAATATTCTTCTCATAGCAATCCTCTCCCAGGTGTTGTTTCTGTCACTTAACCAATGGAGAGAGGTGTCAATCCTATGGAGCAATAATGTGCCTTTTTAGCACAGCATGTTATAGAAAGGCTGGATGAATTGTACATAAAGCCTTCTGATGTTCTCCTGCCTTTGAACTGGAGTCAAGCATCTTTATTTGGTGTCCAACAACAACAGTACTGTGCCATGTGTCCCCAGCAGTGACACACAGGCTGGGCTTGATCCTGGAACACTGCCTTAACAAGAGTCAAAGTCAGGATGCTCCTGAGTGAACAAGGGACCTTGGAGAAGGTCACTAGGGTTGGAAAGGGGACAAGTTTGGAAGACTCTTATTGACAAGCAATGCCATGTCAGTGGGACACTCCCAGAGATCCTATCCATGTGCCACAGAGGGAAGGAGCTCCAGAGCTCTTCCTTCCAAGCCCAGGCTGTGATTTCTGCCCTGTCCTCCAGTATCTGTCCCCAAATCCAGCAGGTCCCTTGGTGGGCCATACCCATCCCATCCACACAGAGGTGACGGGCACAGGGAGCATCCCTGGCACAGCAGGGCCTGACACAAAGCTCAGCCCCTCCCTGGTGGGAGCACTGGAGCTTTGGGAAGCAGCTTTTAGGTTGTGTTCTGGAGGCAGCCCAGAACTGACCCCGAGAGGTGACATGGTTCAAGGACACCTCCCCTGCTGATCCCATACAGGGATCAGGGTGCTCAGGGAAATGGGCTCTTGCTCCCCTCCCAACCCCCCCACAGCTGAGAAAGGGTGGAGAGCCCGGAGCAGGACACGTGTCCCTCTGTCCCCACACCAGCACTGCAGCTCTGGGGGGACTGCTCAAGGAGTGGAACACCTCCAGCTCTCCCACACCCCATCCACCACCTTCAGCCTCCCAATCCCAGAGTCCCTGAGGCTAGAAAAGCCCTCCAGGATCATTGAGCCCAGCCTGTGACCCAGCCCAGAGCACTGAGGGCTGTGTCCAGGCCTTCCTTATCCAGCCTCACCATTCTGGGACCAGCTGCTCCACACTGGGAGATGTGATCACATGAACCTCCTGAGGTACTGATTTATTCTCAGCCATTACCTCCAATTTGCTTTTCCTTTTTTCTCTTCCTTTCTTTCTTTTAATTTTCCTTTCCTTATATTTTTTCTTTTTTTCCTTTCATTTATTTTTCTCTTTTCCTTCCCTTTCTTTTCCTTCCTCCCTTTCTTCCTTCCCTTCCCAATAAAACTCACTGATTTCTGGTTTAACCAGTGCATGACACAAAACCCTTTCACAGAACAGAACACTGTAAAACACTGAATGTTCCTTGCCCTGTAATTTGCCCCAAACCACAGTCAGGTCAGGGGGTGGTGAGCACTCAGTGTCTCCCACTTGGAGCACAGACAGTGCTCAGCTACAGGGTGTCCTTTAATATCTGTCTGAAAATATTTCACAGCCAGGATCTGATCCACATCAATTCCTCCCAATCAAATAATTCACTGCCAATTTCCCAGCAATTCATCTGCTATCACTGAGAGCAGATCACACACCAGATCCCAGGGCTGGTCAACCCTGGTACCCAAAGGGCAAACAGAACAAAGGCTTTCCCTACAGACACCCCCCAGCCCCTCTGCTCTTGGGCTGAGCTCTTTTATTCCAGTCACAAAATCCCATCAAGCACCAGCCTTTACAAAGCAGTTTTATGGATGGTTGTGTCTGGCCTGCTTGTGGTTTTCCCCCTGGGAAGAACACTTTGACCTCCTTCAAATGGAATTTGCACCCAGGTTCATGTGTGGCATGGCCATGGCACCTGCTCTCAGCTGCCACCATGCTCCCAATCCCTGATGTACCTGCATTTCCCTGGACATGGAATGTGCAGACACATCTTTGCCAACACTTTCAACCAGAGCACAATGCACACACAGGGCTGCAGGAGCAACAGCCTGCTGCTAATTGGGAACTGTACAAGGTTTGGAAGCAATTACTTTCTCACCCATAAATTTATGAGGGACTCCCCCCATTAATCTGCCCAGGCACCATAACTCAGAGCCAGCCTAGAGGAAGACTGACAGGGCACAAGCCAGGGAGTGCTCACCAGGGATGTACATTCAGGCTCTTTTAGCCCAGCTCTGTAAGTTTGAACCCAGAGTTAAACGTGTTCATTCTCTATTAGTCAGTGTTATATCAGAGCAACCAGCCACGCAAATCAGGGGTTTGGATCCCCAAAGTTCAGCTGGAGACACACAGCAACATTCTCCCCACACTCATTATCCAGATTATGATTTGAGCAGCATGAAAAATGTATGAGTACAGAGAGAGAAAATTCTTCAGAAGCTCCAACATGATTCATGCTCTCAGTAAACTACAAAGATATCGTTTACAAGCAAAGAAAGCACAGAGGCAATGGAATAAGTGAGTGTTTGGCTGGCTGATTAATTCCCAGCACAAATCAATGGGAATCAGCTTCCAGCACACCGAAGGAAAGCAGCTTTCAACTTCCCCAACTTCTTCAAACTGGAGTTAATTAACAGCTGATAGCACTTCAAGCCCATGCGGAGCTGATGAGGGCGGTCACGTTCTGCTTTGCAGTAATACATGAAGACAGTTATTAAGACATCAAGAATTAAAAAGGAAAGGATCCCATTGTTCACCCAGAGCTCTCTCCCCAACCTCCCTGCGGCAGGAACAGCAACGATGCTGCCTCTTAATTACCTGCTTAATAAGGGTGCTTTGAGCAGCCTAATCCACAGAGCTCTGGCCAAGTACCTTGGAATGCAGAAGCCTTTGAAAAGCATCCCAGCTCTTCCTGGTTCTGCCAGGATGAATCCAAAGAAACTGTGCTGGGTATGCTCTGGATTTTACAGAATCATGGAATGGCTGGGTTGGAAAGGATCTTAGAGCCCATCCTGTCCCATCCCATGCATGGGCAGGGACATCTTCCACAGTCCCAGGCTGCTCCAAGTCCCAGTGTCCAACCTGGCACTGCCAGGGATCCAGGGGCAGCCACAGCTGCTCTGGGCACCCTGTGCCAGGGCCTGCCCACCCTCCCAGGGAGGAATTCCTGCCCAATCTCCCATCTGACCCTACCCTCTGGCAGTGGGAAGCCATTCCCTGTGTCCTGTCCCTCCATCCCTTGTCCCAAGTCTCTCTCCATGTTTCCTGCAGGCTCCCTTCAGCTCCTGCAAGGCCACAGTTAAATTACCCCAAAACTTCTCCTCTCCAGGTGAACATTCCCAGCTCTCCCAGCCTTTCCTCCCAGCAGAGCTGCTCCATCCCTCTGCTCATCCTTGAGCCTCCTCTGGGCTCCTCCAGCAGCTCCAGGTGCTGCCTGTGCTGGCCCAGGGCTGATTTTCAGCTGTAATGGAGCTGAGTGAGCACAACTGGATTGACCAGAGCCTTGTGTCACGGTGGTTGCTGGTACTGAGGGAAGCAAGGGAAACACATTCCTGCCCCCAGGACCTGGCTCCTGCCCTGGGATGCAGACAGCCAGCAATCCTTTCAATCCCCAGGGCTCTGAAGGAAACAACTACAGCTGCCAGTGCTTTGTTTCTCCACTCACACTCCAGACTTCCCAATTTAATTACTGAACAAAACAATTCTCTTCACTCCGAGCCCACAAATTATAAATTTAATTGAGTCTCGTGCAAATTAACAGAGAACAAAGTGTAGGCCAAGCTGCTGAGTGACAGACACTGTTTAAAATCTGGGGCAGCCATGACCCCAGACAAATATAAAAAGCCTCAATGCCCTGTTGATTGCAGCTCTGCAATGAAAATGCTCCTGAGCTGAGCAGCAGCACTCCCCAAATTACAGCCACAAGGCCTCATGAACGTCTGCTCCTGCTGCAGTGGATTCAGCCAGGATTCAACACCTTGGCTGCTTTTAATCATCATATTCAAGCTGATTTAACAAAAGCCATCAGTCCCTTGTGTCACTTTGGTCTGCAGGGAGGGCTGGAGATGGTTGTGCAGTACAGCCCCAGTATATCCCAGCAGCTTTCCAGACACCCCACACCTGTGGCTGAGGGCCAGGAGGTGCTGCACTGACTGGAAATCTGGAGGGACTCCCTGGAAGTGGAAACAATTCTTCCTTGGAAAGCTGAACTCAAACACAAGACTTTCATCCCATCTCTACAGATGATCCGTGTGGGGATGGAGAGAGGAATGGCCACTGCTGAATCACCCCCTCTGCTCCAGGGTCACAACCAGGGAATTATCCTGGGTGGAAGAGTCCTCCAGGACCACCAGGTCAAATACAGAGCCTGGAGAAAAGGAGGCTCAGGGGGGCCCTTGTGGCTCTGCACAGCTCCTGCCAGGAGGGGACAGCCGGGGGGGTCGGGCTGTGCTCCCAGGGAACAGGGACAGGAGGAGAGGGAACGGCCTCAGGCTGGGCCAGGGCAGGCTCAGGGTGGACATCTTCACAGAAAGGGTGGTCAGGCTTTGGAAGAGGCTGCCCAGGGAGATGGTGCAGTCCCCATCCCTGGAGGGACTTAACAGATGTATGGATGTGGCACCTGGGGACATGGGCAGTGTTGGGGAGTAGTTTGATTCAGTCCTGCAGGTCCATCCCAACTCAAATGATTCTGTGATTCTCTAACAGCAAGTGGTCAATGCTGATCTTTTTTCAGGTATGGAAATCATACATTGTTTGGGTTTATTCACAGCTGGCACATGAACAGGAGATTCAGCTCCACCCCTTCATCTAAATTCCAGCTGGGATGGCAGCAGATCCTGAATGGGTGTTTGACAGGTGGGGGCAATCGCCTCTTGCTGCATGCAATTAAAAACTCATTAAGGCACAGCTCATTTTCTTCATTATTTTAAGCAATTAAATAATCTTTCCTGTTTAACATGACAGGAGTGAGCAGATTGGGACAGACACTTCCCTCTGGCCCTTCCTTGCACACGTTCACTTGGTCACTCCAGTCCTGCAGCCAAGCCTCAGGCACCAGAGCAGGAGCTGAACCCAGACCAGCACCTTGGCTGGACACCAAGATTATCCATCTACATGAACAAAATCAGCAGGAAAATCAGCAGGAAAAGAGCTTCCAAGTGGCTGAAAACTTTCACAAAGGCTTGGGAAGATTCTGTGCCATGACTTTGATCCCAGCTGTGTCCAAGTCCTGCCCACAGACACCATGGCACGGACAACCCTGGGACAAAGGGCCAGCCTGGCAGGTTTGGGTTTCCTCCTTAAATTCTGAGGGATAGGGGGAAGCAGGAAGGCTCTGCTCAGGCTGGAGCTCACATTGCTGCAGTGAGCTGAGTGACAAAGCTTCACTGTGCACAGAGAAGCTGTGGCTGCCCCTGGATCCCTGGAAGTATCCAAGGCCAGGACAGGGCTTAGAGCAGCCTGGGACAGTGGGAGATGTCCCTGCCATGGCAGAGGAGGCACTGGATGGGCTCTGAGGTCCTTCCTACCCAAACCATTCCATCACTCTAGAATTCACCCCTAAGATCAAGTCCAATCACTGACCCAGCACTGCTGAGCTCACCCTAACCCATGTCCCCAAGCGCCATGTCCAGTCATCTTTTGCATCTCACCAGGGATGGGGGCTCCATCCCTGCCTGGGCAGCTGTGCCAGGGCCTGACCTCCCTTTCAGTGAGAAATTTCCCCAATCTCCACCCTGAGCCTCCCCTGGCCCAGCCTGAGGCCGTTCCCTCTCCTCCTGTCCCTGTTCCCTGGGAGCAGAGCCCGACCCCCCCGGCTGTCCCCTCCTGGCAGGAGCTGTGCAGAGCCACAAGGGCCCCCTGAGCCTCCTTTTCTCCAGGCTCAGCCCTTTCCCAGCTCCCTCAGCTGCTCCTGGGGTTCCAGACACTTCCCAGCTCTGTTCCCTGCCCTGGACACAAAAATGCTGCCATCAGAGAAACCTCTGGCTTTCAAAACCCAAAGAGGGCACCATGGCAAGAAAACGAGTTCTGGCACATTCCAAACCTTAAATACAACCATCAGCTCTGTACAAGTGTGACAGTGACACACTGGCATTAGAACAGATTAAGGCAATAAATCAGTTTGATGCATTTTTAATGACTGAGTTTCCCTTTACTACTGGCTTAAATGGGAGAATGGGGTCCCACAGAGTTACAGCACTGTGAGGCACTCATGGAAATGAGAACAAGGATTAAGCCCTGCAAGAATCTAAATCTCTCCCCATCCACCCCATGAGCCTCTCTGGAGCAACACTGGATTAGCTCCCTTCATCTGAAATGGACATCATTTATCCCAAGTCTTCAACCAGAAAATCCCCAAGCTCAGACCCATTGTCAGGCAGAGCTCTGCAGAATCTCCTCATCACCCTTTGTTGGTTGGCTCTGAGCACCACCTGCTCCTTGGCTTTTAACTGTGGCACACTGAGGGGCTGGAGAAAAGAATGCTGAGGCCTATCCACATCCCAAACATGCTGCATTCTTAAAGGAACAGAAAAAAAATTACTTCTAATCAAAAATACCAAGACTTTTGGGGAAAATTGCCAAGTCCCAAGTGCTGTGTGACCACCACAGTTTGAGGCTGGACCCCAGTGCCACCATCCCACTGTTGGATTCTGGAAATGTCACCCAGCCCCTCCCTGTCCCAGCTCACAGGGGAGCTGTGCTCAGAGCTCCCATAAACAGTGGGCAGAGAAATCCCTGTCCCAGCTCCCACAAACAGGGGGCAGAGATCCATGAAATCCCTGTCCCAGCTCCCACAAACAGGGGGCAGAGATCCATGAAATCCCTGTCCCAGCTCCCACAAACAGGGGGCAGAGATCCATGAAATCCCTGTCCCAGCTCCCACAAACAGGGGGCAGAGATCCATGAAATCCCTGTCCCAGCTGGAAGAACACCAGCAGTACACCTGTGACCACTCAGCCATCTCCTTGGCAGAGCAAGGCAGGATTTTTCCAGGGCAGAGCTCTGGGAAAGCAGGACTGTGACACTGAGGCAGAGGGAAGAGCAGTCCATGCCTTGCAGGAGACAGATGTTTGCCCTGGAGAGTTCCTGGGTGAATCCCTGCTGAAACATCAACTGGCCCTGTCTCATTAATTAACATTAATGCCCTGGGCAGAGCAGCCTGGCAGCACCAGCCCCACAGCCTCTGCTGCATCCCTGCCCTCCCCTCCCTGGCAGGTTCCAGGGAGACACCCAGGAAGGTGGAAAACCGAGGGGTTTTCCCCAAACCAAACTCCAAACCCAAGCTGGGATGAAGATCCCAACTTCAGCAGCACACCCAGAGAGAAAAACTCCCCCTGCTGAGAGAAGGTATCAAACATCCACAGCAAAATCCAGGCTTTTTCTTCATAGCAGCAGTTAAAAAAAAAGTTAAAAAATAATAAAAAAAAAGGGTTAAAAAATGAAAGAAAGTTTTAAAAAAATTAAAAGAGAAGGAAGAGAGAGAAGATAAAGGAGAGTCCAGGGGTAATAGAGTTGCACAAACACAGAGCTGAGGGAGCTGTGCTGCTCTGCAGGAGCTCCTGGTGAAAATGCTCAGAGCACTTGGGAAGGTGCCTTTTTTACAAGTTTGTAACTTTTTTTACTGTCTCTATTTACTGAATTGATTAAGCCCAGGATAAAGCCCCTCCTGCCCTGCTGTATTCTCACATCTGCTGGCAGCCTTCAAATCCAGCCAAACACAAACACATCACTGAACCTTTCACCTTTCCCCTGGCAAAACTCAAGACCAGGAGGGGAAGAGCCCTACCCCAAACTCCCAGCTTAACCTGGAATATTTTGCTTCAACTGTTAGTTGATGTAAAGAAGGAATATCTATTTATCTTTGTTTTCACAGAAATACAAAACAAGGTCAGAAGGTGATGATTCTGTTGGGCAGAAATCGAGGCTGGCTAGTACAGGGTTTGGTTTGTGGCACAGGGAAACCTGCTCCAAAGGCACATACAGGATACTGGAAAACATTACCTGAATGCTAATTAATTATTATTCACTAGTATTAAAAGCAAGAGAGGAGTTTCTTATGTATCACTTTAGAAGAATTTTACTTACTCAGAAAGTTTAGTCTAAAGGCAGGGGGAAAATGGGCACAAAACAGTGGAAAATACTGCTGGGAAAACTAAAACAGCTCCATGCAGCTCACCTTGACCTCAATGAAGTCTGGTTTCCCAAGGGATATCAGGTCAGCATAAGCTTTGAGGTCATCCACATTCCAAGCTTTCACTAGGGTCAGCCTATAAACAGTGCGTTGTTGCTGGAATAAAGGAAAAATCTCATTAACATCCCACTCTGACCCAAGAACAAAGGAAAAATCCCATTGACATCCCACTCTGACCCAGGAGCAAAGGAAAAATCCCATTGACATCCCACTCTGACCCAGGAAGAAGGGAAAAATCCCATTGACATCCCATTCTGACCCAGGGAAGATGTTCCAGCCTTGCACACAGATTCAAACAGGAAAAAGAAATTAAATCATTCTTTTATTCCAAGAACTCAAGAGATTGAACCAAAGCAGACCCAAGCCTGTTCCCTCAGGAAATCTGCTCCACAGCACCTGGGCTGAGCCACCTCATGCCACACAAATCCTCCCTCTGCCAGATCTCATATCCCAGGCACTTTGTTTGTACAGAGTTTAACTTAATGGCAAAATAAGCAGGAAATGTCTCTCTTGGATTTGCTTCCCCAGGCACCAAAGCTCCCATCAGTCCCAGGTGTTTCAGTGCACCCAGCTGGATCATCCAGCACTGTGGACTCTCACAGAAACATGGAATGATTTATGCTGGAAAAGCCCTCAAGACATTGAGTCCGACTTTGACCCAGCAGTGCCAAGGCCACCAGTGCCCATGTCCCCAAGTGCGCACATCCTGTGCTGTTAAACCCCTCCAAACCTCCCTGCACAGCCTGATCCTGTGTTTGACAACCTTTCCATGAGAAATTTTCCCCAAATCCACCCTGAGCCTGCCCTGGCCCAGCCTGAGGCCGTTCCCTCTCCTCCTGTCCCTGTTCCCTGGGAACAGAACCCGACCCCCCCGGGCTGTCCCCTCCTGGCAGGAGCTGTGCAGAAGATTCCCTGATCCAACTTCTTCCTGGCAAGGTGGCAGACAGCACTCCCAGAACTTCTCTGCTTGGAGTTATTCTTATTTGCCCTCTAAGGGCTGCTCTCCAAAGGAGTCACTGGTGACAAAAGGCCTCTCAACACAAGCACTTGGCCATGGAATAAATCCACTCCTCACATCCGCTTGTTTCCACCCTTCCCCTCCCCTCCTACTGATGTTTTATTTCACTTATTTTTGGAATTTATTTTTATTTATAGAGCAATTTTCCAGCAAATCTGCAGTTTGGATTAACTCCTTTGCTGTCCCTGCACACTATGAACTGTAAAATGCAAATGCTGATCCCAGCATGGGCAGCAGGAAAGGGATTGGGATTGTGCCCCTGTGCTCAGGTGATTTCCCACCTGCAGAGCTGCCCCAGCCCTGGGCCAGCACAGGCAGCACCTGGAGCTGCTGGAGGAGCCCAGAGGAGGCTCCAGGATGAGCAGAGGGATGGAGCAGCTCTGCTGGGAGGAAAGGCTGGGAGAGCTGGGAATGTTCACCTGGAGAGGAGAAGCTTTGGGGTGACCCCAGTGTGACCTTGCAGGGCCTGAAGGACCCACAGGAAACATGGAGAGAGTTTGGATAAGGGCCTGGAGTGCCAGGACCAGGAGGAAGAAGTTCCTCCCTGTGAGGGTGGCAAGGCCCTGGCACAGGGTGCCCAGAGAAGCAATATTTTAATTCTTCAGAGCCTCTGACTGCCGCCTCAGTGAATTCTGCCCTGAGATAAAAATCATGGTATCACACACCTACCACCCATTTCTGTGTGTTCCACAGGGGTAAAAGTCATTTCTACACCAATTTGCTATGGAAACCTTCCAGGTTATTTACTAAGAAATAACTAGAGGAGAAACAAATGAACACAAGGAACATCTTCTTCCAAATATGTCACGAACTAAACCAGCTGACCCCTACCCGTGGCATTTAAGCAGATATTTAAAGAACAAGAAATTCTTGTGATTTGAATGGATTGGCAAAAGAAAGGTCAAGAGACAAGTAGGAAATCAACTCTTAATTACTGAAGAGAGAACAGTAGAGGAGCTAACACAGAAAAATAAGCATGGTGTTTGCACATAACAGGGGAAGAAGAAAGCAGAGGGAAAAGATCTAAGGAGGAAAATCTACAGTGCACACACCCCATTAGTCCTGTGGAATGATCAGATACCAATTAATGAGAACTGGCTCCCCACAGGGCAGCTCCCAGTGGGGAACAAGTGCAGCAGCTTCAAGGCACCAGTAAATACCAGTTTGTATTCAACATAACTGGTCCTGTTTCACAGCAGCCCCAGCAAAGGCAGCACATCCTCCCAGGCAGAGAAGTAGGGCTTTCTCCCATTTAAATCTCATTTTACTACTCCTCCAATTCACATCCCAGCTCATTTAGAAGTTTAAGGTCAAGGACTTCATAAAACTCAATGTGCTATGAGTGAATTTAAAGGGCTTCTCCTCTCACAGCAGCACTGACAAGGAATAACTGCAGCCTCTGTATGTGCACCACTCCAACACCTGAACTATCCCAAAGCCTGCAGGGATGGAAACAGAAACTCTGCCAAAGGCACAAAGCAAACAGGTAGAAAAACCAGAAATGAATCTGGAGAAGCCTCTTTCCAGAGGGCAACATCTCTGCAGTGTTGTTGAGCAGAGAAACGTTGGTAGAAGGCACAGATCAAAATGAGTCGTATCCCAGAATGTTATCTGGGAGCAATCCTTGCAGACTGCCAGCAGTGAAAACAGCCAGCCTGTTTTATTCATGGATTATTTGTATTTGTTGTACAATAGGGCCCCAGGAGATCCTCTCGTAAGCACAGCAAAACAAGAAATAAAGAGCTTAAGCCGTGAGAATTTAACGATCTAAAGCATCAGGATATAAAAGCAGCCAGGGATGCTCCACACTCCGTGTTTCCAGGAAAAGCAGCTGTTACTCCACTCACAGAGGAAGAAGGGTTAGTGTGAGAACAACCCTCCAGATGGGTGGCAAGTGAGGGTGTGGGTCTGGTTTATCCCTTTGTGCACAGAATAGCCTGGCAGGAAGGGGCAGCTCCAGGGCCCAAAAATGCAGATCAGTGAGGTGGGTCCAGCTCAGCCTCGTGTTCCTGAAACTCTTGAGGGCAAAGGGGGGAAGAATGAGCTTGGGGAACCCCAGCCTTTTCCAGTTGGGCAATTCCTGTTAAAATCCTTCCAGGCTACCCCAAGGAACTCTGCAGCCCTTCAGTGTCAGGACAGGGCACCAGGGAAACACAAACTGAGCAGGCTTAGGGGAGGATCCTGAGGATAAAGAATCCTTCCATTGGGTGGATCTGAGATCCTGGTCTCAGCACTCAGCAATGGGCATGGCCCCGAGGCTGCCAGAGCTCCAGGAGTGTTAGGACAGCACTCCCAGGGATGCACAGGGTGGGGGTGTTGGGGTGTCTGTGCAGGGCCAGGACTGGACTGGGTGATCCCTGGGGGTCCTTCCAGCCCAGGACATTCTATGATTCCATGAAAAAGACCAAGCCTTGTGTCTCAGGGTGTCTCATGCCCCAGTCCCACACCAGCAGTGCCCAGAGCTCAGAGTCAGGACTGGATGTGGCTCCTTCCCTCTGAAGGCTCAGCTGAACCCCCAGAAGAGTCCCCAGGCTGCTGCACCCCTGCCCCCCTCCAACACCTCCTGCTGGAACACACCAGGCACTGGGAAGCTCCCTGGTCCAGGTTGGAGAGCAATGGGACAGCTCCCCCAGGGACAGCTCCCATGGGACAGCTCCCCAGGGACAGCACCCATGGGACAGCTCCCCCAGGGACAGCTCCCATGGGACAGCTCCCATGGGACAGCACCCATGGGACAGCTCCCCCAGGGACAGCTCCCATGGGACAGCTCCCCCAGGGACAGCTCCCCCAGGGACAGCTCCCCAGGGACAGCTCCTCAGGGACAGCTCCCCCAGTGACAGCTCCCATGGGACAGCTCCTCCGGGGACAGCTCCCCCAGGGACACCTCCCATGGGACAGCGCCCATGGGACAGCACCCATGGGACAGCACCCATGGGACAGCACCCATGGGACAGCACCCATGGGACAGCACCCATGGGACAGCACCCATGGGACAGCACCCATGGGACAGCACCCATGGGACAGCACCCATGGGACAGCACCCATGGGACAGCACCCATGGGACAGCACCCATGGGACAGCACCCATGGGACAGCACCCATGGGACAGCACCCATGGGACAGCACCCATGGGACAGCACCCATGGGACAGCACCCATGGGACAGCACCCATGGGACAGCACCCATGGGACAGCACCCATGGGACAGCACCCATGGGACAGCACCCATGGGACAGCACCCATGGGACAGCACCCATGGGACAGCACCCATGGGACAGCACCCATGGGACAGCACCCATGGGACAGCACCCATGGGACAGCTCCTCCGGGGACAGCTCCCTGGTGCCCAGCCTGGAGCACAGGGGCAGTGCTGACTCCAGCCTGTTCCCAAGGCAGGGACATTCCCCCTGGAAGCTATCTCTATCCTCCTGGGCTCTTCACATGTACCTGTGCTGTCAGTGCAGGCTTTGCTGCTGGCCCAGCCCCAAAGCCCAGCTCTGGCCAAGCCTCAGCCCCAGCCCAAGCCCAGGACACCTCAACAGAGGACTCGGTGTCACTTTGACAAAGTGCTCCCTTCCCACTCCAATAACCACAAGGGATTTGGGCTGCTTCTTTTTTTATCATTTCTTTTTAATTCCTTCCTCCTCAACATTCATCTTTTCCTAGATCAAATGTAATTATTCTTCACGAAACAGCCCAGGTCCAACCCCAGGAGGAAGAGGGAAGGGGGAACACATCACCTGCAAAGAGCAGGATGCTGGAGGGACACGGGCTTGGCTGGGGCAGGGGAGCAGCTCACTTCTCCAAGAGGAACATCTCCAAGGCCCTCACCTTGGATCCTGTCACATGAACTCACTCTAGTTCAGGCAGAGTAACAATGCCTCCCTGTTTGGAAGTAAATAGAATTACACCCAGCTTTTTGTTTCAGCTGCTGGCTTAGGCTCAGGCATCCTGAACATTTACATGCATTTCTTGGGTACAGATAAAATTATTTTATTGCCATTTCATCCACAGACTCCTCCACAGAAATCTCTATTTTTGCAGCTAATTAATCTCAACATTCTCAATAAAAACACAGCACAGCTGGATGCAAAAAGCACTCCCGGAGGAAGGAAATGATGGTGCAAACTCTAAACAGAACCTGCCCTTTGTTTCACACGATTTCACACCCTTTTGCCAGCAACGGATGAGGAGCAGGAACCACTTCAAAGGCAGCTCTTTCATCAGGATTTTCCTCCTCTCTTCAAGGAAAGGCTCCACTTGCAAACTCCCTTCACAACACACTCAGGGCTGGCAGGAGCCGCTCTGATGGTGCTGTGAACTGCTCCGTACGCGGGCGGTGAGTGCAGCCCGAGCCCGGCGTTCCTGACGGGAGCAGCCCCGGGCTGTCCCTTCCCAGCTCCCCGGGCTGTCCCTTCCCGGCTCCCCGGGCTGCCCCTTCCCAGCTCCCCGGGCTGTCCCTTCCCGGCTCCCCGGGCTGCCCCTTCCCAGCTCCCCGGGCTGTCCCTTCCCGGCTCCCCGGGCTGCCCCTTCCCGGCTCCCCGGGCTGTCCCTTCCCGGCTCCCCGGGCTGTCCCTTCCCGGCTCCCCGGGCAAGCCCCCGGCCCGGGTTATGCAACAGCTCCGGATCGAGCCAGCGTTCAACAGAGATATCAAAGCAATTTCACACTCGGAAATGACTTGTCACAGGGATGTGGATAGGGGAAAAAAAAAAAAAAAAAGCCCCTGCAGCCAAAATCTCTTCCCCACAACCGATAAGGAGCTGCTTTATGCAGAAACCTCACCAGGGAGGAAAGATCCAAAACACAGCCCGAGGCAATCTCAGATGCCGACACCCCCCAGACTCCACGGCTTTCCAAAGCCTCCCAGTTCAGCCCAGAGACAGAGCCCCTCTAAAAGGACTGGAGGTCACTCCTGACTCTCCCAAATCCAGCTCTGCTGAGCTCCCAGGAGCTCTGCAGATCACAGAATCCTGGAATGATTTGGGTTAGGGGGATGTTAAAATCTATCTCATTCCACTCCTGCCATGGCAGGGACACCTCCCACTGTCCCAGGCTGCTCCAAGCCCCAATGTCCAACCAGGCCTTGGGCACTGCCAGGGATCCAGGGGCAGCCACAGCTGCTCTGGGCACCCTGTGCCAGGGCCTGCCCACCCTGCCAGGGAACAATTCCTGCCCCAGATCCCATCCAGCCCTGCCCTTTGGCAGTGGGAAGCCATTCCCTGTGTCCTGTCCCTCCATCCCTTGTCCCCAGTCCCTCTCCAGCTCTCCTGGAGCCCCTTTAGGCTCTGGAAGGGGCTCTGAGGTGTCCCTGGAGCCCTCTCCTCTCCTGGCTCCAGAGGTGTCCCAGACCTGGGAGCAGCTCCATGGCCTCCTCTGGACTCTTTGTAGGAGCCATCACACTGCAGAGCACCATCAGGGAAGGCTCAGTGTCCTTGGAAGGATGCAGGTGAATCCATCTTCTGGTGACCAGGAGCCTCCCTGCCCACACGGGCACTCTGCACCCTCTGCACCGGGTTCATCCATCACTGGAGGTGCCACCCCCTGTGACAGTCACAGCTGAGCACACTGCACAGCACAGGAGGGATTTTTCCCCTCACAGCTGAACTCAGCACAGAGCACAGAAGTTTTCAGCTTCCTTTCTTCAAAGCAAGCCCTGAGCAGGCTCTGCTGCCTAGGAACCCACAGAAACACTGAGCACTGTTCCAGCACCTGCTATTAATACCCAGGTGAGAGCAAGTGCAGCCTTTGTCTCCAGTGCTAAAAAGGTGCTCATTAGCATAGGCTAATTAACACATTAACTCTGCTGTGAAACCCCAGCAAATCTCAGAGCAGGGGGTTCAGTGCTTGAGAAGTCAGTGCTCAACCCAGGCTCCACCTGAGGCTCAGCTCCAGCCACCAATGCTTCACCCAGGACCTTGAAGTTGTCCCCACGTCATCCTCAGGGTGGGACAAAGCCACCCTCTTGTCACCCTCTTGTTGGACCCTGCACAACATTCCACCTCATATTAAGGGCCTTCTTTGCCTCCTGTCTGGGTGTGGGGAAAAGCAAAACCAAACTACCGATACTCAAGTGCTTGGGGATGTGGATTTTCCACGGTTCTGGAGTTTCTGAAGGTTCAAAACCTAGAGATGGATCACTGGGCCCTGTGTTTTCCTGCCTGCAGTGACCCAAAAGTTACTGTAAACTCTGAGTTTAACTGGAATTGAGACATTTCTAATTTTCAGAGTCAGCCTTGAGTTTTCAGTCACACTTCCAAAAGTGAGGTTTTCTTTGGATTTGGACAAACCAAGTTTATTACTGCATAAAACCATCAGAAAATCGTTTGCTACATGGGTGTAGCAAATATGTGAATATGGGTATTTAAAGTATGGCTGAGAAATGATCCAAGATTTGTGTTTTCAGGTATGTCTAAGCATAAAAAGTATCTCTTTAAGTGCTCAATTTTTCTCAGCTGAGATTTAAAAACTTCCCTCGAAGCAGATGGAGTGGGTGGCACCTCTGCCCATGGCTGGGAGGTGGAAAGGGATGGTCTTTAAAGTTGTTCCAACCCAACTGATTCCATGACTCTGTGATCTGAGTGCTAATGCCAAAGAAAGCGGGATGTTTCTAAAAAATAACCTCAAACTTATTAAAAAAACAAACATAAACCCCAAACCAAAACACAAACCTTGCACCATTTTCCATGCAAAAGCCATTCCTACTCCTTGTGAGAGAATCAGGAAAAAAAAACCAACTAATTAAGGAATCAGGAAAAATACAATTATAAGGTGATGTCCACATGATCCTGCATCTTTTCTTGAACCTGGAGCCCAAGGCAGTCCCTTTAAAGCAGTTTTTAATTCTTTCAGCTTTAAAATAAATGTGTAAGAACAAAAAATTGTCTCTCTGAAGTATAATTATTGTGAGGAGCCAAGCCTGATCTCCATACGAAATTCCTTGTTCTTCCAAGGCCTTGAAGATAAGATGCAAACTGTCCTGAATAATAATTAGGAAAACAGCAAAGTTGGACTTTTGGTCTACACCAGGTTTTTTATCACCCAACACCACTGCCCTGGTGTTCACCCCAGCTCTGAAATCCTGCCTGGAAAGAGCAAGAAAGTCCTGCAGTGAGATGAACTCATCAGCACTAATTCCCAAGCTGGAATTTTACACCAGAAAAGCCCCTCAGCCTCTGCACAGCCCTGCTGATGTGTGAAGCACAGGAATGAAGGATCAGGACTGGAAACCAAGAAGAAAACACCAGATTTCACTCCCCTCCACACTCACTCTTCCTGTACTTGCTTGTAATCTACTTTATTGCTTCACACTTCAGCAGAAATTAATCAGATTATTGAAAAATCTCTAGAAATAAAACAAAGTACAGCAACAGATTTTTTTGAGAGCTGAAAATGTTGTTCTTAAGTAAATTCAAACCATGACTGTTCTTTATCCATTTTCCATGGACTCGGTTTTAACACACTTACCCTTGGAAATCAGCACCAACAACACACCAGTGATTCTTTCTTTCTTTTCCATATTACCAGTGCAGATTCAAGGAATCATGTAAAATTTATACCCAGGGAAAAAGAAGCCCAATGCAAAGGAACTTAAAATAGAACAGCATGAAAACAGATCCTATCAAATCAGCAGCAAAACCCACTTCAAGCTTGCTGTTAACCAGACTGAGATGGTTCTTTCCCCAGGAAAGGGTGGATGTTTAACTCCAAACAGGCAGGAAAAGCATCAGCAGGAGCCTGGGGGTGCTGCCCCCTGCTCTGCGCTCCAGCCTGGGCCAGGAGTGGGAATAAAAACCGATCCCAGCAGCAGAAAAGCTCCAGCAAGTTCCTGCCCGAGTCCCTGTGACTTTCACAGGACTCAGAGCAGCAGCCTGACAGGGAATGCTGCTGTGAAGGCTCCCAGGACAGGCAGGATCAGCACCTTTCTCTCCCTGGGTTGGAGCAGCAGCAGCTGCAGCAGCAGCAGGGACCTGCCAGGCACATCCCAGGGGACAGGGCCTTGTCCTGCCCCAGCTCTGCTCTGCCTCATGACAGGAGCTCAGCCAGCCCTGACCTTGGCTCCAGCACATCCCTCCCTCCTTCCCCTCAGAGCTGCCAGCTCCAGAGAATCCCCAGCTCCTTCCCTCTGACCACGGGGATGGTTCCTCCTCCACTGCCCCACCACAGGCCCTGCTGCAAGGGCACAGCACGGGGGACACAGAGCAGGGCCCGGGGGGAAAAGCCCTCCAAGGTGGAGTTCAGCCCTTCCCCCAGCACTGCCAAGGCCACCAATGACCATGTCCCCAAGTGCCACCTCCTCAGGGCTGCTCAACATGTGCTGGTGTCTGGTCAGGTGTGGGAAACAGGCTTCAGAGGGCAAAATCTGGGACTTCCCCCAGCCTCCTCCTTTCACATTCCCCAAGATGTCGTCCCAGACACAGCTCCATAGTCACATCCTGATGTTCCATGACCTGGTGTCTCAGGCTTGGCTCCTTGGCCAGGATGACAGAGGTCTTGGCCGTCCTGGAAAGGCACCATGGCAAAGCTGTCACCTCATAGTGACAATCCTGTCACCTCAGGGCACAGTCAGACCCCAGCAGTGCAGGGAAGGCAGGAGAACAATATCGAAGGATAAACTACAGGGGAGTTCCAAAGAAGGGGCTGGAGTGTGTCCAGGGAAGGGAACAGAGCTGGGAAGGGCCTGGAGCCCCAGGAGCAGCTGAGGGAGCTGGGAAAGGGCTGAGCCTGGAGAAAAGGAGGCTCAGGGGGGCCCTTGTGGCTCTGCACAGCTCCTGCCAGGAGGGGACAGCCGGGGGGGTCGGGCTCTGCTCCCAGGGAACAGGGACAGGAGGAGAGGGAACGGCCTCAGGCTGGGCCAGGGCAGGCTCAGGGTGGAGATTGGGGAAATTTCTTCACTGAATGGGTGGTGAGGCCCTGGCACAGCTGCCAGGGAGGTGGTGGAGCCCCCATCCCTGGAGGGGTTCAGAACATGAGTGGCTGTGGGGACAGGGTCAGTGGTGTCCTGGGCAGTGCTGGAAGAATGGCTGGGCTCAGTTCCCTGAGGCTTTTCCAGCCTCAGTGATTGTGTGGCAAGAAGAAGCTGGCCTCTAACAACACCACATCAGTGTTAACACACACTGGGAATGGTCTGAAAGGGCCTGAGAGTGGCACGGGCAGAAAGGGAATGGGGGAGAAAAGCAGCTCAAAAAGAGCAGCTCAAACCCAACCACACTTTAGGCAAAGGCTGGGGCTGAGGCAGGAACTGAACTTTCCCAAAGCTCTGGATCCAGGCCCAGAGCCCAGCCTGCCCCATGGCACTCCAGCTGCTCAGGAGTTTTAAGCCATGCCAGTTATTTATACACCCAGCCAAAGACTTGGTTGCTTCCTCACAGATCTCTGTAGTTGGAAATCTCAGCCAGGAAAACAACTTCCCACTGAGATATCCCAGCAGCCTGAAAGAATATTCCTCAAAATCCATGTTTTGCTCAGCAATAGGGGATGCAGGAAAGGAGAATGAACTGTATTTTAAATAAACCTGTAATACTGAAGGATTGAGGGAGTAACTGCAAATCAGCCTGGAGGAGGGAAAGTTTTGGGGTGACCCATTTGTGTCCCCCCATCACCTGAAGGATTCCACAGGAAGGATGGCCCTGGAGTGCCAGGACAGGGGAATGGCTTCCCACTGCCAGAGGGCAGGGTGAGATGGGATATTGGGAAAGAATTGTTCCTTGTGAGGGTGGTGCAGACAGGAGCTCAGCCACAGCCTGGGAAGGGGTGACTGTATTTATGGGAATAGTGACACTCATTATCCTGGGGAATAACAAACCACCAATACAACTTCCAGCGATGAAAACAGAGATTAAGCTGCCATAAAAACATAATTACCTCGTTAAAAAACACTCTTGCAGGCTGTGAAGCAAATGATTTATATTTTTCTTCTGGGTTTTGTCCAAATCATCTAAAAATAAATCTAAAAGCCCCACCAGGATTGCTGAAAATCCTGCCCAGTTCACTTCACAAGGAGCAGTGTAAACAAGGAGTCTGACATAAATTTCTCTTATTGATTAAGCAATCCTTGCAAACCCAGTGCTCTTGTAAAGCCTTAATTCAAGAGTTGGACTCTAAAAGAACAACAATTATGGGCTTTAAACATTTTAAGTGCCCATTCTGGTAAATAGGTGAGCTTGAGCTGGGGTTGAGAGAAGTCCTGCACGTGCTGGAGCAGAGCAGGGGAATGATAGAAACCACAACAAAGGATTTACTCAAATCCTGAGTGTCTGTGGCTTCACAGTGCAAGGTGTGCTCCACCTCAGGATACCTGAAATTCCACCACCTCAAATTGCAGCATTCCTTTAGAGACCCAGTGTCCATGAAACCAGATCCTGCTGCTTTCACAGCAAGCTGGACATAGGGAGGCCAGAGGGGGAGATCAGAGTCCCCAGGATTGTTAAGCAAATTCCAACCATGAGCTAGAAGGACATAAAAGCAATGATGCAAACACACACACACTTGTACAGCTCTGTAAACAGTTGTTTTCTGTTATTTGTATTTACTATGGATCATCAGCTCTCCAGATCCAGGGCTCATCACCCCCAAGCACTCAGCCTGCTGGGTTTAGCATTAAGCTGGGTTTAGCACTAAGCACTTACAGAGATCGTTTGCACTGCATCTCATTTGGCTCTTGCACCAAACCGATTTTGTCCCCCTTGTCCTGTCACTCTCTGCCTGTGTAGAAGTCTCTCTCCCTCCTTTTAAAAGCCCTCTTTAGGCTCTAGAAGGGGCTCTGAGGTCTCCCTGGAACCTTTTCTCCTCCAGGTGAACACCCCCAGCTCTCTCAGCCTGGCTCCAGCCCTTGGAGCACCTCCATGGCCTCCCATGGACCTGTTCCAACAGGTTCACATCTTTCCTGGTGAATTCTATGAATTACCACATTATAATCAGAATTATATGAATTTCTGGGAATTCAATGAAAGATACCCCAGCAGTTTTGCAGCTTCAGAGGGGACTCTGAATCCCTGTGCTGCAGTTCCTGCATTTCTCCCATTGTCAAATCCAACAGCAGCTTCATCCATGGAGAACACACTTGGAGAACAGGACTTGGCTCCCAAGTGCACAACCTGCAAGCCAACAACCTCCAGAGGAGTCACTGGAACAGCCATGGAAACCAGAGATGTACCACATGGTCTGGGAGGTCACAGCCAGCACTTAGAGCCACCAGCACATGGCCAGAGCCACCAGCTCCCAGCTGGCCATGGCCTGGTGGGCGTGGACAGGAACAGGGCCAAGGATCCACATCCCCATGGAACAAGGAAAGCAGCACTCCCTGGCATGAGCTGTTTATTGCCCAAAGTCACCCTGACTAAGGAAGTCTGGGGTCTGTGTGACCCAAAGGAGCTGAACTGGGAGCTGAGAGAGAAGAGCAGCGAGCAAGCACTGAGGGCACAGCATGCCCTGAGCTCTGCTGCCACATTCCTGCTGCAGGATCCTGCCCTGAAGGTCCAAATGAACTGATCAGGTCCAGTCCCCTTGGAGCCAAGCACAGGGGTCTCACCCTGGGGCAGGCAAATCTCCCCAAGTCCCCCCATAAGACACATGGCACTGAACGGCCCTGGGCATCTCATCCATGTGTCCATGTGTCCATGTGTCCATGTGTCCATGTGTCCATGTGTCCAAGTGTCCATGTGTCCAAGTGTGCATGTGTCCAAGTGTCAGTGCAAGCCTGGATCCAGCATTCCAGCCCTGCCATCCAAGCACTTCTGCATACAGCCCATCACAACCACCCTTCAGGAAAGGATCTCTCCCCTCTCCAAAGCAATGTCTTCCTACTTTTGCCTTTCCCAACCCCAGGAGTGTGTTCCCATCACCACCACATTGCAAAATCCCTTTCCTTGCTTGCAGTGCTTCTGTCTCAGTTATGCACTCCCCATCCCAGATGAGCAAACACGTCACTCCTGCAGACGCTTTGTCAACTTGTCTTTCCTGAAATGTCAAATGCAAGGATCCAAAGGAATGGATTCAATGAACCAAATAAATGCTTGTCACCTGACTCCTTGTGTGAGAGCTGTTGGTGATCAGTGAGTGAAGGAGAGAAATGCAGAGTTAATGCATTTAGCAGCTGGAGTATGGTGCACTGGCCTGCCCAGGCCCAATCTGTGCCATTCAGCACTGTTAGCTCAGCTTTAGGGGCTGAAATAAAACCTTGGTTGAAAGCAAAGTGCAACCCCAAGTTTCCCTTGTTGCCACAAGCAGAATTTTAGGGTTGTTCTTTCCTTCTGGAGAGTTCCCATAAAAACACATAATGGCTCAGCCTCCTCAGGGGCCCTGTCCATGAAAACTGCTCTAGTACACAACCAGAGAACAAAAATTCGACCAAATGTCCCCAAGGCCACGGAGGCTGCTGAGGGAGCTGGGAGCTCCCAGAGCCAAGCCCAGGGAAGGGAACAGCCCTGGGTAATAAATAACCTGGAAGGGGAACAGAGACTGGTTTGGACCAGGCTCCCTAAAAGTCAAGGCTGACATCTCCCAGGCAGCTTCTTGAAGAGCTCCAGGCAAAGGAGAGATGCTCTTTCACAGAGGGTAAGAATTGCAAATGCTCCCTGCATGTTCAGCAGCAGCAAAGCTGGGCAAGGTGGAGAATGTCTGCTGCCTGAGGAGGGAAGGGATGAGCCCAGCTGGGAGGGGAGGAGGAGGAGGTGGGCCCTGTTACTGCTACTTCCCAAGGCCAGGGAGGGGGCAGGGGTGTCCCAACCCCGAGGTGGCACTGGGCACCCTGAGCCACGGCCAGGAGCAAACAGGCCCTGGCAGGAATGAGAGGAGGGGCTTCCCCTGGGATCACAGACCGGAGAACAGGATTGCACCTCCTCCCTGTGCCTTGGGCTCGCTGCATGGACACAGAGCCCTCCCCTCCCACAGCCCCACTGCCTCCCCAACACACACAGGGCAGCAGCAGCTGGGATAACACATCCCTTTCATTGGAGCTGTGCTATGAACATTTCCCCCTTCCTTGCCTGCAAGCAAACCAGGAGGGACTGGCACTGCCAGAGAAATGAGATTTCACTCCATCAGCAGCCAAGCATCTTGCTGAAGCCTGGTTTGGATTGCTGTGAGGACACTGAAAGGACAGGACGGATTTCAGAGGCAATAACTCCATATTAACATCATACCTGTGTCATACTCCTCAGGCTGCACTGCCAAAGGCTTTCACCACAGGTCTCATTAGCAATCCCATTAAAACAAGAACACAGCTGGTGAGAGCATTTACTGTGCAGAAGAGTAAAATTCTTCTAAATTTATAGTGGCAAAATTGATTACTGATTCTACATCTGTTGCAGATTTTACATTTAAATTCTCCTTATAAAGTCTCTCAGCTGAGAAATATCAGACATGGCTCCCCTCCCCCAGGAGCCACATAAATCATCTTCCTGCAAATCAAATGTGTCTTTTCATAAAAAGCAATTGTTCTTGTCATTTATTACATAACAATCAGCACTAAAACCTGCTGAGGATGTAACTCGATGTACTTATGCTGTTTGTAATCACACAAAGACAAGGGTAACTTGGAAGACAGGATAATGTTAGGAAAAACAAAAAGAGTTAAGTAAATAGCAGCAGATGCAAGGCTGGGAATGTTTAAATACCAAACTGGTCTCTTCATCACCCAGGAATGTAACAGGAGCTACCTGTGAGCAGTGTGAAAATGCAGACCCAGAGACAGTAATGGGAGATGTTTCTCTAACTCGTGTTTTTATATCTTCCCTAGGATAAACCATTCCTAGCACCTGCCAGCAAGGAATATCCAGCCCCCAAACCCAGGCACTACCAGTGTGTGATATCCTAGCACAGGCAGAGGGAACCATTTCCCTTCTTGATCTCTTTTTAATAAAGGAAAAAAAAACAGGTGTCTGCTCCACCTCTCCCAGCGAGCCCTGACCCTGGCTCTCCAGGAAATCTTCATCCCCTTGAAGCAGAAAAAGAGCGAGGGCAAGGTTAGATCCCAGACCTGCAGCAGTGTCTTGTGTGATGTCCAAAGGCACAGTGAGCTCCTGGCAGTGCCAGTGAGCTGCTTCCTTTGCTCTGTGACCCTCCTGGAAGGACAGGAAGGACAAGGTTCTGCTCCATCATCAGTTCCCGCAGTGCCATCCCATTAACCTGCAGGGCTCATTCCTGCTCCGTGCATGGCTCCAGTCTGTTTGAGAGAACATTGGCACCCAGCCCCTGCAGGTCCCAGCAGCTCAGCTCTGCCTGCTTGGCTCTGGCAGCACAGCAAGTCCTGCCAGGCCAGCCCGTGCACGGGACAGGATCCATCAGGAGGAACTCGAGGAGGTACAGACAGAGGAGGTGACACCACACCAGGGCTGGAAGATGTCCCTCAGAGCACAAGTGACACCAGGGACCTTCAGGTCAGAGCTCAGCAAGCCCATGGATATTCATGGACCAGCAGACACTTGCTCAAGAGTGGTTCTGCCTAGCCCAGGTCAGGAGGGCCATTCCCAGCAGATCAGGAAGGGATCCTGCCCCTGTGCCCAGCCCTGGGGGCACCTCTGGGGTGCTGTGTCCAGCTCTGGATCCTCAGCAGAGCAGGGCCAGCAGCTCCTGGAGCAGGGCCAGCACAGGCTGTGAGGATGAGGAGGGACTGGAGCACCTCCATGCCCAGGAAAGGCAGAGGGAGCTGGGCCCCAGCTGAGAGGAGCCCTGAGCCCTGGGTGTCCCTGTGTGCAGGGAGGGGCAGAGCAGGGCCCAGGCTCTGCTCCAGGGGCCCAGCAGTGGCACCAGAGCCACGGGCAGGGACTGAGCCCAGCAATTCCCCCTGCACAGGAGGCACAACTTCTGCCCTGGGCAGTGCCCAGCCCTCCCCAGGCTGCCCAGGGAGGGGCTGGAGTCTCCTCAGCGGGGATATTGCAGAGCCCTCTGGACACAATCCTGTGCCCTGTGCTCTGGGATGGCCCTGCCTGAGCAGGGAGGTGGCACCAGGGACCTCTGGGCTCCCTGCAGGCCTGACACAGCCTGGGGCTCTGTGAAGGCAAAAAGCCCCCCCAGAGCTGCTGGCAAGGGATGTGAACCATGAACAGGACATGTGCTCTTCTGTCCATCACCATCTTCTCTCCAAATGTTTTCCCAGTGTTTGGGTAGAAATCCACAAGCACTTTGTCACATTGGTCCCTGCAGCCCCATTCCATTTCTCAGCAGGGGATTCCCATTTGTCCTAGCCAACATCCCTATTGCTTGGGAAAACCCTCAGTGAGTTATGAACAACAATCAGGACAAATTCCAAAGCTCCTCAGCCTGCAGAACTTGGTCCAGTCACCCTGAGGGACACAGAACAAACCAAACACTAGAGGATCCCAAATCTGACTGAGGGGGATGAGATCTCACAGACCATGGGCAGTTTTCTTGCTCAACACATCTGGTTGAAGGTATTTTGTAAAAAAAAAAAGCATCAGCTTGATACTAGAATCTCCAAGGATGGAACATCTCCTCCTTCTGAGTTAGACCCTCATCATTTGTTTGCAACCCATTCCTCACTGGATATGGATCAGGAAGCAGCAATGGCTGGAAGAAACATCTTTCAGCAGAGATTTCTCATCCTGATGATAAGGATTCACAGCCTCAGTGCCTGCTCCAAACACTTGTCTATCAAGCCAAGTCACTTCTCAACCACTCTCACAAACTCAAGGCTGTCAGAGGATGAGGCTCCAAAACTCAAATGTGGTGTTTGGGAAGGGCACAATCTAAATTGCACATGCTCATGTCTTTCCTTTCCCTCTCCATTTAATTACAGGGGTAGAGGATTCAAGACAAGAAACAAAGGGAGCCTTTGGGAGTCCACCTGCTGTTTAACATAAACTCCTCTCTCAAAAAGTGCTTCTCAGCACAAAAAATTTAACACAAAGATCACTTGAATGAGAGCAGCTCTAGAAAGGATCAAACTTGCTCCAAGTAGTGGACAAAGGTGGGGTTCGTGTTGTTTGCTGCAGAGAGAAATAGCACAAAAAGCTTTTTATCTTTTATTCCTGGGCTTCCTTTGAAAATGGATGTAGCAACTAATCCCCTACACGTTGGATGAGCCTGTCAGATCATCCTGGGAACAATTTGTTATTAAATTCACTCTTTTACTGAAGCTCAAGAACTTTGTGCAGAAGTTCAGTCCAAAGCATGAAATCCATTTTCAGCACAACTGGGCCAAGGCCAGGCTGGATGGGGCCTGGAGCAGCCTGGGCTGGTGGAATGGGTCCATGTGGGTTGGAATGAGGTGACTTTAAGGTCCCTTCCAGCCCAAACCATTCCAGGATCCTGAGGTTCTATAACCACCTCACCAGGGCATGAGGTTTGAAGCCCATCTTTGCCTAGGCCCTCCCATATGTAACAAGAGCTGGGCTTTGACTGCAGGAAAGAGAACAGCCAAGCCAAACATCCTCTCTCCCTTCTCACTTAAAAACATGTCCTTCCCTCTTCCTTTGTCCCACTTCTCAGTCTTGGATTACCAAACCAGAGGATTTCTTTGCCACCAGCCACCCCTGCAGCCCCAGGCAGGGAGCAGGACCAGAATTCCCAAACACCACAAGGGTGAGCACAGCAGGTACAACTCGTGTTCCTACAAACTCCCTTTGCCCACTATTTTCCAATGTGCCCTGCTCAAAGCTGCCCATGCTCAGCAGTGACTCAGATGAGCTGCAGTGCCAGCTCCTCTCAGCCTGGGAAGGACTGAACCAGCCTGGAAGGTTTGACAGGCAATGGGAAAAACTGGGACTTGTACTGGTTTCCAGATAAATTAACATCACCTTCCCAACATAATGCAGCAGCATGCCACACAGAGCCTGGAAAAGAGCCTGTATTTCTCAGGAATTCCCAGGTGCTTTAGCTGTTCCCACCTCCCATAATTCACAGTCCTACAGAAGAACTCCTGAGAGTTCAGGGCAGGGCAGCTGAGAGGAGAAGTGCTGCTGCCCAGGAGCACTCAGGGGTTTGGGTTCCAGAATCCTGTGTTTGATCAGTGCAGGGATTGTTCCCTGTGCTGGCACTGCTGGGGCACCTCCAATCCAGTCAGGACAATGCAGACCCTCAGGGGCTGGAGCGTGTCCAGGGAAGGGAATGGAGCTGGGAATGGGGCTGGAACCCCAGGAGAGGCTGAAGGAGCTGGGAAAGGGCTGAGCCTGGAGAAAAGGAGGCTCAGGGGGGCCCTTGTGGCTCTGCACAGCTCCTGCCAGGAGGGGACAGCCGGGGGGGTCGGGCTCTGCTCCCAGGGAACAGGGGACAAAGAGAAATGGCTTCGAGCTGTGCAAGGGGAGATTTAGGCTGGATATCAGGGAAAATTTATTCATGGAAAGGGTGGTCAGGCCTTGGCAGGGGCTGCCCAGGGAAATTTGGAGTCCCCATCCCTGGAGGTGCCCAAGGAATTCCTGGACATGGCACTCAGTGCTCTGGGCTGGGGTCAAGATGGGCATCAGGCACAGCTTGGACTCGATGGTCTGGGAGGGCTTTTCCAGCCTCACTGATTCTGGGATTAAGAGAAAACCAACAAACAGCAGCGTCCCCAAGAGTTCCTGCTGTCCCCACGTGTGATGCTGCCTCGTGCAGCTGAGCAGGGCTGGCAGAGCAGGGTTTCACCAACTGGAACAACCATTAATTGGCTCTTGTGTTATCAGTGTTTCAAGGACCCTTCAAAGTGCACTTGCTTGGAGGAGAAAATGCACCTGCTAGTGGAGCTGCTTTCTCCTCTCCTCTTCACCTTGACCAGGGTATTTTTAGCTGTATGGACAGACTTGCCAATACTTTCACCTTCAATTGTTTGCAAGGAAACTTCTCCCAGTAATGAACACTCAGGGTCAAGAGACACAGCCAGAAAGGAATGATGGGCAAAAGCAACTTCCCAAATGTTTTTCTCTGCATTTTGTGTCTTCAGTATTTTAGCTCCCTTTCTTCCCACAGATTTCCCTGCTCACAGAGAATTTAGTTTGCACTTGATTTCAGCCTCAGAGTTTGGCCTGAGAGTTTTGCACAAGAGAGCTGCACCTCCCACATAAAGCACCTGACCACGCTGCCCACGTGCCTGTGCAGCAGAAAGTGCCACTCAATTCCTCTGAGTCTCACAGATCCACTAATCTAAGTTCATTTGGCAGGGAATGGTCCAACACTGTCATCTGAGAAGGCAGGAAAACTCATTATTCCAACAAAACCTCATTATTCAAGGGCAACAGTCTCTCTCGGCCGTTCATCCCAGCAGGTAACGTGTCAACGTCTGCCAGCTCAGTAAACACAGCCTTGGCTCCCATCAGAGCCCAGGAGCAGGAACAAGAGAAGCAGACATGCTTGTGAGGCACTGTTCTTATCCATTCATCAGCTGCTGGGCCCAGAAGTGCTGCACTAATTACTCCAAAGCTCACCTGTCACACAGAGCTGACAGCACCCAGGGCCCAGGTCACTGCTCAGCTGAGTCCAACACACACAGGGCACAGGCCCCTCCTGTGCTCAGATCCCATGGGTTGGGTCAATCTTCCAGAAAAAAGCAGATTCCTCTGCAGCAGGAGGGTAACAGAGCTACCAAACTCCAGCACATGCATTTTAATGTCCTTTATGTGTTCCATTTCGAGAAGAAACAGAGCAAAGGAACAGGGGATTTACAACTCTTCCCTGAATGTCCAGCTTTCCTTCAGCAGCCTGTTTTTAGTGTAACCCCTTTGTTAGGAAATCTGTTCTTTGGTAACCTCTTCATCCCTCACAGCACTTTTTATTCACAGCATTTACTGCCCCATTTGACACACACATTCTGCTCTGGAAAACCACTCAAAACTGCTGCACTTCACACACCTGGACACCCCAACCACAGAAATATGTTCCCAACACATCCAGAACCCATTCCACGCTCCAGCTTAAAGCCTCTCAAGCCTTCTGCTTCTGCAGAAAGTAGAAGCAGGTAAAGTGAGAAGGAATAAAAGAGGTGTGGTGAGTCAGCCAAGTGTAGAAGGAAGGAAAAGGCCATTTAAAAGTCTATTCTTAAGTGGGTACCTTTTCAGCCAAGGCCTTTAAGCTGTCTAGAAACCTCTGCCAGAAGTCCTTGAAGAGGGGTCTGTCAATCCTTTTCAGGCTCTCCTTGGTGCTGGCATCCACACTGACATAGAGCTGGGTCACAGGCTCCAGCCTCCTGCCAATGGAAAAGGGAATTGCTGCTTTCACAAATCTGCTGCTTGTGTTTGTGTTCTCCTACAAAAGCAGGAACAGGAACTGGACAGTATTTCCAGGGAAAGTTCATCTCTGCCAGGTGACCAGCAGCAGCAGCAGCAAGGTGTTATAACCTCAACAAACACCCCCAGGGCTGGGAACTCACACACACAGCCCTTGGCTGACAATTCCATTGTCATCTCCTCCCTGTACCAGGACAGATTTCACTCCTGTGGAGCTGTAACACATCAGGAAAGGCTTCCCAAAGGAAGGGGTTCAGGTGAGGCATGGAGAGGTTCTGCAATCCACAAAGCTCTGCCCTTTCTCCACTATTTGGATGAGGGAAAAACAATCCCATTCAACAGGAATGGACACCAGGAGGAATTTCTCCATGGAAAGGGTGCTCAGGCACTAGAAGGGGATGCCCAGGGAGGTTTGGAGTCCCAGAAAGGGCTGAAGGTGGCACCCAGTGCTCTGGGGCTGGGGACGAGGTGGGGATCGGGCACAGCTGGGACCTGATGATCCTGGAGGAGTTTTCCAATCTCAGGGATTCTGTGACTCTAAATTCAGCCCTAATTCAGCCAGTTCCTACTGCTGGACATGCTGGACTGCCCTGACCTGCAGCAGGATCATCAATGACATTTTTGAAGGGATCTCAAAGCTGTTTAGAAAATAAACCCACACAAAAAACCATCACTCCTTCCTTCCCTCCTTCCACTGCCAAGGCTCTTATTCCCCAGAAATCCTGGAGCAGAGGCTTTCTGGTCACAAGTGCTGGTCCCAGCACCTGGAAGCCCAACACTGGGAACTCCTGAAGGGACTGAACACCCTGTGCTGTGGGAAAAGCCTGGGGGGAGTCTGATCCCTTCCATAAATGCCAAGGGAATAAAGGAGAAGCAGCAACACCATAGTCCATCAGCAAAAGGATCCAAGGGATTAAGAACAACCAAGAAAGGAGCTCCCTCAGAATCCCAGGATCACTGAGGTTGGAAAAGCCCTTCAATATCACCAAGCCCAGCCTGTGCCCAATCCCCACCTTGTCACCAGCCCAGGGCACTGAGTGCCACATCCAGGCCTTCCTTGGGCACCCCCAGGGATGGGGACACACCTCCAGGATGGACACAAACCCTTTCCACTGACAGAAGTGACAAAGGCAGCGAGTGTAACACACCCACCCCTTGTGGCATCTCCCACCCAGGGGCTGCAGCACCAACAACCATGTCCCAGTTTACCACAGAGCTCTCAACATTTGGGGGCAGCATTTGGGAGTGTTTTGTGTCAAGTCTGTAATGAGCAGGCACCAGTCCCAGCTTCATTTGGTTCTCTAGAGAAGATGACAAGAAATCAGAAGCCATTGTTCAGCTGCCAAACAGTGCCACCTAAAAATACACTGTCACCCAAAGATGACAGAGGGACAAGAACTGGCCAGAGTGAGACTGACCAGAGCTCCTTGTGTCCAGAAAAATCCACTGAATGTGGACACTCAACCAACCATCAGAACACATTCTCCATGAGTGTGTTTAGACAGCAAAATGAAATAATCCAGAACAAACTGAACATTTCAGGTTAAAATCTCAGTTTTGTAAACAAGTTTGTCTGGACTGGCAGCCCAAAGCCACAGACTCCAAAATGACCAAATGTTCTGGGCCTAAGTGGATTGAAGTACTCAGTTTCCAGGAATAATGAGCCAAACTCTTTCTTTACTCAGTGCTGCCTTTGCTTAATTAAAAGGGGCCCTAGTGAAGATGGAGCAGCTGCTTTTCAAAAGAGGGGCTGAGAAAAATCATCTCTTCTGAAACCTAGGGACAGGCAGGAGCTCGATGCCCTGTCAGCATGGGGGAAATGAAGGAAAGAGAAATGATCCCAGGGAGGGATTTCAGCCCCAAACAGGAAAGGTCCACAGGGCTCAGCGGGGCTGGGAACCGAGCCTGGATGAGCTGGGCACATTCTGCCAAGGGGGAACAAGGAGAGAGGGCAGCCATGGGTGCAGTGAGATCAAGGACACAGACTGGTGTTTCTGGGACACAGCTCCAGTGCAGAATAGCAGCAAATCCAGCTGTGTGGCACCAGGATGGATTTTGGGTGTGAATTTCCAAGCTAGCTCAGACACCTGAGGTGAAATCCAGGAGACCAAATACATGGCATCTACACATGGACATGGGCAGAAATCCTGAGCTGAAATCTTCAGCTGAGCTGTGCCACTCAAATAAACTGACCTCAGGCCTCCAGCCCTGAGGTGGCTTCACCAGGCAGGCAGGACAGGGTCCACAAGGACCAGGAACAGCAACATCAAAAATGAGCATTTGCTGGTGAGCATTAATAATCATCTGCTCATTATTGGTATTATTATTGATCATAAAGGCAAACCCACACACGAGGGCTGTTCACAGCCATGGATCAGGGACAGGAGCCAGGTACAGGTCCAGCAGGAGCTCACCTGGTGTAAAACCTCCCTCAGTTTATTGTGAGTCTGGGGCAGGTGAAGCTGCAACCCAGAGAGGAGGAGGAGGAGGAGAGGAAGGCACAGGGGGCACCCACTGGAGCTCCTGTCCTGAATCCAGCAACACCCCAGGCCTGCTGCCCTATCCCAGAAGGGGTTGGGAGGGATTTTAAAGCTCATCCCACCATGGGTAGGGACACCTCCCACTGTCCCAGGCTGCTCCAAGCCCCAATGTCCAACCTGGCCTTGGGCACTGCCAGGGATCCAGGGGCAGCCACAGCTGCTCTGGGCACCCTGTGCCAGGGCCTGCCCACCCTCCCAGGGAACAATTCCTGCCCAATCTCCCATCCAGCCCTGCCCTCTGGCAGTGGGAGCCATTCCCTGTGTCCTGTCCCTCCATCCTTGTCCCCAGTGCCTCTCATCTCTCTTGCACCAGAGGTCACCCTGCCTACTGCAGGATGAACTTTTTAACTACAGCTCCTCTGCTGACAGCACAGAAGTGAGCTGGGTGCCTACTTCAGTTCCCATATTAAGCAAATCATCTGCTTTGATGAGCCAAAGATCAGTTGCAATTTTTAAGACAGCAAGACTAGCATTTTATCCCCTTCATTTTTGTTTCTTTTAAAAAAGATTCAGCAGATCCGAAAAGTGCAGCTTCAAAATAGAGTGTGTGCTCTCTTTTTAAACTGCTATATTTAGGAAAGAGCAATTTCTATCTACCAGGCACATAATACATGACTTAAAGTAACTTGATTACACAATTATTCAATCATTTGGAATGCCTTTGTAGTGTGTAATTACTCACTCCCAAACTGCCTGCGCTCCTCCCTCAGTGCCAGATTCAGACCACGAGGAGTGCAAAGGAAGCTCTCCCAGGAGCCCTGACACAGAGGAGGAGCTGGAATGAGCTGGGTGACACACCAAGGCCACCCTGGCCACAGCTCCCACAGCCCCAGGCCTGGATTTGCTGCTCTTCTGAACTGCTGGGATTCTGAGGAGCCCCCAGCCTCGCTGGAGCTGCATTTCCCCATGTGCTGCACTTTCTTGTTACACTGCTTCAGACTTTGGTCACAGCAGCCTGGATGCTCCAAACCATCAGAAAAAGTGATTATTTACCTTTGTAAAGACTCTGAAAGAGTTCATTAAAGTGTTGGAAGATTTCACTCAAGTCCCTCTGAGAGAGGTTAAGTGGATCCCACTTTGCTGATGAACATGTGCTTGTCACCCCTCCCAATCCTGATAGGGATGCTGGGCTGGACAGAGCTTTGGGTTGAGCCTTTATGGCTGCTCCTCTGGGGTCAGAACAAAGATCAGCCCCAAAAGGCAACCTCTGAGCTCAGTGCCCTGCACTGGCTGGCAGAAGGACAGAAGTTATCCCTGCCCCAGGCACCAACCACAGCTCACCCACTGCTCCCCTCCTGCCACACCTTCACAGGTGCCACATTCCATCTTCCCTGCTTCCACAGTCACAGTTTGTTCAGGGGGTACAGAAAAGAAAATCAAACTGAGGGGGAGAAAGGGATGAGAAGGAGCATGGGGAGATTGAGGTTAAAATCAGATGCTGAGGGGGATTTTTCATTGCCAGTGTTCGTGCAGAGCTGACTCTGAGGGGGCACTAACTGGGATGAGGACACAGGTCAGCACTCCAGTGTTTCAGCAGAAGTTTAGCAGGAATTTCCTGCAGCTCCTACCTGATCTCCTCGGGGAACTGAGCGTTGGTGACCAGGAAGGTGGAGATGCCGTGCTGGTGCAGGAGCCTCACGAAGCGGTTGATGTGTGGGTACATGATGGGCTCCCCCACCAGGGACAGGGCACAGTGCTTCACTGCCAGGGCCTCCTCCAGGCGAGCTGCCTGCACTCCTGACACTCCTGGAAAGGGACAGCAGCCCAAAATCAACAGTGGATGGGGCCCTGAGCAACCTGCTCTGGAGGAAGGTGGCCCTGCCCGTGGCAAGATGATTTTAAGGTTCCTTCCAACCCAAACCCTTCTGTGGTTCTGGAGCAAATCCCCCTCCCAAACATCTGTATCCAAAACACACCCTGCACAAGGAGGGCTGAGAAGAGCAGCTGGAGCCCTCCCAAAGCAGAGGGGACCAGGCCACAGCCAGAGCCCAAAGAGCAGCTCTGCAGCACCCAGAAAGCAGCAGCACCCACAGCCTGGGGCTGGGTGTGCCCTGGGCACTGCTGAGAGCAATGTGCAGGTAACACCTGAGCCAAGATTAAACATTTGAGCCAAGCTCTCCACTGCTGAGACACAAACAAACACACAGGGCAGCTCAGTGCCACTCGAGCAGGTGTGCTCAGAAAGCAGCCAGGTCATGGCTCTGCTGCTGCTGGTCCCCAGGGGCCCCCAGCAAGGGCAGCTCCTGGAGGAGACAAGCACAGCTCCCCAAACACAGCAAGGGACTAAACCCAGACTGGAAACATGGAACATGCAGCTCCACAGAGGATGTGAGCAAAACAAAACCCAGCACACGGCACGGTCCTGAACAGCCAGAGACCTTTTGGAAGGAAGAGGAAAACACAAGGAGCTCAAATGTAGCATCCATGTGAAAACACCACCTGAGTCCCACTCCTGATGCCCAGGGGAGGGAGGGGATTGCTGGATGCTCCTCCAGCCCCCCTACACCTGACCAGGTGCTCAGGACCCCGGATGAAATCAGCTGCCTCCAAACAAGCTTTTGTTCCAAATCTGTCACTTCACATTTCCCTGACGTGCTTTGATGTACTCGAATCCTATCTGAGGCTTTAGATTGGGGGCTGGTCTGTTTTAAAGATAAAAAACAAAGCCTGGAGTGTGAATCCAGGTCCTCAGCTCTCCTCTCGTTGCCTTGACGCTGCAGTAGAGAAAATTACAGCTCTGCTGCAAAGCCCAGATAAAAGAGGTGTTTGTGGATATTGCTCCAGCCTCACGTAGAAAAGCTGGTTTGGAATCAGAGCAGGGCTCAGTGCATTTTCAAGCAGCCAGGCTCAGTCCTGAGGAAGTGACAGGACTAATGGTTATTCCATAGAAACCTGACAGCACTAAATGAGAGCTTTATTGGAGAAGAAAGCAGCATCTCCAGCACACGCTGAGATTGAAGGACTAAGTTTCATATTCCTAAAACTACTGCAAGTCAGTTTTGGAATTAATTAATTTCTCTCTCTCAGCATTTTGCATCTGGATTCTCATAATTACCCTGCCAGCTTTATAAGCAGAAGAACAAAATCCCAACATCCCCTAAAGTTTGAGTGGAACTTTCCCAAAACAGTTTTCAGCAAACCTGGCACATCCACCCATAGGAAGGAGTGGGTCTGTACACAACCATTCGAGCACACAAATCAGCAGCCAGGCAGGGATAAATGCCCAGGATTGGTGTATTCCAGGAGGGCAGGGACTCTCCTGAATCCCTATGGCTCTGCTCCTGCCATCACCTCCCAGCAGAGCACATCTCCCTGGAAAAGCTGATTCCAGCTGTTCCACTAACTTGGGAAAGGACAGCACCACCTGGCACAGCCCCTGGGGAGGCTGGGGGCTGACTCTGGTGCCCCTTGTAAGGACCTGAGCACCACAACAGCCTGGGGAACATGAGGGACCTGCTCTATCCATGATCCATGGGTACTCTGAGGATTTTCTAGAACAGGTCATGCATTTCTCTTTGGCTTTTTCCCTATATTATCAGACTCCCACTCTCTCATTCCTGAGTTATGTTTCCATCCTGTGTGTGCCCTTGCAAAGGGCACAGAGATTTACAAGTCACTCCCCAGAAAAATGTATCCATCAAATAAACTTCTGAGCCTCGCTCCCTATCAGTGAGGTATCTCTCCATCATTTACTCCAGGAGAGAATTATGGGGCTTTAATGGCTGTGCTCTCCAAACCCAGTACAAATTGTGGCAACACTAAAGCAGAAGATGATTTATCATCCCCCATAGGTACACAGAGTATAACAGAGGGCTATCCTGTAGGGTATCCTAAAAGATAAAGGGACACAAGAATTCTGTTCCTTCAAAGCAAATCTCATTTTTACTGCCATGGGTAGAATGAATAAAGCAGCAGATGAGCTCACCAGTTTCTCTGGCCCAGGGAATGGGTGTGTGGATGTATCTGCCTGCAAAGCTGTGGGACTGAAAAGAGCAGCATCAATTTATTCAAACGGCTCAGGGAGGTACCTGAGCACCACCCCCAGATACTCCAGCCCTGAGGACTCCCTAGCTAAGAGTCCTAACTCCAAACTAAAGAGTTTTGATTCCCCAGAAGTCCAAACAGTCTGTTCTACATCAGGGGCCAGGTTCCAACACTTCAGCCCTACTGGGACACCTCTGGAATCCCTGTGGAGGGGATGCAGGATCAGATACATTAATGCTGGGAAATGGAGAGGGAATCCAACCCCAGCACTGCAAGGTCACCATTCACCTTGTCCCCAGGTGCCACATTCCAGTCTGTAAATCCCTCCAGGGATGGGGACTCCACCCCTGCCCTGCACAGCCTGTTCCAGGGCTGGACAGCCCTTTCCATGAAGGAGTTGTTCCCAATCTCTACCCTGAGCCTGCCCAGCCCCAGCCTGAGGCCGTTCCCTCTCCTCCTGTCCCTGTTCCCTGGGAGCACAGCCCGACCCCCCCGGCTGTCCCCTCCTGGCAGGAGCTGTGCAGAGCCACAAGGGCCCCCCTGAGCCTCCTTTTCTCCAGGCTCAGCCCTTTCCCAGCTCCCTCAGCTGCTCCTGGGGCTCCAGACCCTTCCCAGCTCCCTTCCCTTCCCTGGACACGCTCCAGCCCCTGGATGTCTTTCTTGAAGGTGCCCAGGACTGGAGGTGCCCCAGCAGTGCCAGAACAGGGGACGGAGCCCAGCCACAACCCATCCTCCATTCCCCACAGCAACCTGGGCCACCTCACTGCTCCAGCAGGTGGTTCCCACAGTTTTCCTGGTTTTTCTTCAAAAATCAATCCCAATAAAGGCCCCTGGTTTCTGTGCAGAGCTGCTGGGCTGGCTGGAGGAGCCACTCCTGCTCCTGCCCAAGGCAGCTCCAGCCCTGGCACCGCACGCTGGGGACTCTGGTCCTGCCAGAGCTGAATCTTTGCCCGTCCCCAGCTCAGTTCACTCACACTGCTCCTACTCAATTTGGCTTCTGCTGCTTCCATTCTAACAACATTTCTCCACACACCTGAGGGAAGAACGATGTAAAATTCACTACATGGAACAGGAGCTCCTGGGCTTTTCTTACCGATTTTTCTTCTCCTTAATAAACCTTTGACTCACAGAAGCCAGGACAGGAATGTTGCCATCTATCACTAGAAAAATAAACCAGCTTTTCTTTTCCCACTTTACAGCACAGTTCTGCTCCAGAGCTTTTCTTTTTTTCTCCTTTCACAGTTCCAGGTCAAGGGTAACTGTGCTCAGATGCACAGGCACATTTCCAGTAATATTTATGAATTTGTTTAACAGAAAATAGGCTCCAAAAAGAGAGAACTGGGATGTCCTGACAGGCCCCCTGACACTTCGGCAGTATTTGAGATGCTGGAAAGTCTATCCATAATCATTCCCTCTCCTCAATCCATTTTAGGAAGACAGCGGGGTCAGGGAAGGAGAAGGTTATTCCTCAGTCCAGGGTGATAATGGCTTTTCTCTGGAGACTTGAAAGCCTCCAGGGCCGGAGCGTCCCCACCCCTCCAGGCCCCACCCTGGCTGAACCAGCTCATTTTGATGTGTAATTTGACCCTCCCAAACAGAAACCAAGTTTGTTGTCCCTTGTTCTGGGGACAGCGACAACAGACAGGTGGGGCTCCCACCATGGAGTGACCTGAGGTTGTGGATCTCCGGCAGAACCTCCCAGTGCTCAGAACCACGGAGTAACTGAGGTTGGAAAAAACCTCCAGGATGATCAAGTCCAAACATTCCCCCAAGCACTGCCAAGGCCACCACTAAACTGTGTCTCCAAGTTCCACATCCACATCAATTTTGAACATTTCCAGGGATGGGGCTCCACCCCTGCCCTGCACAGCCTGTGCCAGGGCCTGGACTCCCCTTCAGTGAAGGAATTTCCCCCAAATCCACCCTGAGCCTGCCCTGGCCCAGCCTGAGGCCGTTCCCTCTCCTCCTGTCCCTGTTCCCTGGGAGCACAGCCCGACCCCCCCGGCTGTCCCCTCCTGGCAGGAGCTGTGCAGAGCCACAAGGGCCCCCCTGAGCCTCCTTTTCTCCAGGCTCAGCCCTTTCCCAGCTCCCTCAGCTGCTCCTGGGGCTCCAGACCCTTCCATGCATCCACTGGCTCAAACATGATGTTTCTCCAGGTGTCCCTGACATAAAGCCCTGCCCTAGGTGTGCCTCTCACCCTCCCCAAATTCCCCTGCAAAGCTGCTGAGGGTGTTTCACCATCCTCTGGGCCAGGGGATGTTTGACACGGTGCTAAAGAAACCCCAGGCTCAGGACTGAGGCTTCCCTGGAGCTGCTGCTCCAAACCAGCCACATGAGGAGAATGAAGCCCATGGAGCCCTAACCTGAGCTATTTTTCCACCCATTATCCAACTGCCAGAGATTGAGACAGAGCAGCTCTGCTCTGCTGACAGAGGGTTTTGTGCCTGTCACATCCTGGATCCATTGGAATCTTTTTGAGCACAGCCAAGTTAAACGATCAGATTCCCAAAATGACAGCCAAGGCTAGGGCTCATCTTGCACGTTTTGTGGCTGTTCCACTCCATTTGTGGTGCTCACAGGCAGTTGGGGAGAGCAGAACCCTGGAGATGTCCTGCCAAGCTGCCAGCCCTGCCAGCACACACAGCTGAGCAGGCAGAGCAACCAGATCATTGCATTTGGCAAATAAAACCTTTGGGAATAAGCCTTCTCTATAGTTATAGACACAGAATATCAAACTCCCAGGACATTTCTGTGGGAAGCAAGCTGCAGTGCTTTCTAGAGGTGCTGTGGAACTGCAGCTTCACTCACAAAGACAGGTACAGAATAATTCCTGAAAATCAAAATCCCCTGCTTGCTGGTGTTTCATGACTAATGACACAAACAGAACCCAGAAGTTCCAGGGCTAACACAAAGCTGGGTACTAAGGCTGGCAGTGTATTTCCTATCAGGTAAGAGGCTGATTGCTTTTGCTTCCTACCTGCCCTCACTCTTCCAGAGGAGCCAGGATCCCTCATCATCCAGGCTTAGCTCTAACCACTGTGGAAGGCTGTGTGCACACCAAGGAAAAGGATTTGACAACTACCAGGATGCACAGAGGCAACTCCACTCTACTCCCTCCAGGCAGCAGCACACACTCAGTGCCTGAGACTCATTTCAGAAAACATTACCTGTGCCACAGCAGCTTCTTCTCCCCCATCTTCCTGACACCCTGAACCCAGGCCTCCTCCCTTTCCACAGGACCAGAACGTTCTCACCTCTTCTGAAGATGTCACTGCTGGTTATCCTCTAACAGCACCAGGGGACAGAGGAGAAGTTACCTTTGAACTGCTTGATCATGTTCTGGTGCTTCTCAATGGCCTCCTGCAGGATCACCTCGGGCTGGTCCATCTTCCACCGCCACTCGGTGCCCACAGGGTTCGTGTGGTGTCTGAGGGAAGAGGGGACATCACCCACTGTCACTTGGAACCCACCTGGAGGACTCACCTGCCACCTGGGGCATCAACAACATTCCAAACAACAAGGAATTCCCAGCAACTGCCTTCTGCTGCCCCAGCCTTTGGATGTCACCTCTGAACACCACTCTCACTTCCCCTCCTTCCAGGCTCAGGTCTCCCAGAAGGAAGAATGGACCTTGTGGATAATATTTAACTTTATACACCTATTTTCAAGCACAGGCAAAAGGTTTCTAAGCTAAAATAATGTCTGCAAAAAGCTCTGTAAAGAAAGGGAAACTGGTTCTGCCTCCTCTTCTGCTCAGAGCTGCACAAAGCTCTGGAGAAGGGGCAGTTCCATTTCAAAGGAAGCAAGCACCACCCTGAGGACAGGATTTCTTTCCACCCTAAAGTTTGTTTGATGCTCTGGTACCAGAACAGATGAGAACAGGCTCCTCCAAGCCCCCTGAAGACAGCAGGAAGCCTGCACTGTACCAGGGATGCGTTCCTGCATTCCTGGAGGATCTGGGTCATCTCACAGATTTTAACCCCCCTGACCCAAGCAGATTCCAGGGGAAAAATCTCAGATCTTCCATGTGAGGAACAGCTGGGTCACACCGGCTTGGGAAGCCAACCTTGCCTGGAAAGGATCACTGTCCATGTATTTTGTTTCCTTGGAAAACAGCAAAAGCCAGCCCAGGTAAATCAACCCAAGCACCTGGCAGACCCATGGAGTTCCTCCTCATTTCTTACTTTATTAGCATGAGAGGATCATCCAGGCCTTAAATATAATCTTAAGGAAGTCAGTGAAATTCTGTGGTTTTGCCTCCTTGTTCTCTCTCCATCTTTTCCTGCTTCATCCTAAAATAGGCTCCAAAAGTCCCTTTAGGTTTCCCCTACCACTCCCCCTGCAGCCCACAGAGTTCATTCATTAAGAGCAGCACATTGTGCAGGGTCTTTCACAAAGGCTCTTGGATAATTCAGCTCTGGACAGGAAAACCAGGCCAAGCAAAACACACTCCTGATACTCTGTTTTCCAGCCAGGTGACCTCTGCTTCCTGCACCCCTCTCCACCATCCCTGGAAATCAGCCCTGGGGACACCTGAGAGTTACAGCTGCATTCAGCCTACCAGCTCCAGGGGATTAGGGCAAGACTCCCAGCATTTAACTGAGGGACAAAGGACAGGGAAGCACCTTCTCAGGATGAGGGGGCTGGTACAGTCATAACCGAAGGTTCCCAATGAGGGAGAAGGGATTCACACCAAAATAGAGTAGGTTTGGGTTGGACAGCAGGAAAAAAATCCTCTCTGGGAGGGTGGGCAGGCTCTGGCACAGGGTGCCCAGAGCAGCTGTGGCTGCCCCTGGATCCCTGGCAGTGCCCAAGGCCAGGTTGGACATTGGGGCTTGGAGCAGCCTGGGACAGTGGGAGGTGTCCCTGCCATGGCAGGGGTGGCACGGAATGGGCTTTAAGGTCCCTTCCAACCCAAACCAGTCTGGGATTCTGAGATTCTCACAGTGAGAAACACCTGCAGCTGCCCACTCTGACAGTGCTAAAACACAAACTCCAAACCCAGGCTCAATAAAATCAGCCTTTTGGCCCAAACATTTCTTCATCCACTTCAGGAGCAAAGATTCAAACAGTGCTCTCAAACTTCACTACCTCAAGGATCCTTTAAGCTAAAACAGCTTTTGGAATTTCCCCTTTATTTCCTCATCTGGCAACATGGAAAGTTTTCTTGAATGTCAGCTATAAAGGGCATTTATAAAACTCTCCCATGTTTAACTGCAAGACTTGTACCTTGTATATTTAATAGGGCCAGCCAGCAGGAAATCAATAGGCTCTGGTGCACCCTGGACAGCTATTAGTGTCCAACAGGCTCTGCATTTCTAACACATCCCCCTGTTTAATAAACACACCAGGTCAAGTCTACAGAGCTGCTTATTTGGCAAAAAGGAGGCTCTCTGCCAAGAGGAGGATAAAGCAGTGATGCCTTGGGCTCAGGAGATTGCTCCCCAGTCCCCAGCACAGACAGAATTCCAGAGTCACCCTCCCATTCCCTCCCGGGCTCTGTGACCTCCCACCATCCACCTCACTGACTACACCAGTACTGAGCAGGAATTGGTGCCAGGGATTCCTTCCTTCCCAAAATAACACAAGTAAAACAAAATCTCACCCAAACCCACACACAGCAGAAAACCTTGATTTTAGCAGAGATTCCAGACGTGAAACAGGTTTGGTTTGCTCCTTCAGAGAGACACCTCAGTGCCACAGCCCCACAGACTGCAGAGAACACGATGGGAAGCTCCTGCTGGCACCCCTGGGACCTCCCCAGCCACCCAGCCTGCTCCCACCCAGCTTCCCCTGCAGTGTCAGCACACCTCTGATCCAGCAGGAGCATGGGACAGCATTCCCAGTGTCCCTGGAAGGTCCTGGGAGTCCTCTGAAGGTGCAGCTTCCCCAGGGCTCAGATCTGCCTGCCCAGTCACTTGGGGGCTATGTTAATAAATCAGCTTTTGCTTTAATACATTCTGCAAATGGTGATTAAGAAGCTCTGGGGGAAGCTCAGGTACAAAATATCATTTACTGCAGGCATTGACTGACCCAGGGTGGGGAACAGGAAGGTGAGGAAGTGCTGGTGGCAGTGACATGAGAGGACAGAGTACACAATTCCCAGGGAGGGCAGGAGCAGAATAAAAATTAGTTTCAAGAAGCAGTCTCAGTGAACCCTGAGAGCCAGCAGAGAGATTCCAGAGAAGAGCTTAAGGGAAAAGAAGTTCAGGAGAAGTGGCAGTTTTGGAAGTCCTATTAAGGCAGAAGTGCATACTGCAGCAATAAAAAAGCAAAGACAGAACAACAAAATCAATCTGCTCTTCTGCAGCCTTGTGAGCCTCCAGCTGCAAACAAAAGGAGGAGCACAAAAACACGGGGGCATCAGCAGAAAGGGGAAGGCAAAACATCAGCCATGACCAGGAAAGGACACACAAAAGAGATCCCAAGGACATTCCCTGGAATGATGGGAGGAGAAAGAGGGACACCACAAAAAAAGCTTGGCCAATGCACAAGCATTATTTAATGTTCCTGCTGGTACAATCTGAAACCTGGCTGTACCTTTTCTTCTGCACCTCCTGAGAGCAACAGGAGGAGCCCACATTGGGCTGGGCAGAGACCAGAGCTGAGATATGGAATCTGAAAGAAACGTTTTCCCTAGAATGGGTAAAGTCACCCTGGAGCAGGCTGGATAAACTGGGTGACAGGATCAGAGGATGCCAGGGCTGGCTTAGACTGGATATGAAGGGAAATTTCTTGATGGAAAGGGTTGTCACAGGGCAGTGGTGGAGAGGTTTAAAAGCCCCATGGATGTGGCACCTGAGGGCAGGGTGTGGTGGCCTTGGAAGGGCTGGGAAAACAACTTGACTCAAGGATATTAGAGGGTTTTTCCAACCAAAAGAATTCTGTGATTCTCTTCCAATTGAAACCTTAAATGATGGAAGATGCCCCATGCTGAAAAGCTTAACCCAACTCTGAGATGCTCCCTTTTTTAAGAGCAGAATCTCCTGAAAGGCAGCTGATGCTCAGTGTCCTGTGCTTGTGTCCACCCATCCCACCCCACCCCATCCCTGATCCCTGCAAGCACAGCTTCCCACACTATCCCAAAACTTGCTTGGATGTCAAAAGTGCAAATTCACTTTCAAAGCCCCCGGTCACTGCCCCACATCAGTGACTGCTGGACCTGGCACCACCCCCTGCAGAGACAACCAAGGCCCAGCATGGACATTTCACAGCCATAATCTGTTTATATTCACTACTGAGGCCATAAATTTGGGAGCTGATTGTAAAAAGCCCCAGGACCTCCAAGAAGTCCAAGTCCAAGAGAGCAGAGACTCTCTGAGCCTTCAGGCTCAGCTTCCAGGTGTTCAAACCTTCAGTGACCACTCCTTTGATACCAATACTCCCCATTT
Organism: Aegithalos caudatus; assembly: GCA_013389925.1. Lineage (NCBI taxonomy): Eukaryota > Metazoa > Chordata > Aves > Passeriformes > Aegithalidae > Aegithalos > Aegithalos caudatus. The sequence continues at coordinate 88,152 of WEIU01001415.1, forward strand.
CCCTGAAGAATTTATCCTCTAGAATCAAGTTAGTTACTGAGGAGAAGCTTTTGTTTTCATCTGTTTTCAGTTTCTTCTTAATTTTTTAAAAACCTTAAGTACTTCTCCTGCAAGAGATTATTAATTTTTAATCTCTGTATTTTGCAGAGCTTACTGTGATGCCTGGCTTTTGGCCACCCACTGATTTAGTGTCTGAACACAACTTCAGTCGCTGTCTACAAGCAAAACCTGAAACCTCCAAGCACAGGTATAAGCACTGAAGTTACAGCAGAAGAAATACGAGCCAATTTCTTCACAGGATATTTCACTCTGTCTGGTTTGCCTCCTCCTCAGATGCAAAAGTAATAAACCCTATTAATTTAAATCTTATTTAGCTGTTCCATCTCTCCACAATAATTGATTGGGCTTTGGACACTGAGCCAAAAACCCTCATCAAATCAGGTCTGCCTGGTGCCTGTGCTGCAGGGAGATGTCACAGAGCTCCGAACCCACACTTGCTCTAATTGATTAAAAGATTTGGTCACTTGCACATTTCCATTTAGGCAATTAAGCTAAAGAGACACAGCCCCAGTGAGAGCAGCTGGGAGCAGGGATGGAGAGTGACACACTCCCTTGGAGGACAGGATTATGACTGGAGACGTTGCAGTAATTAAGGTGTGGGGTGTCCACCTCAATGCCTTTGATGGAACAGCCTCAGTGCTGCTTGGGGGGACACCACCTTGGAGAATCATGGAATATCCTGAGCTGGAAGGGACCCCAAGGATCATCCAGTCCAATCCTGGCCCTGCACAGACACCTCAACAATCCCAGCCTGGACATCCCTGAGAGCTCCTGGAGCTGTGGCAGCCTCGGGGCTGTGCCCATTCCCTGGGGAGCCTGGGCAGTGCCAGCACCCTCTGGGGGAAGAACCTTCCCCAAAATCCAACCTGACCCTCCCTGACACAGGTGTGTCCGCCTCCAGCTGTTCCCATCTCCCAGTCTGCTTTTCCTGTCCCCACAAAAAGCTGCCATGTAATCTTGCATCCCCAACCTCTCTGAAGGGGACAGGCAGGGAAGCAACAGCCAGTGAGGGGGCCCTGGCAGCTGTGAATGCTCCCAGGGACAAGGGGGATAAGGAGAGCATCCAATGCAGGGTGAAGCCACATCTCTGACAATAACCCCGAATTTTCTGAGGGTGTTTGGATAGTGGCCCCACCCATGTGCTCCAGTGGAGGTGACCTCCCCACAGCAGGGGTTGGAACTGATGCCCTTCAAGGCCTCAACCCAAACCATTCTGTGATTCCACGATTCCTGGTTTGGGGCCAAAATGTGTCAGTCAGGAGCAGCCGACTCCAGTGATATCCAATTCCCAGGGAAAGCAGCTGAACTGCAGCATTTCTTGTCAAAGTGAGGAAGAGAGAATAAACAGGTTCCTTGGCCTTTCCTTCAGCCATCCGGAGAGAGCGTGGTGGTTGTGCAGTTGGAAACACTGGCAGAATCTATAAATGTCAAAATCCTGAAAGAAGAGATCAAGAAGAAAGAATCCCTTATCTGCAAGGTAGCGTGCAGAGCTGAGGAGCCCAGCACAAAACCTGTACAAAAAACAATCTGCCAGCAGCAGCTCACAACTGGGATTTCACATGTCTGCACCAGCACAGATGGCACTTGCTGCTCAGGAGCTGCCCTGTTTATCCTGCCCAGCCACCAGGGCCTGCAGTTTCACTCCAGTTTCACATGCTGAACAAGCTGCAAGGTGTGGGGGATAACACAAAGAGTACAGATAGGCCTGACTGCAGGGTTTGGGAGCTGGGCTGGCACAGGATCAGCAGGGATTGGGTATGGCAAGGAGGGAGGGAAGATCCCTCTCAGCTACAGGAAGGCTGCAGCAGCCCAGGCACAGGAGTTGGAAAAGTCACCAAAGAGAAATCTTTCAGCAGCAGTTCTGGTTTAAGTCAAGCTTAAAGTCCTGGGATGAGCCTCAAACTGAGCCTTACATTTTCCAACTTAAACCTTCCAGTTTCCAGGGGAGGCCTGAAGACAGCCAGCTGCATTCCATATGGGAGAGTCCAACACCTGCCACCCACCTCACCCACAGCAGGGAAATAAATGAATCAATGCTAAAACCTCTGAGCTCAGTGCCCTGGGAAGCTGTTTCCTTGCACTCAGTGATTCAGCTTGTAGCCATCAGGAAAATCAGCACTGTAGCACTCGTTGTCATCAGGCTGCTGCTGCCAGATCCCTCTGAAGTGACAGGTGACAGTGACAGCATGATGAGTTAGACACACAGGGAGCAGTGCCACCTTCTCTGGATCTCTACACTAATGGACTGATTTATCAATTATTGATAAATCTGTACTATCTCATTTATCATTTTCTGCACTCTCCAGTTAACACTTGCTGGATTTCCCTGATTCAGCCTATTCTACATCCAGGCTGCTGCCAAAAAACCCTAAAGGAGGGCATTTAGAAGAGAAACTGGGAAATGCTCTGTGGAGCAATGCTGGGAACAAAGCCCCTCATCCTGACCACGTTCTAGTTTGCTCTTTAGGATGTACCTTGTGTGTGGGGACAGAGGAACAAGCACAGGCAGAGCAATGTCCCTCCCAGCACAGTCCCACTGCAGGACTCCATGCACACCACATGGAAAACAGACAAGAGCAGAAGGTTTTCCTTCCCAGTCACTGCCCTGCTCTGAAGCAAAGCAGAAGGTGCACATTAAAGGTGCCATTTGCTGCCTCCTTCCCAGCCAGGGTGTGAGGAAAGCCCATCCAGAGCACCAAGGAACACTTTGGAATAGACTCCCAAATGCAAACTGCACAGGATGCCCAGTGCCCAACACTTATATTGAACACTGGAGACAGCTTTCAAGAGCCCTGCAAGTTAGGGCATCCCTTTAACTGCTCCTATGAAATATCTGCATTATTAAAACATGAGGACTATGAAGACAGGGGCACTCAGAGGAATTTGGCTGGTTTTGCATGCAAATATTATCACAGAATCCCAGAATGGTTTGGGTGGGAAGGGACCTTCAAGCCCATGTCATTCCAACCCCTGCCATGGCAGGGAAACCTTCCACTGGCTCAGGCTGCTCAGGGAATGCTCAGTGGGATGCTGGACCACCATCACCCTGGCTGGGGGATGGAATGGATGTTGTTGGCAGCCTGGGCTAAGGTGTAAGTCCCAAAGGAAGTACAGCTCTCATGGGATGATTTAGTAAGGTGGAAAACAAAAGAACTCAAAGCACAACCTCCCTGTCCTCCCACTCCAGGCGCTCTCACGTCACTGCTGGCATTTCTGCTGAGCCTCAGCCTCTCTTCCCAATCCCACCCTGCACTCCCCCAGCCTGGCACACACCTCCCTTGGAAGCCCAGGCAGGAGTGAGTGAGCGAGTAGTGCTAGAGCAGCTCGGATCCAGCACAGCTCCTTTCCTTTAGGAATTCAAAGTCAGTCCTCTGAGGAAAGGGGACACATTCCTGACCAGTGGGAAGTCATTGAGTTGAGGACAGGTTGTGAAGCCTGGAGAAAAGGAGGCTCAGGGGGGCCCTTGTGGCTCTGCACAGCTCCTGACAGGAGGGGACAGCCGGGGGGGTCGGGCTCTGCTCCCAGGGAACAGGGACAGGAGGAGAGGGAACGGCCTCAGCCTGGGCCAGGGCAGGCTCAGGGTGGACATCAGCAGGAATTTCCCCATGGAAAGGGTGGTCAGCATGGGAAGGAGCTGCCCAGGGAGATTTGGAGTCCCNCGGGAAGGAGCTGCTCAGGGAGGTTTGGAGTCCCCATCCCTGGAGATGCCCAAGGAAGGGCTGGAGGTGGCACTCAGTACTCTGGGCTGGGGACAGGGTAGGCATGGGGCACAGCTTGGATGGATGATCCTGGATGGCTCTTTCTAACTCAGTGATTCTAGGATTTATCAGCTGCTGTTTTAGGAAGGCAACAGTTACTGAGTGATCACTTTTCACTTGTTTAGAGCAATGGAATTGGTGGGGGTGAAGGTACTTCATGGAAAGTGGTCCCATTCCCAAAGACACTGCCATTGCTCAGCACCTCATTCACACAACACACCCAGCCCACACTCCCTGAGCTCAGGGACAGCTGGCTTTGTCCCCCAGAGCCCCCACCCTGCCCCAAGCCCTGCTGCCTTACCTCCAGCAGAAGACACACTTGTTGGCACAGGCCAGGCTGGGGGTGGCCTCCATGCAGCGGTGGCTCTCGATGCCATAGAAGGTGTGCTTGTAGCAGCCCCCACGGCCCCGCAGCATCGACTGAGGGCAGGGAAACACAGCCACAGTTAGAAACTGGGGCCAGCTGAGGGCAGGGGAACACAGCCACAGTTAGAAACTGGGGCCAGCTGAGGGCAGGGGAACACACAGCCACAGTTACAAACCAACCTGGGGCCAGCTGAGGGCAGGGGAACACACAGCCAGAGTTACAAACCAACCTGGGGCCAGCTGAGGGCAGGGGAACAGCCACAGTTAGAAACTGGGGACAGCTGAGAGCAGAGTTAGAAACAGCCAGAGTTAGAAACCCACCTGGGGCCAGCTGAGGGCAGGGGAACACACACACACACATATACACATACATACACACACATACATACACACACACACACACACCATCCACCAGGAGAGTTAAAACTCCCCCTCTGGAGCCAAACTGAGGGCACAGCCGTGGATCTGCTCCCTTCAGCCACCTGTGACTCCAGTTCCAAGTCCAGCAATGCCCCAAGCAGGGCTGAGGGACACCAGTATGCCCTGAGAAATTCCCAGCTCCCTATAAAATGTGACTCTTCACAGGCAGCTTGACTGCATTTAGGAGGTCAAACTCATCCCCTGTGTTAGAGGAGAAAGAACTTTAAGCTACTCAGTCCCCTCTCTGGCAGACCCCAGCACAACCATGTGCCCTCCTGCAGTTTTTCAGACTCAGCCCATGAAGAGCAGGTGAAGCCTCTTGAGCTGCAGAAGTGTTCCTGGAAAAGCTCACTCAGGAGCAACAAGGATCCATTTCAAGGCTGTCCTACTGAACACTCCATTCTTTTCATTTATCTGGCAGAGTATTTCTTGCAGCACTAAATTAAATAAATGCCCTGACCTTATAAACCCTCATTCACAGCCGGCAGTGGCTCCAGCAGGATGCTGCACTTCCCTTCCCAACACAGCCACAGCAGCTTTCCCAACAGGATTCAACTCCTATTTAACATGCAGGCTGCTTGCAGAAAAGGCTGTCTTTCATTAGCTCAGTTAAATAGTAAAAAATGAGCAAGAAACTTTACTACTCTCAAGAGAAAAACTGAAATACAACATAACAACTTTTAATCTGCCTTCCCCTTCCTGGAGAGTCCTGGTGATCCAACAGAAAGGAGCAGCAGGGAAAAATCTACAGCTAAGCCCTAGCTGGTTGTACAGGTGGAATATTAAAAGATATGGAAAATGCTGTTGATTCTACCCATTCTTCAAATGATAGAGACTTTGGGAGATTCACAAATTCAGGAGAGCAAGTTATATTTGGCTTTTCCTAAGGCAAACAGACTCTTCCTAAAACATACAGGGTTTCTGTTTTTTTCTGGAATTTGACAGAACCCAATCCTTTCCATCTGAGATGCCTCTATGAAACTCTACTTAACACTGATCCTGCCAGCCTTGCTCCTGCTTTCCTCGGATCCAAATCTCCACAAAGGCTCCCAAAGACTCTCACACACTGGTGTGAACCTGAGGCAAAGCCACTGCCTGGAACCAATTTCAGCTCAATTTATTAGAAGACTTTACATTCAATTCCTGCTTAAGCTAAAAATAGTGTGGGCCCATCTAAGCACACAGAGCTGCTATTTATTTTGTGAAACGGCTTTACAGTGCTGCATTAAAGTCTGGGTCTTTCATAAAAACAACTTCTCTGGCTTTCTCAGTCACAATGTTGAGGTTTGGTAAGTTTTTCTTTAAACATTTTGTGATCATGTCTGCCACTAAAAATGATAGAAGAGAGAAATGGGTGTAAGAGTGACCAGCAGGGCAGCAGTGGGATTAGTGCATCCCACTGCACTCCTGACAGGCCAGGGTGGGCTCTCAGTGCTGTCAGGAGAACAAGGCTCTTGATGAAACAGTTCATTGACACCAGGCACTGCAATGAAAACTCTGCAGCCCACCCTGGGATGGCATCCTGAGGGCTCTTTCAAAAACAAAGTTAATCATGCAGCAAAGGAGAGCTCAGACAGCAAGGACTGATCACTGCCACAGCACAGGAATTACAGATATGCTGGCATCTTAATGAGGTGTTGATTCCAGAGGTTCCCATCCAGGGATGCTCAAGGGTGCAGGGTGTTGAAACATGGTGGGTGAAGGGTCTGGAGCCCCAGGAGCAGCTGAGGGAGCTGGGAAAGGGCTGAGCCTGGAGAAAAGGAGGCTCAGGGGGGCCCTTGTGGCTCTGCACAGCTCCTGCCAGGAGGGGACAGCCGGGGGGGTCGGGCTGTGCTCCCAGGGAACAGGGACAGGAGGAGAGGGAACGGCCTCAGGCTGGGCCAGGGCAGGCTCAGGGTGGATTTTGAGGAAAATTCCTTCACTGAAGGACAGTTCCTGGTGGAGTCCCCATCCCTGGAGGGGTTTTACAGCCATGTGGATGTGGCACTTGGGGACATGGGGCAGTGGTGGCCTTGGCAGTACTGAAGAAATGGTTGGACTTGATCTCGGAGGGCTTTTCCATCCTTAATGATTCTCTGACCAATGCTGCTCACCAAATGTACAACATTAGAGACTTGTGAGCTCCAGAGGGACCTGCCAAGGACAGCAGAAACCACACACACTCTGAAGGGGCTGCAGTTTCTTCTCCAGGGCTCTGTGCCTCTGCAGGGAACATTTCTAAGTCTGGAAACTGCTTGAAAAGCTACTGAGTTCCAGCTCCTCCAAGAGCAGGGCTGGAAGGAAGCTGTGTCACACAGGTGTGCTCATACCCACAGGCACTGCACACAGGACATCCACACACACCCCACAGAGCAGGGAAATCACTGACAACAGTGAAATCAAACAACACCCCCCCGTGGAAATCTGAGCTGATAAATGCTGAGAACCAGGGGAGCCTTGACTGTCACAACCCACCCCCAGGGTGGGAATTCAAACAGCCTCATGTGCCTGTTCAGGTGTGGCACTGGCTGAGTTATCCCTGTTCCACAACCTCACACCAGGGATGGAACCTTCCCACCTTCCCCTCACGTGGATTTCAGTAGGCAGAAGATGTTTTAGCAGCAGAACAACAGGAAAAACCAGAAAAGGATGTTCCCAGCTCTGTGTCACAACTGTATTCTCACTCTTTGCAGAGGGATTTTAATTGCTAGAAATGCAAGGTTACTGCTTGAAAGATGGAATTTGGGTTTCTGCAAATAATAGCACATTTTTAAATGATATTTCATCAGGAAATATCATCATCAGACCTGAGCAAGTCTCTAGCTTTGTTTTTATTTATGACATGAGAAAAGTAAACAGAGCATACCTTTGTCCATCGGCAGAGCTTCACCCCAGAATGGCTCCCAATGAGTTTGTAACCTGAAAACAAAGCACAGATCATCAAACAATTGAGTTTAGCTGCAAGAATTGACATAGAAAATATACCAAGTGGTACCCAGAGTGACTCACACCATGGACTGCTCTTCCCCACCGACCCCAAGGTGACACCACCAGCAGTGGCAGTGCCACCCCAGAGACCTCAGCCAACTGGAAATGGTTTCTTTTAGTGGGACACGTACTGATATCACTGAGTCTGCTTTGAATCAGGGTGCCCAGCGACTCCTGCAGGGACTGGATGGCAGAGGCTGGCTAACCCAGGCTGTGGGACAGCTCAGAGACTCAAGGAACAGGACAGGGAACCAGGAGCATCTCCCTGGCCCCAGGCCATGACCCCAGAACAGCCTCCTACCCAGAACCCAGGATCCCTGTCCCAGCCTGCAGGACAGGAGCTGACTCCCAGTGCAGGAGGGGAGCACAACCAGGGCTCAGCCTGACCCCACCTGAGCTTCACTGGCTCTGGGGCAGCCATGGGGAGGGAGCTGCTCCTCCACACCCAAAGGAAAGCTGAGCTCAGATCAGCTCCTCACTCCCCAGCCAAGACCAACACAATTCCATTCCAATGGGTCTAGAAGGATTAACTGGAACAACATTTGTTAAGCACTAAGTGCTATTATTACCCAAACTGCTCGAGTGGGGTTATATTCCTCTTTGAGAGAAATGCTTCGAGGCCAATATGTCCAAAGGATTAAAAGTCCCTTCAAAATCAGCATAAAAATAAGAGGGATTTGAGATGCCTGACTGTGTCCCTCACAGTGGTGTTCATACGTCACTGGCCTGGCTGTTCCCACACCCAGCACCTCTCAGCTGCCTACTGCAGGCTGCTGCTCCTATTAACACTTTCAAGGGAAGGAGAAATACCAAACCTTAGCTGTCAAGTGTTCCTCCTGCCAACCAGCACAAACTTAACAGGGAAAAAGCCTTCAGCTCAGCAAACTGGCCTTCAGCTGCTCTACAGAGCAGCAGCACAAGTGCCCTGCCCTGCTCATCTGTCCCTGAGCAGCTCTGGCACAGCAAGGTCCCAGCAAGGTCCCTGCATCCCAAAGTCGCTGACACCTGCAAGGACACGGAGCCAGGCAGCAGCAGCAGATGCCACACCAGCTGCAGCAGGCACAAATTAAACTGTGTGCACACAGACAGAGCTAACAGGGAATCAAACAATGCTCTGCTCCTGCCATTCAAACCCAGCAGGGACCTGCCCAGGCTGCTCTGCCCACTCCACCTGATGGTGTTTGATCCATCTCCTCACACTGGAATATACAGGCAGAGTGACCTCTGCTGCAAAAAGGCTGGAGAGGGATTTGGGACAAGGGATGGAGGGACAGGACACAGGGAATGGCTTCCCACTGCCAGAGGGCTGGATGGGAGATTGGGCAGGAATTGTTCCCTGTCAGAATGGTGAGGCCCTGGCACAGGATGCCCAGAGAAGCTGTGGCTGCCCCTGGATCCCTGGAAGTGTCCAAGGCCAGGCTGGATGGCACTTGAAGCAACCTGGGATACTTGAAGTTGTCCCTGCCCTGTCCCTTTATGGTCCCTTCCAGCCCAAAGCACTCTGGGATTCTGTGACAGCCCTTCTAAGACAGTCCCCAAAGGCACGTGCATTCTTGGAGACACCTCAGACTGGCTGAGAGCCAGAAGATGCTGCTGCAGGTTCCAGGGGCACAGCCACACACACACAGCTGCACGTGCCTGGAACCCAGCACCTCCCTCCCCTGGCTCTGTTGTGCCTTTCTGCAGCTTTTCGCTGCAAACAGCTTGTCCAGCAAGGTCTAATCTCAGCTGAGACCTCCCTGCCCTGCTAAACTCTGTGTCCTTACAGCATTTGTGGATGAGAGCTGAAAAGGTGCTGCATTCCTCCTCGTTCTTAATACAGCTGTCCAAAGCACACTCTGCTGCTGTCACCTAGCACAGCCCAAGCCTTATTTTTCCCATTTCTCCAAATCCAGCACCAGCAGTAATATAAGATTATTTTCTCACAGATCACTTGTCAGTAACAGCAAAATGGCTGCTTTCAAATGGGTTTTGCAGAAAAATTACATTGGAAATAGGACATGCCCACCCAGATCTGCTATTGAGTTGTTTGAGGGAAGAGAGGAAGCAGCTGAACTGAGCAAGGTGCCAAGCTCCAGAGCTCCAGCATTTTCTCTTAAGTTCCTTAAATCAACTTCCACCATCTGGAGCACCCACAGATTCCTTTAAGGGCCCAGAAAATTGTACATGTTCAACATCAAAACAGTCTTACAAACACCAGCCAGCTTTGGGGGTGAGAGGGGGGTTACTCATCTCTGTCACTGCCACAAGTCCCAGCTGTGGGGACAGGAGGGAGCAGCAGAGATGTGCAGAACTCCTGAAGCCACAGAGCTGGGGTCTTGCACCCTGTGGGGAATTGGGAGAAGGTGTGGTCACTCAGCACCAGGTGCTGGCCATGCCAAGCTTCTGACACTTGGGAATGAGAGAAAATACCAGAGACCAAGGCTGGACACTTGTTCCACCCCTGCTGCAGGAGAGCAGAGACTCCACAACACTGCAGAGCCTTTCTTCAGCACTGGCTGCACTGCTAGGAAGGAGGCAGCAGAGCAGTCTGGGCCAAAAGAGAGGACAAATGGTTAAGCAAGAAACTGGGAGTGTCCCAGAATCACAGAACTGTTCTGGCTGGGAAACCCCTCTGAGATCATCGAGCCCAACCATTCCCCAGCACTGAGCCTTGTCCCCAAGTGCCACATCCACAGGGCTGTAAAACCTCTCCAGGGATGGGGGCTCCACCCCTGCCCTGCACAGCCTGTGCCAGTTCTTGACCTTCCCTTCAGTGAAGAAATTCCCCCAATATCCACCCTGACCCTCCCCTGGCCCAGCCTGAGGCCGTTCCCTCTCCTCCTGTCCCTGTTCCCTGGGAGCACAGCCCGACCCCCCCGGCTGTCCCCTCCTGGCAGGAGCTGTGCAGAGCCACAAGGGCCTCCCTGAGCCTCCTTTTCTCCAGGCTCAGCCCTTTCCCAGCTCCCTCAGCTGCTCCTGGGGCTCCAGACCCTTCCCAGCTCCCTTCCCTTCCCTGGACACGCTCCAGCCCCTCAATGTCCTCTCTGCAGTGAGGGCCCAGCATTGATCCCAGGATTGGGCTGTGACCACAGAAGTGCCAGCACAGGGGGACAGGCACATCCTTACTGCAAAGTTTCAAATTAAACATGTGAAAAACTGTGATCAAAGCCAGCCTGAGGGTCTCCAGCCCTGTTCCCACACTGCAGCTCCTGCTGAGCCTCCCTCCTGGAAGCCCAGGACAGCTCCACTCTTCCATCAGCTTTGCCACAACGTCCCTGCAGCTCTGCCAAGGCCAACGGTGCTTGAATCCAATCCTCCTGACAGCCCCAAGTCTGGAGCTTTGGGTGCCAAGAGTCCCTGTGAACACATTCCCCCTTGCCTTGAAGGGCTGAGACTCGTGACCAATAACTCTAAGTGGGTATTTGGATACAGCACCTTCCAAACAATCCAGTGTTTGATGGACCTGCTGCTCCCCAACTCTGTGTACCTTCAGACACTAAGGCTGAACAAACCAATCTATTTATTATTTCCACAGTCTAATATGCAAAGGATTCCTTCAATTATAAGCAGGCTCACAGTAATCAGCTCAGCTCCCAACTAAAGGAAAGAACATCTCATCTGAAGGCTGGGTATGAGTTGATCCTGCTCTAGATGATAAATTGTAGATGACCTAGAAGCTTGCCAAACTTCACTGAAATTAAGTGTCACTTTTATAGATGTGAATTAAGCTTTTAAACAACCTTTGGGGTGAAATGAGTGTTATCAGGCAGTAACACCAGGCTGAGGAACATGTGGTGATTGCTCACCCTGACAGGCCAACTGGAGTTTAATAGAGCACAGAGGGACAGGGACCTGGAGAGATGGCCAAAGTCACAGCTCCTGATTGCTCTAGAGGCTGGGAGAGGACTGTACTCAACTCTTGGGAACCATATTGCAGCATTTCCACTCCATCCTGGAAATAAAGAGTTCAAAAGTCCTTTATCTGAAACTCAAAGAGCTCATGGAGGGACCCAGCTGAAGTCAGCACTGAGCCAGGACATTGCTGTCTGTATTCCCAGGACACATTTCAGTACCCAGGTGCTTGGGGTGTGGTTTGCCAGTTTACCAGTGCCAGACACATACCCAGTCTTTCTAAGCTCCAGGACATGGATGAATTATGTCCATAACTGAACAATTCTGTTATTTTTGAGAGCAGAGCAGAGCATCTGCATTTCTACAAGCCAAGTGTCCCTATCAGAAGCTGTGTCATGCCACCTGCACTCTCTGAACAACTCTTAAGAACTGTGCTGAGCAGCATTCAGGGATTGCAGACCATCCCCAGGTGGCAAAATGTCCAGAACAAAATCCACACACATTAAATCCTTGAGGTTAGAAAAAGCTTCCAAGGTCATTGAGTCTCAGCTGTGCCCCATCCCCACCCTGTCCCCAGCCCAGAGCCCTCAGTGCCACCTCCAGCCCTTCCTTTGGCACCTCCAGGGATGGGGACTCCAAATCTCCCTGGGCAGCCACTGCCAGTGCCTGAGCTCCCTTTCCATGGGGAAATTCCTGCTGCTGCCCACCCTGAGCCTGCCCTGGCCCAGCCTGAGGCCGTTCCCTCTCCTCCTGTCCCTGTTCCCTGGGAGCACAGCCTGACCCCCCCGGCTGTCCCCTCCTGGCAGGAGCTGTGCAGAGCCACAAGGGCCCCCCTGAGCCTCCTTTTCTCCAGGCTCAGCCCTTTCCCAGCTCCCTCAGCCTCTCCTGGGGCTCCAGACCCTTCCCAGCTCCCTTCCCTGCCCTGGACACTCTCCAGCCCCTCAGGGTCTGCATTGTCCTGAGGGGCCCAGGACTGACCCCAGGACTGGAGGTGCCCCAGTGCCACACAGGGGACAGGCCCTGCCCTGGTGGATACCTCCCAGTTCAGATCTCTGCACCACCAAAAGTTTGCTTTGACCCAAAATCCCAAAGCAAAATATTCAATACCAAAGGAAAGGAGATCCATGGTTGAAAAAGCTCCAAAAAACCACAGGTAAAAGACCAAGCCATCCTTCTCCAGGAGTGCAGGCCCTGGGAGCTGGGGAAAGCCCTCCAAGGCCTCATGGTGCCTCCCAAACTCTGCTGGATGTCAGAGGGCTGCCCTGAAAGGAGCAAAGCACAGCTGACACCTCTCTGTGGGGCTGTCCAGCACTCTCCTGCAGTAAAATCACTGCTCTGAGGCAGTGATTATCTGCTAGAGCTGCAGCTCAGGGCAGTCTCACACTAACAGAAGTTTTACAGGGAAAGAATTCCCAATTTCCTGTGGTTCTGAAGGAGTGCAGATTAACAGGGCCAGAGCTGAAGGTCAGTGACACAGCAGGATCCATCCCCACCACCTGTAAGGACCATTTTCCATATTGAAACACAACTGCTGTGCTTGAATCACCACCCAAAAGACAAAGAATGCTTGAAAATTAAAAATAACGGTAATAATAATAGTAATAATAACAACAACAAGAAATGCCCCTGAGTGAGGCACCTGTTCAGATTATATCAGTATTTTATACAAATCTAGAAAGAAGGGGACTCTGGGAAGTGGAATTTTTCAGACTGCCCAAGCATGACAAGAGACACCTCCAGGTTCATTCCTAGAACTGCTCAACTTTGAAGAAATTCTTACCAGATCCACCAAGAGCTATTTTAGGTTGTCTCTTTGTTTGAAAAAGTGCTCTTAAAAAGTACAGAAGGCTTGGGGAAGGATTTGTCCCATGAGCTGAAAGCAGGAGTGGGACAGGAGCAGGGATTGCAGGACTGTCCCTCATTAGTACAAACCCTGTCTGTCCCAAAGGGATGGGAGGTTTGGCCTCTCATCTGCCTCAGATCCCTCTCATTGACACAACATAAACATCTTGAACACTTTTAAGACACAGTAAATGCCTCCTGGGGGCAGTGAAAGGGATTCATCTGCTGCACAGGCAACCCAGAGCCAACCTAGAGCCAGGAAAATGAGACTGGCAAGGTTCAGGGGTGGGAATGCCAGGAGCTACCACAAATTCCAGCCTCCACAGCTGATCATAAGAGACCTCAAGGATCCTCAAAACCTGCCTTTTCCCTTATACACAGATGTCTATTTTAATCCAAGAGCACCTTTCCCTTGGAAGCACAGGAATATAAAACCTCCCACAGCCAAAGGCATCACTTCCTGTTAATTGATGCCTTTGCCAGAAAGAGTCAGAGACCACTGCCACCCTCACCTGTATCAACAGCAGAGAATGCAGCAGAGCCTTCTGTACCTGGCCCCTTTGTCCAAAAGCATCACCAAGCCAGAGCATTCCCAAAAAGAGATAATGGACTGATTCGGGTTTGCATTTGGGTTGGAAGGGACCTCAAAGATCAACCAATCCAACTGGTGATTCCAACTGCCAGAGGGCAGGGATAGATGGGAGACTGGGCAGGAATTATTCCCTGGCAGAGTGGGCAGGCCCTGGCACAGGGTGCCCAGAGCAGCTGTGGCTGCCCCTGGATCCCTGGCAGTGCCCAAGGCCAGGTTGGACATTGGGGCTTGGAGCAGCCTGGGACAGTGGGAGGTGTCCCTGCCATGGCTGGGGTGGGGTGAGATGTGCTTTAAGATCCTTTCCAATCAAAACCAGTCTGGGATTCTGCAATTCTTTATTCACAGAAAACTCAAGAAATCTGCAAGCACTTGGCATTTTTAAGAGCTGCACCTCAGAGTCAGCTTTGGCTGAGGTCTGGAATGGGAGGTTCCACCTGCACAAATCTCCTCCTGAACCACCCAGAACACACCCAAAAGGTAACAGACAGAACTGCTGACTGCCATGAGCTGCATCTCTTTTCCATTCTGTTTTCCTGAGACACTTTTCAGTCATTCAGGGCACATTCCCTTCTCCACATTTCCATTTGTCTGAACTGTCCCCTTGTGTCCGGCGAGTGTCACATTACGAAGAAAGGACAGCAAATTTTACCCTTGCATGAACATATCCTGTACTTTGTTCCAGCTTAGACTTAAATTCAAAGCCCTGCCAAGACCTAAAACAAACCAAAAAGTGCAACCAAACGATGCACTTCAATTATAAATGTGTTTATTTTCCTTTGTTACACATGGTGTTATTCTACCAGCTCTGGTAACACATGAGAAAAGGATCAGCTCCCTAAATGTGATTTTCCCATCTCCCCTGCTCCTGCTCAAATGCTACAGCTGTGCCAGCACATCAGAATTGCAGTCAGCTCTCCACCAGCTCCTGGCAGCTCTCACACAGTGGGGCTTCAGCATCTTCTGCTGCCTGGGCTCCTTCCTTTTACCTGCGTGTTTGCCCTTTATTTACAGACATTTCCCAAGGAATTGATCAAATCTTCTCTGTGCCTGGGCTTGGTCACTGTATTTATTCTGCTCACCATGAGTAATTCGTTAGTTAGCAAAGTTATTTTTAATCTGCCCACAGCTGGAATTGGATTTCTGTGGCACATTCTGGGGACTGCACCAGTGTCACCAATCTCGGAGCCAGCTGTGGGCTGCTAGTGCCACCTGGAGTTAAACAGCTCCTCCCAAAGCCTCCCAGATCCCAAATCCTGGGATCTCTGTCATGTGTCTGTGCCATGGCTTGGGATCCCATTTCCACATGCTGGACACTCCAAAGTCTCAGCACAGAGAGCCAGGCTAAGCTGGGCACGAGAGCTGCAGGCACTGGGAACCTCAGCCCAAGGAGGGACAGCAAAAGCCATCAAAGCCTTTAAAAACCTGAACTCCAGGTTGGTGAGCACTTGAAAACCCAGCCTTCAGTATTTTTCTGCAGTCAGCCTCTTGCCTGCCCTTCCCCAATAAAAGCCACAGGCCAAAGGACAGCTTTAGCTGCAGCACAAAGTCAGTGCACAACAGTTTAAGTGGCTGCTGAAGCCCAGACTACTTCAAATAAGAACTGTCCCTTAATGCACCACTTGTCTTTGGAGACAAGTAAAATAGAGGTGTGCTGGGCACCCTGGGGCTAAATTGTAACCTTCCTTAACCACTAAGGACAGAACCAACTGAACTGCAGCAAAACAGTCCTTATGGGACAGAATAATTTATCCAATGTCAGCAGGGTCAGCCTTTGGCATCATTAACCCATTGCCACTGTGCTGCCAGGCAGGGAGAGCAGGGATTTGTTTGGTCCTGTTACAGCAGGAGAGAGCAAAGCAAAGAGCATGGCAGAAACACAGTGTAAGCAACTTCAGAAATCCTGGAATCATGGAATGGTCTGACCTGAAGGGATCTAAAGCCCACCCAGTGCCACCCATGCAATGGCAGGGACACCTCCCACTGTCCCAGGCTGCTCCAAGCCCCAATGTCCAACCTGGCCTTGGGCACTGCCAGGGATCCAGGGGCAGCCACAGCTGCTCTGGGCACCCTGTCCCAGGGCACAAATCCTTCCCAATCTCCCATCCATCCCTGCCCTCTGGCAGTGGGAAGCCATTCCCCATTGGAGCCTCCTCAGCAAACACTCAGCTCTCAGGGCTTTGGGCTCATTGCTCCTGTTCCATTCCTGCCCCGTTGAGGGAAGTGCGTCAGAGCCGACCTGGGCTGCTGAACAACCCTGTGACATGACAGGGCTGATGGAGGTGGCCAGCACTGAGACACATCATGTCTGAGCTCCAAATAGCTCCAGCAGGCAGTGAACAATCCCTCTCCTAGCTGCCAGCATCCAGCAGGACGTGGTTGGCTTCAGTCAGATCATCAGCGTCAATAAAACATTTGGCAAATCCAGGAGCAGCTGTGACTAATGATGGCACCAACCCCAGCAGAGCACAGAGTCATGGTCAGTCCCTGAGTCATGAACAGCCTGACTGGAAGGGACCACAGGGATCATCCAGTCCAACCCATCCCTGCACAGACATCCCAACAATCCCACCCTGGGCATCCCGGAGAGCTCCTGGAGCTGTGGCTGTGCCCATTCCCTGTGGAATCCCCAGCACCCTCTGGGGAAAGAACCTTTCCTGATATCCTACCTAACCCTCCCTGACACACAGAAAGGGGTTTTGGTTTTTGGTTGTTTTACAGAAAAAGAAAACCCCACTGTGTTTTTCTGCTTTCATCTTTCCTATTGAAACAGCAGCTTGAGACTCTTTCTAAAGCTCACCATAGATTTAAATGCACTTCCTGAGAAATCAGGAACACTGGAAAGGTTCACGAGTCCTTCACCCTATACCAAATCCTCCTGGCACCCAGGCCAAGCAAAAGCAACTTTCAGCCAAAAAGGGGTTGTACCAAAAATTTACAAGCAACCCCAAAAATTGGGCTGTATTCTAAGCACCACAGGAAATGTGAACATGGAATGTTTGTTTATATTTTCACTTCTTTCAGGCTACCTGAACACACAGAATGACTGAAGCACTACCAGGAGCACTGCAAACCAACACACAACCACTGCCAGCCTCTCTCCTGCTGCACTGGGCACTCATCAAAGCCTCAGTGCTGAGCTGGTGTTTCAGGAGGGCTGGGCACTGGTGGAAATGGAATTGTGTTGTCTCTGGCTGGGACTTTCAAAAGTAGCTCTTACTGAGTACCTGTTATCAGGGTACCTGCAAGCATGAAGCTCCAAGGGTTCACACCTCTGCAGCCCAATGGGGAGGCTAAATTTAGCCAATATTTAATGCCAGGGCTAAAATAAAAACCTTGGATTAAACACTGTTCCCTTTACCTCCAGGAAGGTAAATTGCTTTGAAGGTGAATCCACAGTGAGCACTACCATGATCTAAGGAGATGCTTCACCAAGAAAAACCTCTGTTATGCAACTGCAGTATCAAAGAACAGCTCTCCCTGAAGCACTAATACTCATTTTCCTTCTCCTGGGCTAATTATGCCCTCAGGGATACTCTTGAAAAGACACTGAGCCTACACCCAAAGAAACCAGTTGGTGCAAAATAAATGAGATAATCTTTTGACTACACTGCACTTGTTATTTTAGGGGGAATGATGCTGAGGGAAGAAGGGAATTGTTTTATTTTTGTAGCCATGAAGCCTTCCTGGTGTGTTATTTACAGGAAAAAATGTTATATGACATAAAAAAAAAACAACAATGCAGCTTCTCTTTTTCACAGCTGAGTGACCACTGAAGAATTTGGAGAGCAGCAGAGGAGGGAGAGCTGGGAGAGGCAGCTGGGCTGTAAGGACACAGGAGTTTAGAGGCTTTGAAAGTGCAGCTTTATGTAAGCAGATCCTGCCAGTGGCTCCAATAGTGGCACTACCATGAGCACGGCAGGAAGGGAGAAATGTGGACCCACTTACCTGGATAATGAATTCCTGTCCCTGGAGTGCCACAAGGAAATCAGAGCTCTCTGGGGAGGCTTCTTTGAGTCAAAAGAATTACAGTAGGAAGGTGACCTTCCCCTCCAGCACTGCTTTATTTTCCAAATGGCCACTTTGTACAAGAGCACAGTTCCATTCACACCCAAATCCAAACCAGCAGGGACTGCTGCGACTGAGCCAAGGGGAAATGCTCCAACCACCACAGAGCAGAGGGCCAGCACAGAGCACTGCCACCATCCCCTGTCTGCTTTAGTAGTAACTGAATAAATTAATAAATAAAAACTAAAGGCTGCCACCTTAAACACAAAACAAAGTAAAATATAAACAAAACACAGTCAAATGCATGACAAACAAAACCAAAGTAAGGCTGCCACCACACCACAGCCCTCAGGACTGAGGCTGTAAGGATGGACTGATCCAAGGCCCACACTGGCCCCAGGCAGCAGCAGCTCCCTGAGGGCCATGAGGAGAAGGCAGAGTCTCTGCCACTCCTTGCTGAGCCCTTGGGCCATCCCTCACACTGCACAGTCCAAGGATGGCTCCTCTTTGCTTCCCAGCTGTGCCAAGGCTGATGCAGACCTAGGGATCAAGGCTGGCAGCCACGGGCTGGGCAGAGCACTGCAGGCACTGCAAAGCTCAGGCCAAAGAGCAGCTGAGCTCTGGGAGCAGCAGGGCTGGTGCACAGCTGGACATGTCACACCCCAGGGCTCAGATCTCAGACACACTGGGGCATCCTCAGGAGCTTCAGCAGAAAAGCCCAGGGCAGTGGGGGAGTCCCCATCCCTGGAAGTGCTGAATAAATGTGAGGATGTGGCACCTGAGGTCATGCTTTAGTGCTGAACATGGGGGTGGTGTTGTGTTGGTGGTTGAACTCGATGATCTCAAAGACCTTTCCCAACCTTAACAATGTCATTGTAATACTGATTTAGCAGCAAACCAAGCATATTCCACCTCAAGAAAGAGAGGAAATCAGACTAAATTCCCTTTAGTTTCCAAGTCAGCAGCAAAAGAAAGCTCCCATCATCTCCTGGCTCTGCCACTCCCAGCTGAGGCTCTTGAACTGCAGGGCTCAGTCTGGCTCTCCTCATGCTGGTCCTTTGTTTTAAAAAAAGACATTAAATCCACTCCAACTGCTCTCATTGGAGAGCTGCTGATCTAAACATCTAGTGGATGGTTAAAATTAGTTTGAACTACTTCCTTTTCTGGAAACAGTGTTTTAGCAACAAATCAGAGTTTGAGATAAAAGCAAAGGACTAAGATGCAAAATACATGCAAAGCTGATCTTTAAATATTCCCTGACAAACCCACACTGTGGGAGCTGCAGAGTGTGGGACCACTGGCACCTCTCTCAAGCTGCCCCAGCAGGTACATCAAACCCTGGGAGCTCCAGGCACTGCATGAGGAGCTGCCCAGGAGCCAGCAGTGTCCTGGGGGCATTGGGAAGAGCATCCTGCCCCTCTGTTCAGCCCACTCTGCAGGGCTGTGCCCAGATCTGGGCTCCACAGCTCAAGAAAGACCAGGAGCTATTGGAGAGGGTCCAGTGGAGGCCACAAGGATGAACTGAGGTCTGGAGCATCTCCCTGCTCAGGAGAGACTGTGAGAGCTGGGCCTGGTCAGTCTGGAGAAAGGCAGGCTGAGAAGGATCCCATCAATCCATAAAATATCCCCAGGGACTATCAGAGGATGGTGCCAATGACAGGATGAGGAGCAATGGCCGTGAACTAAACCACAACAAAGTCACCCTCCACATGAGGAAGAACCTCTTCCCACAGAATGGCAGAGCTCTGGAACAGCTGCCCAGGGCAGGCCACATCCCAAAGGCCCCCAGACACATTGCTGTGCCACCTGCTCTGGGGGAATGGCAGATCTCCAGAGGCCCTTCCAGCCCCAGCCATTCCCTGAGGGCCCAGGGCAGCCCCACTCCCACACACACAGAACCCCACACACACACACACAGAGAACCCCACACACACACACAGAACCCCACACACACACACACAGAACCCCACTCCCACACACACAGAACCCCACACACACAGAACCCCACACACACAGAACCCCACACACACAGAACCCCACACACACAGAACCCCACACACACAGAACCCCACACACACAGAACCCCACACACACAGAACCCCACACACACAGAACCCCACACACACAGAACCCCACACACACAGAACCCCACACACACAGAACCCCACACACACAGAACCCCACACACACAGAACCCCACACACACAGAACCCCACACACACAGAACCCCACACACACAGAACCCCACACACACAGAACCCCACACACACAGAACCCCACACACACAGAACCCCACACACACAGAACCCCACACACACAGAACCCCACACACACAGAACCCCACACACACAGAACCCCACACACACAGAACCCCACACACACAGAACCCCACACACACAGAACCCCACACACACAGAACNACACACACAGAACCCCCCACACACACACACAGAACCCCACTCCCACTGCTCTGCTCCAAGGCAGCACCAAGATCCTGAGCTGTTCCCCACCTTGTTTGGTGAGTGCCTCCCTCAGGGCTGGGGTGATCATCTCTCTCCTCTCAGCCTCCTTCTTCCCAGCTCCAGCAGCTCCTTCCTCCAGCTCTCTCTGTTAGAAGACAGGGAATTACAAGCAGTTAGAGCCAGGCATCACCTCAAACACAAGGGCACAGCCACACACCTGCTGGGCTGAGCTGAGACAAGTGCCACCCAGCAATTCCTGCTTCCCTGTAATCCTGCATCTCAGCCCTCTTCCCATCAGTAACTTAGGACGGGAAACTGGAAAAGGAACGACCCCTGGCACACCAGATTTGTAACACTGACACAGCAATGAAATTCCCAAGGATATTTTAACAACCAGGGTGTGGAATCTCATCCAAGAGGACTCCTTTGCACGGCCTTTTTATAACATGCTGTGCTAAGGAATCATATAACTGGTCAGTAAAGACATCACTTCTCTTCACTGGTTAAATAATAGAAACCTAAATAATAGAAACACCTGTAAGAGGGCTGTTATGAGAACCTGTGTTACGAAAAAATAGAAGACTTATTTACATTCATTGTCCTTGAGAGGAATGAATTCTCTCAAGGGAAGAAGAAATCAGCTACTACAGGCTGAAAACTCCAGAGACTCAGAAACTCAGACCCACAACTCCAAGTTTTAAGCAAGTGCACAATAAATAACCCCACAATAAGCAAACCAGAGTGTGCTTGGAGTTCCATTGCTTGGGAGAGCTCAGGAGAACCCCCAGGAGTTCACAGAGCAGAGGAGCCCTGCAGCAGCAGCCATGTGCACCTCCAAAATTCAGCCACAACAAAGGCCTGCAGGAAAAGGCTGCTCCCCCTGTCCTCCAGCCCCCTCCAGCAGCAGCCCATGGAAACTTGGCTTCCAGCTACTTCCACACACAGCTAATCCCTGGGCAGATGTTGGGATAAAGTCAGAGGCAGGAGAAGCAAACCCTGGCACGTAACAAGTGGTGACTCCCCTGCTGTGTGAGTGTCACTGCTGAGACTTTATGGGTATTTATTGGTTTTTTCTGCACAAAGAAGCATCAAAGTGGAAATAATCACTTGGATATTTCATGCAACTTGTAATCTGTCAGTCCTTTATGGCTTTTATTGAAGGAGTTATGGATAAACAACAAACAAAAACCAACAGAGGACATTTTGTCTTGACAACACTGAAGCTATTTCACATCCAAGCCTCTTTTGTGCCAAAGCCATGGAAAAGTTAATGGAAATGCTTCCAGTTTGAGTTTCCTCACCAACTGTCAGTTTCACTAAGGAAACCAGGGCTTCAGACTCGCCAAACTGCTCACAAACAGGGAGAGGAGTCTGGCTGCTCCTGCATATACACAGACTGCTTCTGACCTGAGCAACAGCTCAGAAAATAACAGGTGCCTCCAAAGAAAAATAAATTTAAATATTAAATCCCACACACACAGGTTCAAGTAAAAAACAGAGCTTCTCATAATCACTTGAAAAGGAAATAGGAGAGTAAACATTCAGGGACAGAGATTATTACCCTCCCTACTTGTTTTGGATAAAAGTGTGCTCACAGCCTCAGGGATGCTGTTCAGAAATGTATTTTTCAACAACCAGTACCTCAACATGGTCCTTTCTGAAGGAGAAAGCTGTATCCCTCTTCTACCTCCTTCTACTCAGCTTCCTGAGCCTTTAGGCAGGATTTCATTGGATTCTGTAACACATCAAAACTCTGCTGGAAGCCTACATCTAATAATTAATTGTCATTTAGTGGGTTTTAAAGCTCATTTCTTGAGCATTGATCTTAATTTATCAGCAAGACTCTCCAACAGTAAAATATTAATATTGCTGGGAAAGCTTCATGCATAAGGAAGGAAGGAGATAATAGATAAAAACCTCATCTTCCATGTGTTAAATAAAGAGCTTGTCCTGCCACAAGCCATCACTTAAGGCAGGCCCCAGGCAAGGCCCTGCCTTAGCATAGGCTGAGAGCTGGGCTGGGGGAAGGAGGCCCTGCCCATGCCAGGGAAGTGGAATTGAAGAGTTCCAGGGTCCCTTCCCACCCAACCACTCCCTGATGCTGTGATCTGGGAGCTCCACCAAGTCCTGAGCAAGATTTAAATGTGGACCCTCCTGGTCTGTGCTCTGCCATCTCAAGCCAGGTCAATTCTCCCAGAAGGACTAAATCTGCACTATGGAGCATATCCTAATAGTAAAAATGCAGCCATTGATTTAATTACAAATGAGAGACCCCATCCAAGAGAGCTTCCAAACACAAAGTTCTTCTGCATGGAAAGAAAACAGTTGCATTTCTACCTCTCTGTCACTGCAGCACCTGAGAAAAGCACCTCAATAGAACAATATCCAATTCCTTCCTGGCAGGGCAGAAATAGAGCTCATTTTCCCCCCATAGAGAGGATCACAATTCTGCCTGCCCACACCCTGATGTGAGAGCCTGCAAACAAAACCATGCTTTGTTTTCCTCTGCCCTGCAATATCTGACCTGTTCACTTTGGCAGGGGATGGGCTGCACACACTCCTGCTGGGAAATGGAATTCACCGCACAGGGATTTTTACTTATTTGCTTAATAAACCTTTCAGATCTGTTATTTAGGATTGGAGAGGAGAGAAAAAAGTTAAATTTGCACAGAGCAAACTTCTCCAGTCGTGGTTATTTAGCAGAAAGCCCTGCAGTAAATCCAAGGCAAATCACTGTCTTTCCATAACAAATCAAGCAAGCAGTGACAAGAGCCAGCTTTTCAGACCCTTGAAATACTTCAGTGCCAAAAACTGGAGGTGCAGCTCACAAAGGAGTGAGCCCAGAGAGGAGGAAAGCCTCTGGATACACCCTGATTCCTTGGAAGGCTGAGCACAGCTCTGCTGCAGGCTGGAGGAGCTTGGTTGTGGATAAAGGCAGCCAAACCTCAGCTATGATCCCCTTCTCTGCAGCTGAGGGGAAAAGGAATCCCTTCCCTTTCCCTCTCACACAGGCACAGCACATTCCCAAGGCAAGGAAAACACAGCTTCCATGGACCAAGAGCCCCTGACACAAGTGAAGGCCTCAGCATTCCCTGCCCCAGGACAAATCCCAGGGCCAATGTTTCGAAGAGCTTCCTCCAAATCTGCTTTCCAAACTCAGCCACCCTCCAAACTGACCAGCAGGATGTGCTACTGCCACTTGTCCTCCTCTCCAAAGTGCTCTCTCCAGGATGTCCAGGTGCCCAACAGCTCCCTGGGTTTCCCACTTTGTCCCTCAAACACTCTTCAAACTGATCATGCAGGAGGGACAAAAATAAAAAAGGCACCAAAACTCTACACAAAGGCTGAGAAAGTTGGGGCTGTTCAGCCTGGAAAAGAGCAGGATCTGTGGAGACCTCCCAGCAGCTCCCAGGGTCTGGAGGGGCTACAGGGAAGTCACAGAGGGACCCTGCACCAGGAACTGGAGTTACAGGACATGAAATAACAGCTTCAATCTGACAGAGGAGAAATTAGGGTTAGATATTAAGGAGAAATTCTTTCCTGTGAGGGTGCCCAGAGCAGCTGTGGCTGCCCCTGGATCCCTGGAAGTGTCCAAGGCCATGCTGGACAGGGCTTGGAGCAGCCTGGGACAATGGAAGGTGTCCCTGCCCATGGAAGAAGATGAGCTTTAAGGTCCCTTCAAACCCAAACCATTCTATTATTCCCTTAATTTAGCACTTTTAGCCTCCTGGCTCTATTTACTGATGTGCCATGGCAGGGGGAAAAAAGTTCCCCCAAAAGCTTTTACTCTCAGAAAAAAATTTACACCCAATTATGATTCAACTTTCCTGCTTAACCTCCCCGTGGTCAGACAAAGGGAACCCCTGGCCTTGCCATGATTTACAGCCTCATCCATCTACAAGCTCCAGGATCTTTTCCCAAATGAAAAGCACAAGCATTAAGCAAACAAGAACACACCAGGGCTGGAGCCAGCACTAACAGAACAAACAGCACTGAGGGAAGGCTCCTCAGGCTGTCAGGAAAAGCTGGCAGCAAGAAGGATTAGCAGCACTTCCCCAGGGGCTGGGGAATGAACTATTAAAGTTCATGAATTACATGAAGGAGAGTTAAAGTTCATGCAGCAGAGCTCTGGAAGCAATGCCCCACGGGCAGCAGCACAGCCAGCAATGCTGGCAGCTTCTCCCCTCACTCAGCCTCATCTGGCAGGGACAGCTCTGACAGGAACCACGTGGGGATTTGGGGAGCTGATGGGGCACCAGGCTGCCCGCAGGAATGGCACTTTCCTTACAAAACAACCTTCCTGGAAGGCTGAAAGACATGGGGAAAAGGGGACAGGGAGCCCACTCCACAAAGATCCCTCTAACACAAGCACAGGAGCAGGGAGTGCACTGTGGGGATGCCCTCCTGCAGGAACACAGCTGTGGCTGTCACAATTCAGCTGTGACAGGCAGAGACAGAGCTGCAACTTGCCGAGCCCAGGGATGAACACCCTGTCAATCCCACAGCACCCCAGCCCTCACGGCTGTCAGTCACCAGCAGAGATGGTCTGGACTTCTGCAGCAGAGAAGAGAACTGAGAACTCAGAGTGAGCAAGCTGTGAACCAGCAAACAGCCCTACAGACAGAAAATGTTATTAAAAACAGCTGTCAGAGTCTACATAATCACAGGCTACACACCCACCCCAGCACTGCCCAGTGAAGCACAAAGAGCTGAGAGCAGCACAAGGAGTTGGGATGGGGAAGGTGCAGAGCAGCACCTGGCCATGACTGAAACTTCAGCTGCCTGGGGCAGGAGGGAAAATTGGGGCAGTTGCTCTCAGAAGTGGCCCTAAAGTCACAGAATCATGGAATGGATTGGGAGGGACCCTAAAGCTCACCCTGTTCCACCCCTGCCATGGCAGGGACACCTCCCACTGTCCCAGGCTGCTCCAAGCCCCAATGTCCAACCTGGCCTTGGGCACTGCCAGGGATCCAGGGGCAGCCACAGCTGCTCTGGGCACCCTGTGCCAGGTCTGCCCACCCTGCCAGGGAACAATTCCTGCCCAATCTCCCATCCAGCCCTGCCCTCTGGCAGTGTGAAGCTTTTCCCTGTATCCTGGCACTCTATCTTCCTTGTAGATTCCCTTCAAAACAGGAAAAGTCCCTGAAAAGTTCTGACTGATACCAAAAAACCCAAATTCATAAACAGGACTTTTCTCTCCTGAAGTAGAAATCCCTGTAAATTTTAAATAAGGAGGTGGAATGCCCATCTCCCTCCCTATACTACAGGGTCCTGGTGTTATCCTGGGGCAGCAGCTCCCACCTAAACAAAGGAAAACAGACCTGCAGCTCCATCCTCATGGAGGGAATTTTCCACTTTCTTTTTCTGAAAAGTCAGTGCTGAGATTTCTGGACATTTACAGCAGCATTTTAAATCCCAAACTCCTGCAGACAAGCAGTGACAGGAGCTTATGCTGCCATCCAAGTGCATCAGCCTGAAAGGGCACTGAGCATCTTCCATGAAATGCAGAGGCAAAAATGATCCCACCAACGTCATTTTCTTGTAGGTTCAACATCAGCCCAAGTCCTCAAGGACAAGAAACCTCCCAGGTCACAACTTTCCAATGTATCTGCAGGGCTGCAGGGGGGGTTCAGAATGCTGCACTGAGCTCCAGCAGCACTGCTCTGCTGTAGGGCAGCTTTTACAAGGTGCTGCTGAAGCACAGCTCCAACTCACACACTGCTGAGGTCCCTGCCAGAGTTTGTTTGATTTGGGAGACTTCCTTGGATAAGCCAGGAAGAAGACTGATTTTCAAAGGCACCAAAAGAGTCAAAACTAACAATGTGTCTGTGTCCACCCAAAAGGGACTACTTATACTTGAAAACTGAGCCATATTTTCACATTTTATTTATTTCTTCTGCGCTACAAAAATCCCAACTGAAACTCAGTTAACACAGTTTAACAAGTGTCCCAAATGCCCAAATTCAAACCAGTAATATTTTCCATTTAGTCTCTTCTGGTCTCTCACACACAGAGCAGGCACGACACATCCTTCCACACTCTTGCCATCTTTGGCAAATTCTTTTTTAAATGACTCTGTAGAGACTTCCCAACTCCATTTCTTTCTTTTCCATTAAGTGCAGGACTAAAAGAACATTTCATTTCAACAGCCATTTTTCAAGTGGTCAAAAAAAACCCCACAGAATCCTGGAATGGTTTGGGTTGGAAGGGACCTCAAAGCCCACCCAGTGCCACCCCTGCCATGGCAGGGACACCTCCCACTGTCCCAGGCTGCTCCAAGCCCCAATGTCCAACCTGGCCTTGGGCACTGCCAGGGATCCAGGGGCAGCCACAGCTGCTCTGGGCACCCTGTGCCAGGGCCTGCCCACCCTGCCAGGGAACAATTCCTGCCCAATCTCCCATCCAGCCCTGCCCTCTGGCAGTGTGAAGCTTTTCCCTGTATCCTGCCCCTCCATCCCTTGTCCCCAGTCCCTCTCCAGCTCTCCTGGAGCCCCTTTAGGCTCTGGCAGGGGCTCTGAGCTCTCCCTGGAGCCTTCTCCTCTCCAGGGGAGCACCCCCAGCTCTCCCAGCCTGGCTCCAGAGCAGAGGGACTCTGCTGCATTGATTTGTAGCATTTGGGGAAGTCTGCTCAAATCTGTCACTAGACAAGCAGGAAACATAATGCACAACAAAAAGAAAACCACCTGAGAAATGCACAAAGTTGGTGAGACACAGTGAGCAGGAGGGCTGGGCTGCTGCAGGGTCAGTCCTGACCATCTCCACCAAAGGATGTGGTCAGGAAAAGGCTGCAAATAAACATTCAGAGCTCTCAAATGCCTTTAGCAATGAAGCCACTTCCACAGCACACGTCAGAGACATCCAGACACAAGGTTACATTAAAGTTATTTTGGAGTGTGTTTTTTTCCCTTTTACCACTCATAAGCCTTACTCAGGAAAAGCCTCAAGATCTCTCATAATTTTTGTTTAGCAATTGTAATCCTTTCCATTAGCCAGGGTTTAGCGAGAAAAAGATTTGAACCCAAGAAAGGAGAAGGGTGAAGTGCCCCCTTTGGCAAATCCTGCTGTTAATGACAGGAGTAGTCCCCAAGAAGTTAAATTAAATTTTTTAAGGCTCATTTTAAAATGTAGGCTCCCATTGAATTCTGAGCCAGAGTAGCACAGGTCAGAATCTGGCCCCGAGCAGCTGTTGCAGATAAGGGCATATTTTGTCATGAAGGAATCCTTCACCCATTAAAAGCTGAAGTTTTTGGAGCTATCCATGTCAGTTTTAACTGAAAGTTACATACCCAAATTTTGTTCCATTTAGTTAACCTATCACTGACTATCCTTTCCTCCTTTAAAAAGGTCCCAGCTGTAGCACAAAGCTGTACATGACCCTTGGTCTGTAAACCTTAGGCCTTAAATATCTCATTGGGCACTGCCCCACTCCAACCAAACCCAGTTTCCTTCAGAGTTCCTTAAGCCAGGGCCTGCAAGGTTTGGGCTTTCACAGCAGCCCCAGGCTCCAAGGGCTCCCAGGAAATTCTGGAAGGAGTGGGAATTACAATGGCTATCCCAGGGTGAATTTTCAGGGGCCAGTGCCAAAGGGGCTCAGGGATATAGAGGGACACAAACTGAACCCTCTGAGGCAGGGTTTGGTTCCTGGGAACTCTCAGTGTGTTCCAGTCACCCCCTCTCTCTTTACATTGCAAATGAGCCTGTCAGCATCACTACACTGCTTGTTGTAGAAAACAAGATCATTAATCTCAAAATTGTGTCAACAAAATACAGTCATTTGATTGCTTCCAAACCCATCAAACAAGAAATCAGGATATTATTATTGTTATTACTCATGCCTGAAGTTTATAAATGTGAAGGTTAATAAAGTCATTCCATTCCCTGGGAATGAGTATAGATGGATCTGTCCTTTCAGCTGATCTCTCATCTGGGGGAGATAATCCATATTAAGAAATGGTGTCCCTGTGATTAATGGCACCTTGCAGGCCACAAACACCATCAGAGCTCACTTTCCTGACAATCCCCATCAGGGGAGGAACCCTGGAGGACAGGCAAAGTGCTCCACAACCGCAAGACTCCAAAGCCCACCTCATTCTTAAATGCATTAAAAACCATCAGCACACGTTATAAGATTTGGTAAAGTCACGTGGAATTGGCTGTTGGATCAGCTACCAGTTAATATATTTCAACATATATCCAATATCTACCCAAGCTTGTGTCAGTTTGGGCTCACGCTCAGTGTGCAGAAAGCACCAGCACCATGAATTGTGTAAAATCCACCTCTTCTCTAGCTCAGTCTGTAATAGCTATAATTCAACCCAGCAGAGAGGTTCTGGCATTCCTCTGGAACTCCTGAATCCATCTACCTGATCCAAGTGGCTGCAGGAATCCAGTACCTGCTCCAAACCCTCTGACAATACTTTACAAACCTGCAGATTATGGGGGCGGGGAAGCTGTAAGACAAATCTCAGCCTTGATTTCCATCAAGGCAAACAACAAAAGACAGATAAAAATTAAATAAGGATCACATGCAGAGATGTGAGCAAGCATTTATTAGATCCCATCACCTCCACAGCCTCACTCTGCCATCCCAGAAAAGGCAGGACAATAAGGAATTCTATCTGTGCCTGCACAGCTGCCTTACCTGCTAGTGAGCCTCACAAGAGCCAATCCACGCAGAAGAGATGAAAGCTGGACCCCAAAGCTTTTCAAATTAACTACAATGCACAAGGCAGAACCTGCTGCTCCACACCCCATAGGCAGAGGGGTGAATACCCAACACTGACACCCATAGAACTCCTGCAGAAAAGTGTCAGGTACATTCCAGACCCAAGGAACTCTGAGGAGGAAGAACTTTCTGTGATAGAACCCTGATATCCAAGTTTCTCTCAGACTTGCTCTCCTGTATGTGACTAGATCAGATCCCAAAGCCCAGAGCACTTGGCTGTGTGGGCAAGGAGTCCTGCAGGACAACAGGTTAGCTCAGGGTAAAACAACAGTCACACCCACTTTACACAGTTCAGCATTCCATGAGGGAAAATGGCTAAAATGGCCAAAGGGAGAATACTCACCTGGCACAGGAACCTCTCAGAGCCTAGAAAGAGGACAGGACTTCAACAGAGGTGCCCTTAGGCACACTCAGAGTGAGCTCTCAGGTCCACACCAACACTTGCCCCCTCAGGATATAATCCTCTGAAGGAGAGCAGCATTCAGGTCTCACAGCAGAACAGCTCTGCCAGCTCCTCCAGGGAAAAGACTCAAAGGATCAACACCTGCAGGTTCCAGCTCCAGGTGAGTGTCTGTGCTCAGACAGTAGCTGTCCCTCTGACCAGGGTGGCACTTGGGTCACAGCCACAGCAGCCTGATCTGCACAGTCACAGCCACTGCAGAACACAGTCACATCCAACACCCAGGCCTCTCCCTGCTCCAGCAGAGCACCAGGAAGGCTGAGGACAAAGCAGTTTGGATCCTGCCTCAGCCAAGGCACAGACAGCACTGAACTTCCCTTGCCTGTGTACAAACCCACACCACGCTGACCTCAGCACTGACTTCTTCCAGTGAACAGCAGGAAGTATTTTATTGCTCACTTTTTATTTGTAAACTGGCCTACGGTATGCGGTTTTCCTGGATTACACTGCTCCTCAAGCATGATGTTGCTACATTCTGCCGGCCAGGGAAAGCTCAGTGCCCAGTTCTTCACACGCTGCTGGCTGTCAGCAGTGCCCCGGCAGGGCTGGAGCACCGCCCAGGAGCTGCTGCAGCGCCGCCGTTCCCTTTTGGCCGCTGACCTCTAGTGGTGAGCGTAGGACAGAGGAGGCAGAACAGTGATCTCCACGAGGAACTGCGGTCCTTTCTCCCTCCAAAGGGAAGCCAGAAGGTTCCCCAGGCTTCCCTCACGAGCTGCGGTGCACAGGCAGACCCCAGCTCCGGGACAGCCCTCCCACAGCAGCCGGCCTTGCCCCATCACTGCAGCTCCTCTCCTCAGAGATGGTTACAAACAGCAGTGCTTGATTTACCTCCTTCCCCTCCCTAAGGGGAGGAACAGAGATTCCCCTGCTCCCCTTGTAAGCCCCTGCCCTCCAAGCACACTCCCTCCTGTGAGCCACAGCCTGGCTTCAGCTGGCCCAGCAGTGCCACCTCAGCACAGACCAGCCAGGACATTGTTGTATTTTCAGTCACAGAGCAGTTTGGATTGGCAGGGACCTCAAAGATCATCTCATTCCACATCCCTTCCACTATCCCAGGCTGCTCCATCCAACCTGGCCTTGGGCACTGCCAGGGATCCAAGGGGCAGCCACAGCTGCTCTGGGTACCCTGTGCCAGGGCCCCATTCTGTGAGAAGCCCCACAGTGCAGACACACCCAAGGCAAGGAAGGTGGAATTACAGAGAGGTCAGTTTGGTGAGAAGGGCACAGACACAGCTCCAGCGTGCACAGGCAGTGACAGCACAAGGCAAAGGTCACTGTGGGTGAAGGGGGTCAGCAGATGGGCTCAGAGCACATCACAGGCCACCCCTCCCAACAACTGCCCAGCCAGCAGAGTGGGGAGCACAGCCAGGCCCTGCAGCTGTGCCCTGTCCTTTGTGTGAGGGAGGTGAGTGTGACACATCCCAGCTCAGACTGAGCACAGGGAAGTGACACCAACAGAACCACTGGGAACAGAGCTAGCCAGAGCAGGAACTGGGGCTGTGTGACAGCCCCAACACACCTCCAAAGATGTTCTCTTTGGGGACAGGTACTTCAATAGCTCTTATTGTACTCTCCCTCAAACCAAACCCTACAGATTCAAATCCAGCCAGTTACATTTTAATCAATCCAGCTGCTCAGTGACCAAGACCTGAGCATTCCACACCTCCTAACAGCAGTACCTTTGCTTTCTTCATGTGGCCCATGACATTGCCAAGATCTTCAACATCGATGACAGAATCTGTGCCTCCAGCTTCCTCCTCACTACTGGTTTCAAACAATTCCTCTGCCTGTAGGAGAGAGCAGAGGAAAAAAAATTAAGACTTTATCCCACTGTTAAATGCAAGACTAAGCTAACCAGTGAAATGAGCTCTCCTCATCAGTAAAGGCCACTGAAAACCAGCAATAGCCTACCAAAAACCTGTAGGAAGGATATGAAACCATGAACCCCTTTAAACTCAAGTGCCTTGCTGACAGCAAGATTTACTCCTCCTGCTCTGCAGCAGCCAGTACTCCCAAACCCAGCCAGAAGAACCACTTACTTTCCTATAAAATTCAACTCAGCAATAACTTCCAACCCACAGTAAATGGCTCGAGGGAGGATTAAAGTGCCATAGCAGCTCTGGGTCTTGCACCAGACAGCAATAGAGAGGAATTCTTTGTCAAAATCTGCACTCAATAAACACTCCAGAAGAGAGAAATGTTTACAGGCAGACACAAAGGACATACAGGTCTTGCTCAGGTAACACCCACCAGCTGCATTTGGAAAACACTGAGATGCAGGCAGAGCAGCTCAGCTTCAGCAGGTTGAAGTGGAAGCAGGTTAATGACTCACAGGGAACTGAACAGTCCCCTTGGCCTTGGGACAAGGCAAAGGCTCTGCTGAGAACCCAGCCTGGCTCCCTGGAGCATCTGACCCCAGCCAGGAGCAAGACTCCCTCATCACACAAATGCCGAGCCCCGGTCCATCACTAACTAATTCTTTGGCCCTTCATTCACATGGCTCATTCTACTTGTTCTGGAGCAGGGGGAGAAGAGAGCTGAGATCCCATGGCCATAACAAGCATCAGGCTCCCACAGCAGCTCTCTGGCCTGCAGGAGGAAGGGGAGAAGTCAAACAGTACTCCAGATAAATAAGGCCACAAGGATTTTGGCTGTACCTCAGTATTCTCATGTTCTGACGTCCCATGTTCATGGTCTAAGCTTTCCTTGCTCTGCTTCCCTGAAGATTTGCACTTCCCTTTCTTGCACTTCCCAGTGCAGGGTTTCTTTTCCCCTTTGCGGAGCGCCTGGAGCCGAGTCAGGAATTTGCCTTTCCAGGCCTCAAAGTCAGCCTCAATGCTGCCGCGCTTGCTCTGGGTCACATTGCAGTCCCCCTCAGCCCGAGTCATGATCCTGCTGGCACTGAGCATCCACAGCCACCTGTCCATCCTCCTTCCAACCTAGGGCAGGAGGAAGGGTCAGAAAGGAAATTAAACCAGAGACAAGTGCAAGCAGCCAACTGGAAAAGCAAGGAGCAGCTCTGGGAAGAGCCAGTGAGCTGCACTGCAGGCAGGGACCTGGGGAGCCCCTCTCAGGTGCTGGCTCAGCATGGACACAGAGCAGCCTGAACAGCACCACAACGCTCAGACTCTGCTGAAAAATCCCTCTGCCATCCCTAGGGTGAAGGGATGGGCTCTGGGAACACTGCCCTGTGCACTGCTTGTGGTCAGAACGGTCACATGTGTGCCACAGCCCCAGCTCTGAACACAACCTGTGACAAGTGATGCCATTTTTCTGTGTGAGATGAGAGCCATGGCCAGGCAGAGACACTGCCACAGTTCACATCGTGTAATAAAGCTAAAACACACATCATAAAAAGGAGCCACGTTTAAAAGGCAGTAAGAGCAAAAGTTTACAGTGCTGTGCACTCAGGTGATTGCAGAAAGCTTTCAAAGCTGGGAAACTAATTCAGTAAGGATTTACCAAATGTGTTACCAGACCTTCCAGTGCTTGTGGGACTAATTTCCCATCTGAAATCCAACTGCTTCAAGGTGGCCAAGAAGGTCAATGGCACTGGCTTGTACCAGCAATGGTGTGGCAGCAAGAGCAGGGCAGTGACTGTCCCCCTGTGCTGGCACTGCTGAGGAACCTTCAGTCCTAGGGGCAGTTTTGGGTCCCCAACCCCAAGAAAGACCCTGAGGAGTTGGAGCATGGCCAGGGAAGGGAACAGAGCTGGGAAGGGTCGGGAGCACCAGGAAAAGCTGAGGGAGCTGGGAAAGGGCTGAGCCTGGAGAAAAGGAGGCTCAGGGGGCCCTTGTGGCTCTGCACAGCTCCTGCCAGGAGGGGACAGCCGGGGGGGTCGGGCTCTGCTCCCAGGGAACAGGGACAGGAGGAGAGGGAACGGCCTCAGGCTGGGCCAGGGGAGGCTCAGGGTGGGCAGCAGCAGGAATTTCCCCATGGAAAGGGAGCTCAGGCCTTGGCAGTGGCTGCCCAGGGAGATTTGGAGTCCCCATCCCTGGAGGTGCCAAAGGAAGGGCTGGAGGTGGCACTGAGGGCTCTGGGCTGGGGACAAGGGGGGGATCAGGCACAGGATGGGTTGAGTGATCTTGGAGGTTTTTTCCAAGCTCCATGGCTCTAAGATTCTGCCCATGCCCTAAACCCAGTGCCTCCCCCAGTCAGCACAACAGCTGCAATCCCCACACACCACCAGCCTCACTCAGGTTTGAAGCACTCCATGCAGCTGAGGCTCTCAAGGAGCAGAAGCCAAGCAGGGAGCTGGAGGGACACTCACTGTGTTGTAGTGCTCCACATAGGCCGAGTTCCCCAGGCCGAACACGGCGTATCTCAGGCCCTGCAGGAAGCTTTTCCCAACACGGAAATCATTGGCTGCCTCTTCCAGCCACTTGCAGAACCAGGCTGCGCTCTCTGGGGGCTGCCCCTCGGTGTAGGTGGCCACCAGGAACACACAGATGTTCCTGCTGCTAGTCTGCTCACATAAACAGGACAGGAGAGAAAAAAAAATCACTGCATTTCCCAGAACTTTCTTTTAAAGCAAAGAGTTACAACACCCAGGCAGATGGGAGAAATCAAAAGATGAGGCTGTCCCCTGTTGGGGTGGGGTGGTGCAGGTGACAATCCCCAGGGTGCTGAACAATCTGCACAGTACCTTAAATTAGCAGAGAGAGGCCAAGCTGAACAGGGACACAGTGACAGAACAAAACCGGACATCCACCCCACACCAGCAGCTTCCTGACCCAATTCCCTCAGCAAGGAAGTGCCCCATGGATAAATATTTCAAACTCCTCAAGCTCACATTTACAGGTGTGTTAGGACCAGTATCAAATGCTGGCAGTTCATACTGAAACCCAAAGGAATTCCCAGCACACAGTTCCCACCAAAACTTTTTGTTACAATTAATTAAAACTCTCAAGTACCAACTATCAATATTCACAGAAGAAAAACCCATCAAGGATTACTCCACATAAATACACCTCACAAGCAGTTTCTTACTTAAAAGCCTCTAAAGGCTGCAGAGGCATCACCACCTTCCTGCTCTGGTTCTGAACCTTGCCCAGGTGTACAGGGCACCTGGGGCAGCCACTCTCACCCAGCTCACCCCTGAGCTACAGGACTGGCTCATACAGAGTCACTGTCACAGCAAAACTGTGCTTTGAAATTCTCAATTCTCTGGTATTTTCTGCTGAGGGCTGAT
Source organism: Aegithalos caudatus (assembly GCA_013389925.1). Lineage (NCBI taxonomy): Eukaryota > Metazoa > Chordata > Aves > Passeriformes > Aegithalidae > Aegithalos > Aegithalos caudatus. Next base: position 122,834 of record WEIU01001415.1, read on the forward strand.
GGGCTACATTTGCATAGGTAGGGAAGCAATTCAACACAAAGCTTTGGGGATTTCCAAAACAACAGGAGACAAATACAAAGAGGGAAAACAGCCTTGACAACCCCAGGAAAAACTTGTACTTATTACTGGTGTTTATCCATACCCACCTCCTCTGCTAAACCATCTTCTGGATCGTAGTCTCCCATGTTAATGACTTCCACAGGCAAATTAAGGGAAGTAACAGCTTCAGCCAGAGTTTTGGCAAATCTCTGAACAAAGAAACATAGAAGTTATCAATGACTTCAAGCCACACAAGCCCTGTTGTGCTCAGGCACAAGACTTCTCCCAGCACAGGAAGAATAATGACACAGGAGGCCTAGACACTGGCACTGCAATTCCTCACATTAAAACAAAAATGGAGTATACTGCCAGAGAGTTACAGCATTATAATGACTAATCACTTCACAGTTACACACACAAATTACATTTCTTCTTGAGAAAGCACCAAAACCAGCACTTCCCACTACAAAGCCTTCCTAGAAAATTAAAATTATGGTGCAAGAGTGAACTTTTAGCTTTATAATCAATCTCTATTGCACGCCTTGCTTAAAGGGAGGGGGAAATTTGTTATTTTTATTTAATTTTTCACTTGCCTTGCCTGTTGGGCAATGACTGTAACAAGCTAATGAATATGCTGATGAATTCCCAGACCTGTACTCAGGGCAGTGTTTTAAGGCAAGGGGACCCCAACAGTATTTCAAGGCAATTTCACAGATGTGCAATAAAAGTACAGATACCTTTGCTGTGCCAGTCTGAGAGCCATAGAAAATCTTCACTCCAGCAACATGGACCTCCTGTGCCTGAGGGGGGGCACATCCATTTCCCAGCTTGTCTGCTGTTCCCTCCGGGGAAGAGGGATTCCCATGGGATTTCTCACCCTATGAAACAAGAGCTGTGTCACAGGCAGTCCCTTCTCCAAGAGCTGTCAAACCAAGAGCATTTCAAATTCAAATTCTGGGGCCACTCTCAGTAACAGCTGAAGCATTTTGGTACCTCTCACACCCAGACAAACACACCAGGGCCTGTTTTCCTGACCTAGGCCATGCTACAATACCCACTTGTCTGGGAGGTAACAGGACCCAGCTGAACCTCCCAAGTCCTGCAGCAGACCTTGACACACCTGCACCAGGAGAGTCTCAGCTCCTGAATGGCCTAATTCCCTCCCATCCCAAAACCAGCCCAACCCTGATGTCATTAGCATCAAGAAAACATGAAGGTGCAAACACTGGGCACAAGCAGAGGCATTTACCTGGAGGGACAGAGTGACCCAGGGGGACCCATTGTCCCAGGAGCAGTGTGAGGAGTGTCCTGCTGAGCTCTGTCCCAATGTCAAAGCAACAAGAGCATTTAGTGACCCACAGACACAAAAAATCCAGGCTGAGGATCATGACCAGACAATCAAACTGGATTTGAGATGTGCAATACCCTCAGCAGGCCCATGGCAGGTACCTTTAACTCATTTCCACCCAGGTTTTTGGGGTCTTCTTAGAGAGAAATGATGACAGATTCAGTTACCTTCCTTTTGGTTCTGGTGCTGGTGAACTGAATGACAATCCAAAGGCTGATCCCAAAAGCAGCAGCAGAATAGATGTAAAATCTGTGCAGCCATATGGACACCAGGCAAGTATGGAAGTAGCTCCACGTATCCATTGAGACATCTAAATCTGGAATGTCACAGATTCCTACGGAGTGAATATGGAATGAGAACACACAAAATAATCACCCACAGCCTCACATCATCAGCTATTGCCCAGCCTTTGCAGATAACAGCTTCTGGCTAAAGATAAGGCACTAAAATTGAATCAAGAAGACTTCACCTAGCTCCAAGCTAGCATTCCACACTATGCTATACAGTCACAGGGAAACTCTGGGTTTTTCCTTGATAGGGCAGCTCTATTACAAGGAAAAGCAGAAAATACTTGTGGTGTCAAGTGCCTGGAAGGAAGAAATCCTCATGAAACACCCAATGGATCATACTGGCTTTAGTTTTACACAAACCCAACAAATGCATCTCTCTGGAATGAGAAAGCTCCAGCCCAAGGAAGAAATCACCTGCACAGAACCTTCTGCTGAACACAATTCTTTTTACACACATTAGATGTCACACCGATTACAAACAGAGTTTCAAGGGCAGACTAAAACACGGATTCAATTGGAAACACTTTCACAGAATTGTATGATGCAAGTGAAGTTTGATTTGGAACCACCGAGATGTTTCAGGTTGGTTCAGAACATTCAGGGCACAGTAAGCCAAGGTACAGCCAGGAATGCACCTGCGTGGTGTCTGGGAATTTCATACAGAATATTCAGGCACTCCAAAAAGGCTTGTTTGTGATACTCATTGACTGAGGAACACAGCTGACACCATCCTACTGTCATCTGCAGCTCAGACCTTGTTTTTGCAGGTATCAGTCGAGAGCACAGAATCCAAGTATTTCCAAGAGGCTGGAAACTCGTACTGGCTGTTACTCAAGTTACCAGAGCAAAGGCTTAAGGGGATGCCCTTCACCCTCCAGCAGGAACACCGAGACTCACAAAAGAGCCGAGCCAGGAGCACTTGCCCAGTGTTCCCAGTTTTACCCATCCAGCTACAGGGATTCCCTTGACCTCTATAAAATTTCCTTAAATGCAATAGATGCTATGTATATTCCAGAGAATTTTAACTCCAAAACACACATACACTCGCTATTATCCCCTACACAACTACACACACCCCTTATGATTATCATCCCCACACACACACCTCACCCTCGTGGTTATTCCTCCTCTCACGGTTAATGCCCCTCTCTCCCCCGAATACCCCTCATGTTTATTACCCCACCTTCCCGTGCCTCTCACGGTTATCATCGCAGCATCCTCACAATTATCAAACACCCCTCACCTCAGAGTTACCAGCCCCGTACACCACTCGTGGTTAATAAATACCCCAGGGCGGTTACCCTCATCTCCCTCCACAGCACGCTCTGTTATAACTGCACACACACACGGTCATTATATACCCCCCTCACGGTTATTAGCCGATAAACATGTTATTATTCCACAAACACGGTTATTATACGCCCCCCTTCACGGTTATTAGCCCATACACACAGGTATTACCCCACAAACACGGCTATTATGTCCACCCTCACGCTTATCACCCCGATAGACAGAGTTATTACAGCTATTACCCCACAGACACGGTTATTCTGTTCCCCCATCACGGTTCTCTCTCATACACACACAGCCATCCCCCCGTGCCCTCCCGGCTCCCCCTCCCGGGCCTGACCCCGCTCCACGCCCGGTCCCCTCACGCCGCCATGCGCCGCTCCCGCCCCTTCCGCCCGTGCCGGAGCGGCCGCCATTCACTGCCGGGCCG
>WEIU01001415.1:126292-148144 GCA_013389925.1 Aegithalos caudatus
GGAAGGGCCCGTGTGGGGACCCGGGTGTGAGGGAGCCGTACCCGGGCACCCCGTGTGGGGACTCGGTAGTGGCGCCGGAGGGGAGCCCGTGTGGGGACCGGGAGGGGCTCGGGGTGTGGAAGGGGGGTCGGCAGTGACCGTGCGGGACACGGCTGCCCCTGTCCCTGGTTCTAACCCCGGGAGGAGGCGCGGGGCCGGTGCCCGGAGCCCACGGCCGTGCCTGGGCAGCGACACCTCCGTGCTGGGAGGTTCCGGCTGTGCTGATTCAGCTCGGGGCTGCCGGAGCTGTTTCTCCTCGCTGAACACAGCTGTGCTCCTGGCATGGCTGTTTGCTGGAGAGAGACTTTGGACAAGGCATGGAGTGCCATGACAAGGGGCAGTGGTTTCAAACTAAAACCACATTCAGGAAATGGTTTCAAACTTTCAGCCTCAGAGGACAAGGATGAATAGATGGGATCTTGGGCAGGAATTGTTCCCTGGCAGGGTGGGCAGGCCCTGGCACAGGGTGCCCAGAGCATCTGTGACTGCCCCTGGATCCCTGGCAGTGCCCAGNGGTGTGAGGGAGCCGTACCCGGGCACCCCGTGTGGGGACTCGGTAGTGGCGCCGGAGGGGAGCCCGTGTGGGGACCGGGAGGGGCTCGGGGTGTGGAAGGGGGGTCGGCAGTGACCGTGCGGGACACGGCTGCCCCTGTCCCTGGTTCTAACCCCGGGAGGAGGCGCGGGGCCGGTGCCCGGAGCCCACGGCCGTGCCTGGGCAGCGACACCTCCGTGCTGGGAGGTTCCGGCTGTGCTGATTCAGCTCGGGGCTGCCGGAGCTGTTTCTCCTCGCTGAACACAGCTGTGCTCCTGGCATGGCTGTTTGCTGGAGAGAGACTTTGGACAAGGCATGGAGTGCCATGACAAGGGGCAGTGGTTTCAAACTAAAACCACATTCAGGAAATGGTTTCAAACTTTCAGCCTCAGAGGACAAGGATGGATAGATGGGATCTTGGGCAGGAATTGTTCCCTGGCAGGGTGGGCAGGCCCTGGCACAGGGTGCCCAGAGCATCTGTGACTGCCCCTGGATCCCTGGCAGTGCCCAGGGCCAGGTTGGACATTGGGGCTTGGAGCAGCCTGGGACAGTGGGAGGTGTCCCTGCCATGGCTGGGGTGGCACTGGCGCTATTCTGGGATTATTCTGAGTTTTCTACATTTGTCTCAATCTCTAGGGAGAAAGATCTCGACGAGGTCCTGCAGACACACACAGTGTTTGTCAATGTCTCCAAAGGCCAGGTGGCAAAGAAGGAAGATCTGGTTAAAGCATTTGGGACAGATGACCAAACAGAAATCTGTAAGATGGTAGGTTTCATACACTTTGCTTTATAAAAGATGTGAGAAGATTTAGTCACACACTTAAGGTTGGTTTGTACAGAAGGGTGTTTGTAGAATGCTGCTATTGGTGAAAGGGTTGTTTTTAATAAATGGGTAAAAAGGAGCAGTAGCTCTGTTTTGTAGTTTTAAATTTGGTATATCCATGTGGCTGGAAAGAATTCTATCTAACACACAACTTGCCTGCACCAATGTGTCTGGACACAGCCAGCACTGAAGAGTTCCTCACGTAAGTTATTAAGAATGCAAAGAAATCAAGGGGACAGTTGCTTGCTTTGGAGAGTTCACTTAGGTGTTAGTAACAGATCTGATATCTTAGTCCTTACTGGTGGGATACAAACTTTGGACTTGCTGTGGGTGATGAGATTTCAGTAAATCTCTTGAGTTAGCATTGCCCTGGCAGCCAGGAGGGACATCCCTCTCCGGGGGTCACCATGCCCAGCATCAGCAGCTGGGCCTGGGGGGGGATTGTCCTGCTCTGCTCTGGGCTGGGGCAGCCTCACCTCTAGTGCTGGGGCAGTTTTGGGTGCTGCAATGTAAGAAAGATCTAAAGCTGTCAGTCCAAAGAAAGCTACAAAGAAGGTGAAGGGCCTGGAGGTGCCATGCAGGGAGCAGCTGAAGGCCCTTGGTCTGTTCAGCCTGAGGAAACTGAGGTCAGACCTCATCAGGGTCTGCAGCTCCTCCTGAGGGCCAGCTCCAATCTCTGCTCTGTGTGACAGGGACAGGACCCAGGGAATAGCTGGAGCTGTGCAAAGGCAGATTTAGGTTGGATTTTAGGAAATAGTTCTTTCTCCAGAGGGTGCTAGGCACTGCCCAGGCTGTGCAGGGAATGGGCACAACCCTGAGGCTGTCAGAGCAACTCCAGGAGCATTTGCACACCATTCCCAGGGATGCCCAGGGTGGGATTGTTGGGGTGTCTGTGCAGGGCCAGGGGCTGGACTTGGATGATCCTCTGGGTATCCTTTCCACCTCAGGATATTCTGTGATTCTTGAAATCTCTGCTTTTCTCACTGCAGATTAGTGCTTCTGTGGTAAGTTTTTTTGTCTGAAGCCTTTCCAATGCTGTTTGTTGTAACGATTCACATTATTAATTTGGTTATCGTTTGCTGCACTTCAAATCTCATCCAACCTTTCAAGCAGCTGTCAAATTTAACAAAGTTAATCAACTTGTCATTCTTCAAACACACAATGCTGGTTAACAGCTTTCTCTGCTTCACAGATTTTATCCAAAGGGGAGCTGCAGGTGTCGGACAAGGAGCGGCACACACAGCTGGAGCAGATGTTCCGAGACATCGCCACCATCGTGGCTGACAAGTGCGTGAACCCCGAGACAAAGCGGCCCTACACAGTGATCCTCATTGAGAGGGCCATGAAGGACATTCACTACTCTGTCAAACCCAACAAGAGCACCAAGCAGCAGGTGAGTTCCCTGCAGTATCAGCTCCTGCTCCGAGCTGGTGCCACCCAGTGTAATTCCTCAGGGATCAGCAGAGCCCCGGGATCTGAGACCCGCACAGGGATTACTCAGCCATCTGGCAGCTGAGTGCTGGAGAGAAGCAGCTCCTGAAACTCAGGCAATTTGTTTGCTAAGAATTCAGGGAAGGGAGAAAGAAAGGAGAAAAAGCAACAATGATACACTTAGAGCAGAAATAAAAGGTTTGTGATTTATGCTAATTGAGGTGGTATATCAGGTTTGCATCTGAGCCACGTGGGTTTGTGATGTTTTGCAGTATAACTATTGAATTTTATTTCAGATGGCTTTAAGTGTTCAAAGTGGTCACAAATAACAAGAAGTCTGCCTTTTCTTGTTAATCTGTCAAAAGAACATGATAGCAACCTCCCTGCAGCAGAGTGGCAGTGACCAGCACTGAGAGATGGCTCTGAAGCTGGGGAAAAGGTTCAAGACTTGGCTCTGGGTGCTGAGTTTTAAGCAGGTGTGGAAATGCTCTTTTTCTTGTCCAACAGGCCCTGGAAGTGATCAGGCAGCTGAAGGAGACCATGCAGATTGAACGTGCTCACATGAGGCTGAGGTTTATCCTGCCAGCAAAGGAGGGCAAGAAGCTGAAAGAGAAGCTCAAGCCACTGATTAAAGTTATTGAGAGTGAAGACTTCCAGGAACAGCTGGAAATTGTAAGCAAAAAGCAGTCCCTGGCATTCAGGTTTGATTTGAGCTGCACATGTGTATTTTACTAGGAGCTAATTCATAGATGGAAGCTGTTCAGATAAACTGCAGGCTTACCAGAGGTGCTGAATTAGAGCTGCAGTTGAGAATTTTTAATTTCACACAATCCTAGTGATGTGGGCATGGAAGCAGCCTTTGGTATCCAGAGGTTGCTGCTCCAAGCTGAGGAGTGCACAGTGCAATTCCTCTTAGCAGTGATGATTCTGCAACACTGATCAGTTTCTCTCATGTAGACTGTTACCATTATTCATTTGGTGGCTTGGGTCTAGATTTTAAGAGTGATGTTTTTTGGGTTTTTTTTAAAGTTGGTGTGTGGTAAACCAAAATTTGGTATTAAAATCTTTGTACAAACAGATTAGAATCCAGCAGTCCCAACTGGTAAAAGCCATATCCAGCATGGGGAGCTGGAACTGCAGAGCTCTGTGGAAAGATTCTGCCAGACAGAGCTTGTCAACTCTTCAGAGTCCTCCTCAGGAACTGACCAGGATTGTTTTAATGGAAGTGAACATTAGGCCTTGGGTAGGGGCTGATGAAATTGAGACATTCTTGTCTGACTGATGAAATGTGGAACATTCCAGGTGTGCCTTATTGACCCAGGCTGCTTCAGGGAGATCGACGAGCTGATCCGCAGCGAGACCAAAGGGAAAGGATCCCTGGAAGTGCTCAGTCTGAAGGATGTGGAGGAAGGAGATGAAAAGCTTGAATAACAAAACCTTCCTGCAGCAGATCTGCTTCAACAACCTCCCCACAGTGACTGGTGTAGCCACTCTTCTGTTAAGCCTTCATGGTTTTTTTCCAATCTCTTGCTGCCAAATATTTTCTGATACTAATCCTTTAGGATTTTTCCATGCCGTGTGGGTTGGATTTTTTTTATCATTTTACACTTGCTTGGTTTACAGATGTCTTTGCCTGTAAGAAGATTTTGTGTCAGAGTTGCACTAATAAGGACTGAGTTAGGGTGTGGTAGGAGGTTACTCTGGCTTTGCTTTAGTTTCAGGGTTGCTGTTGAAGAGTGGTTGAGTGATTTGGTGCCAATTGTTTGTACCTTTGGGTTGTCAGTGTTGAGTGGGAGGTTGTGCTGGTCACTGAGGAGTGGCTTTGTATGTGAGGAGAGGAACTTTAAGAAAAGAGAGCTGCATTTTCACTTCTAAACAGGTGCAAAGTGTGGATCATGGCTAAGAATCAGTCTCTTGGCAGCTGAAAACTGACTTAGGCTTCCATAATTGGCTGCTTGATAATTAAAGGACCATTCACAAAGAATTCCTTCACTGGCTATAACAGCACTTGCTGACATAGAGATGATGTTCTCCAAATAACTTATTTGTAGAATATATTTAGCTACATTGATAAAAACAAATGATCAACTATTTATATATTATAGATACGGAAAGAAATAAGATACTTATTTTTGTTAATAGTAGAGGAGATATCCCTGGCTGTGGCAATGCTTTTGTAGGCTGAGGGAGTAGCCTGTGCTTGGGAGCTGCTGCTTTCACATGATAAAATGAATCTCAAACAGGCAGTGGTGGCCTCTGGCCATGGAGCCAGACAGGCTTTTGTTGGACAGTAATTCCCAGCAGGAATTGTTTGTGTGTGCCCCTTTGCTTTTTAGTGCAACAGAACAATTCTGGCAGCTGTCCTTTATCCTCTGTCCTTTTTTTTTTTTTTTTTTTTTTTTTTTTTTTTTTTTTGCTGCTCTCTAATCCATGCACAGAATTTCCAGCCAGCTCCTGAGGCATGGGATATAGTTCTTGCTAATTCTGTTAAATCTTGCTGCAGCTGTGTTAAACAAATGATTTGAAGTTGAACTGGGGTATTTCAAAGAAAAGGGGAAGAGAGGACAACAACAGGCAAAGGAGATACTAAAAATATAAACCACCAGGCAAAGCAGATATGGTTCAGTGACTAAAAGCTAAATCAGCAGGAATTTGAGGAGCCTTTAATATGACATTCCTGTTTCTTTGCAGATAGCAGGCAGCAGGTGAGGAGCTGAGGGCCAGCCAGGGAGGAGATCTGTCCCAGGTGAACCTGGTGCTCTTTGGTTGCTGTTGCCTTCCAGAGACTCCCCTGTTATGGGACAGTTAAACAGAGCTGGGTTTGTACTGCTGACCTTTCCTCTGCACCTTTAACTCATTGTGAATTTCCTGGAATTTCATCAGGGAGAGTGGAGATCAGCTGGAGGAGGGGAGGTTTGGCATGTGAGGGCTGGAGACTCAGTCCAAGGCTGCCACTTGGGAATGGATTTCTGCAGCAGGCAATTTGTGTGAGCTCGTGCAAGGTCAGGATCAGTTCCTTCAGCAGTATTTTGGGAGGATCTGCCTCTCTAGAGCCTGAGTTTTGCTGAGGGCAAGTGAAACAGAGATTCTTGAACCACTTTATCCATTTTAAAATGCCTTGTTTGTTCCCAGGGGTATATGCTGCCTAGGAAATGCAGAGGGATAGTGACTGGACATGCCATACAGACAGGGACGGTGTGGAGAGCTCTGTGTGCACAGGCAGCTCCCCCTGGGTACCACCCTGGGCTGCTGCCTTCATGTCCCCCTCTCTGCAGGCACACTTTGGGAAGCACTGAAGATGATCATGTTGATATTTAGCTTGTCACTGACAATTAGCACTAACATGCAGTTCATAAATATGCAAATGAGATGCTGAGCAAGAGCCTTAGAGAATATGGTGTCAGTAATACCTGATTTCACAATTCTTTAATTTCTTGGTTTGCTGTGTTTAACACCTTGAGCACAACAGGATGGCAGCAGGTTAAAGATCTGGAGTTCCAGAACCTGAATCTAAGCTGATTCATGAGCTTGGTGCTAGGAAGGAAGTTTCTTTATAAAGTCTTTTTCTGCAAATCCAAACATTTAAGATTTTCTCTTAGAGGGTGCCTGAGTTTATTTATGGATAAATAAAGATACATGCTGGCATTTCTTCTTGTTTGTAGTTCAGCAAGAACATATGGTGAGCATCAGAATAAAGCTCAGAATTGATAACTCGTTTGTCTTTGCCCATTCGAACGAGAGCATAACTCCCTGCACAACCATTTCCTGGCTAGTTAACTGGAATCTCCAAATAGGTGGACATTTAAATAAGCTGGCAGCTTCCAGGAGAGCACTGCTAGTGTGTTTGGGTGCACACGCACACGTGTTTGCCCTGAAATCGTCCTGTTCCTAGAGGGGCTCAGAACGGTCCCTGACAGCTGCCACTGCCACAACAATGGAAGACAAAGCTGGAATGCTTCTCTGCCCCCCTCCAGGAGCTCATGAATCAGTTGTTAATGACCCTGTTCCCTGCAGAAGTGCTGAGGATCGGGCTGGGCAGGAGCTGTGGCCGGTGGCAGTTGGCAGTGCCACGGTGACAGTTCCACGGTGGAACCCTGCGCTCACAACGCTGCGGCACCTCCCGGGGGCAGCAGCGCCTCACACCTGTCCTACCGGGATCTGGGAATGCTGGGCCAGGGGATGGAGGCTCCCGGCAGCACGCGGCGCCCCAAGGCCGACCTGAGGCAGCGCAGCCAGGAGCTGCACGCCCTGGTGGGCCTGCAAGGTGCTGCCTCGGGCTGCTCAGGGACAGGGGTCACAGCCCCCTCCTCCCGCACGGTGCCATTGGCTGCCTGATGTCCCCCAGAGCAGGGCGGGAAGGTCGTCACTCAGTCCTGCGAGGAAAAGCTCCGGCAGAACAGGGAGCTGCTCCCCAGCCTGCAGGAGGCCTTGCAGGAGGATTCCAGTATCCTGAAATTTGTCCTGAAGGTACCAGCAGGTCCCTTCTGCTCTACCCCTGCCTAGTGCTGGCCCTGCACCCCCAGCTCCTCCAGGAGCTGGCAGCACAGGCCAGCAAAAGGATGTGTCATTCCCAGGCTGACAATGAGCATCTTTGTCCCTCCCCTGCCCGCAGTACAACAAGCTCCCCATCAAGGATGCTTTCGGAGAGGGACAGGAGTTCATTTCACTCACTGAGAGCCCGGAGGTAAGGGCAGGGCCAGGAGCAGGGGCTGCTCACCGGGGCTCTGGAGACACAGGGAGAGCAGTGCTTGGCAGAGGGACCTGTGCCAGCACCAGGACAGCCCCACGGGACAGCTCTGGAGATGCGGGGTGTTCCCATCTGGTCCTGTGGGTCCCTTCCCCATCCATGCAGCCCCTTTGTCCCAGCAGATGTCCTGGCTGTCCCACTCCACGTGTCCCTGGCGCTGCCCGGGTTCCTGCAGGGTCCGGCTGCATCCCTGGCAGAGAGATGCTGTCCCTGCCCTTCACTGCCTGTCCCAAGGTTGTGCCCTGGTTACAAACCCATGGAGATTGAGGCACTGTGCCCACGGAGCTGCCTTTGCCCAGAGGCCTCTTGCCGGGACAGAGCGGTGCTGCCGCTCTCTGACAGCAGCCCCATCTGGGCCCTGATCGATTTCATTGATCCCCAGCCCTGTTCCATGTTATGCAGAGTCCCTAAGCCCAGCCCAGCCCTGCCATCAGCAGCTGCCCACCTCTGCCTTACCCCAGCCAGCCCCCAGAGCAAAACTCTACCAGACCCCATCCTGTCAAACCAGTGACAACATTCTGGAACAGCGTCTGAATGTTCCCAGCTCTGCCTTGTGGGGAGTCTTCTGGGCAGCACACCCCTCTCCTGCAGCATCCAGCCTGGAAAATGGTCTCGTACCAATCCAGGTGGCCATAAAGAAGATCGAGGCCAAAGTCCACGAGCAGGTGAAGGTGCGTGACATGCTGCTGCACCAGATGAAACAGTGGAGCCAAGCCAGGGACGAGCGCCAGAGGCAGCTGCAGGAGCTGCAGGATGCTGAGACAGATCCTAAGTGGCAAGAGCCACAGCTGCAGGTACCCAGGAGCCCTTCCTGCTGTGCCAACACTCATGGGGGGCTTTAATCCAGCCCCTGCACCCCCAGCTGGGCACTGGGCATGGCACACGGAGTCACCTCGTGTCTTCCCCCATGTCTGCCCCAGACCATTCGCCAGCTGGGCAATGACATCGAGAAGACACTCATGAAAATTCACTGTGCAGAGATGGTCACCAAGCTGTACCTGCAGCTGCGGGAGGTCCTGAGGAGGGTGAGCTCCTCCTCACTACCCACCTGCTCTCCCTGCAAAGGCAGGGGTGCCCAAGGGGCTGTGTCCCCTCCGTGCCCTGTCACAGCGTGGGTGAGCCTGGTGGGTGACGTGCTGTGGCTCCCTCTGTGCCAGGAGCTGGTGTACCTGCCTCAGTACCTGAACCTCCTGAGTGGGATGACTGTGATGTACCATGAGGAGCTCAAGGCCCAGAGCAACCTCAAAGTCAACGATGCCATTAAGGTGAGATAATAGGGGCCCTTTCCCACCCTCCAGCACCCACAGACAGCACCACGCACCTGGGCCTGAGAGTTTTCCTTCAGCAGGGGGAAAAAGAGATGGAGCTGAAGGCCTCCATAGGTCCTCCCAGGCCTCCCTCTTGTCCCCAGGGACTGGGGTCAGCCTGTCTGAGGTACCAGCCACAGCAAATGCAGTGTGTCCTGCACCCCAGCCCTCCTTGCCAAGCTTCCTTCACAGCCCATTTCCATGGACTGGGGTCACTGTTGACACTGGGCATCCCAGTTGCTCATCCAGTATCTCAAATCACAGATTTATGGAATGGTTTGGGTTAGCAGGGACCTTAAAGCTCATCTCATTCCAGCCCCCTGCCATGGGCTGGGACACCTTCCACTCTCCCTGGTTGCTTCACACCCTGTCCAACCTGACCTTGGACATTTCCATGGATCCAGGGTGAACCACAACTCCTCTGGGCAACTTATGCCAGGGTGTCACCACCCTCACAGGAAAGAATTTCTTCCTTATCTCAATCTAAACCAATACTTGAACCTAACAACCAACCTGTAGAAAGCTCCAGCTGACTTTGGCAGCAACTCTTCCCATCTCTGTTTTGCTCCAGAAACTCATGGCCAAGGCAGGACCCCAGGTCCGTGTGGAGAAGAAGCTCAGGGACAAGTCCCTGGCTGAGCAGAGGAAGCACATCAAGAGCCTCCAGCACCAGGAGGAGAGCGAAAGGCAGCAGAGGCAGGTGAGCTGGGGGTGTGGGGCAGGCAGGGCTCTGGACAAGGTGAGCTGGGGATGTGGGGCAGGTGAGCTGGGGATGTGGGGCAGGTGAGCTGGGCGTGTGGGGCAGCCTGCAGTGCTGAGCCCCCAGGGGTGACAGTGACTGTCCTTGCAGCAAGCTGTGTCCACGCTGTCTGCAGAGCAGGACCTGAGCTCCTCGGACACGGTGGGTGAGTGCCTGGCAGGGGGCAGGGATGTGGGCACAGCCACGGGCATCCTGCCCTGCTCCTTCCCTGCCACCACAGGTGTTGACCTGGAGGCCATCAAGGCTGAGATGGAGCGCGAGGCCTTTGTGACCGACAAGATGGAGAAGGCAAAAACTGCCCTGAAGTGCTCCTGCCTCTGGGTAATGCAAAACCCTTCACTGCTAAATCCTAATTGCTGGAGCACTGGGAAGCTGGGACTTCTCTGCTCCCCTCATTTCCTGTAGAGTTCTCTGCTCTCCTTTCCCCAGAGCCCCACAAAGCCCCTCTTTGCAGGCAGACAAGGAGCTGTTCCATGACCAGAGGCTGCAGAGCTCTGTGGTGCTGTAACCCCCCCAAGGCCCTGCTTCCAGCAGGAGCACCTTGGGCTCAGTCCATGTGTCTTCCTTGGCCAGGATATCCCCAGCAGCATCCAGGCCCAGAGGAAATCCCTGAGGAACCTGCAGCAGCACATCAATGAGTGCAACGAGAAGAGGAATGTCCTGAAGAAGACACTACAGGAGCTGGAGTTGAAGCAGGCTAAAATGAAGTTTAACCAGCCTGCCAGCACCACCAGGTGCTGCTGGCCTCCAGCAGTTACACCTGCAGGCCACCACCCTTGGGGGGAACATGTCCCAACAGGCACCCGACCTCCACCCCACTGCAGCCACACACTGGGAGGGTTTCTGAACTCCCAGCTCTGCTACTGGCAGAGCACCCCAAGCTCCCTCTGGGTCCCAGAGCTCCCTTTCTCCTTGCCTGGAATGGGAAGTACTGCCGGCAGCATGGAGCAGGGCCGCAGCAGGGGGTGGGGGAACCCGAACAGCTTTTGGAGCAGCTTTGGGGTGTCCCTGCACCCCTGTGCAGCTGTGTGATGTGAGCGTGGCTGGCTCCAGGCTGGGGGAAGAGGAGCTGAGGGAGAGGCTGAAGCAGGAAGAGGCACGGCTGGAGAAGATGCAAGCCCGCATGTTGAGAAGCCAGAAGAGCCTGATCGAGTCTGAGAACATCGTTGACAACCTGTTCCTCCACATGCAGGGCATCCTCCTCCCTGGCCAGGTACAGCAGGGCACCAGGGGAGCAGGCACGGGGACACCTGGCACAGCCACCGCCCCCAGGGCCTTGCTGTCCCCACCGAGGTGGCTCTGTGTCCCCTAGGAGGAGGCTGCTGCAGTGCTGGGGATGCAGGAGAAGCTGCAGCTCTGTGAGCAGAAGCTGAGGTTCCTGAAGGAGAGGGTGGCAGCGCGGCCTGAGGACAGCACTGATGAACACAGTGAGGTACAGAGGCTCCTACCCTCTGTGCCCCTGGGGACACACACAGGGCCCTCTGCGATGGCCACCCAAGCCATCCTTCCTCAGCAAGGCCACAGGGAAAAGCCAGGGAGCAGCTCAGCCCTGGACAGCACTGGGCACCCATGGGGTACCTGATGTACGGCACCCTCGGGTTGTAGCACCCACCTACCCTCCAGCACTTCACCCAGGCTGTCTTTCACAGACTTTTGCCAAGGTCAGGAACCTTCTGGAGAAAAGAACTGCGGGTGAAACGCGGAATCTGAAGATTTCCTTCAAGTATGAAGACGTTATGGAAGATGGTAGGAGAGCACAGTGGGGACGTCCCACAGTTACTGTCCCAGCCCCTGCCCCCTGGGATTTTGGGGGGTCCTTGTCTGTCTCCTGCTGGCCCAGCAAACGCCAATCCACAAATTGCCTCCAGGTCTTGAGGCTCACCTTGGCTGTTCCCAAGGCTTCAGACATGGGTGGTTTTAGGAAGGGGAGAAGGAAAGCAGATGGTGTCATGATGAACACCAAGCCTCTGCTGGAACAAGGAGAGATGTTGTGGGGCAAGAGGGGTCACCCTCATCTTCAAAATCACCTGGTTGTGAAGAATAATCAGTGGTTCTGCCTGTGAGTGCTCCTGGAAGAGGCAAAGAACTTCTGGCAGATAACCACCTTGCCTTAGCAAAACAGGAGCTGTGCTCCAGCCCTTTATGAGAAGCCCCAGCAGCATTGGAGATGGGCCACAGTGGTGGCATCACCAGGTCCAAGAGGTCACCCTGGAATGCTAGGGTAAAAAAGACCACAAGGACTCTCCCAGATCCCACGAGTCCAACAAAATGTGCCAGGGACACAGGCACAGCAGAGACAGCCTTCAGACCTTCCTCAGCCCCTCCTCTCCACTCTCCCCTCCACTCTCCCTCCAGACACCTTGGATTTTGAGGACGAAGACCAGGACTACATCCCCAGCCGGGAGGACATCAAGAAGCAGGGATTGCAGCTGATCAGAATGAAAACCAGACGTCGCAAGAAGTAGTGGTTTCTCCATGTGGGCATTGAGGGCCCCAGACCACCCCTTGTAGCCTTTTCCCACCAGGTTTAATAAATCATATCTTCTTCATTCCTCCCAGTTCTGTGGTAAGGCTGAAGCTGGTGGGCCTAGGTCACTTCTGTCACTCAAAACACGCTGGGGTCCATCCCTGAGGGGTTCTGAGCTGGGTTTGGAGGTGGAGATGGGCTGGGGTTAAGGGACAGCTTCAGCCCCTGAAGCAATGCTGGGGCTGGCCTGGCTTTCTCCCCCTTGGTCCTGTGGGGCAAACACCTTCCTGGGACTTCTGATGCCCCAGGGGCTAGAGCCTGTCTGAGCCAGTGATGGGGAAATGTGGGGAATGACTGAGTCCTGTGGGGCCCCCAGGGTGGGTGTCCTCGTGTCTGTGCATGGGAGGGAAGGGCAGAGCCTACCCAGGAGAGACAGACCCAAACCTGAGCTGAATCCCCAGCCTGGAGCCTCTCCCCTCCCTGCTCCTGCACACGTGTCCTGCAACTCCTGCCCTGGCCTTGGAGCAAGCCCCAGGTGTCACCTGCGGGCTGCAGGGGGGCCTGGCAGTCAGGAATGTCCCGGTGTGACCCAGGACAGCAGAGCTGCTCCTCCGGGGGGATCCCTGGTGCTGCTGAGGGGAACACCCCGAGGCCACCTTGTCCCCTCTCCTCTCGTGCTGCAAATAGATGGTGCTGTTTCTCCAAGAACAGCTGGCACCCAGGGGCTCTGCCTGTGCTCCTGGACACAGAGCCAGGACAGGGGCACCTTGTCCCTTTACACAAGGGAATGTCAGTGTCAGAGCAGCCTTTCCCTGCCCGTTCTGCTCACTCCCTGGGCTCCATGCTGGCATCATCCATGACATCACCACCGAGGGGAGGAACGGCTGCTGAGGAACGGCTGCTGCTCCCAAGGCTCTCGGCACTGCTCCTGCTGGGTCTCGTGGAATGAGCATTATCTTCACAGAACAGCACAACTCGAGGTTTTCCAGGGAAGCTCCAGAAATAACATCACATGTTAGTAAAGGCATTTCATGGAGCTTCCCAGAATCCACAGACACAGGTGGGCTCTTCTGCAAGCAATTGCAGATCCATCTGTTCATGTCATATTCTCATGTGCCCACCACAGCCTCACCACCCTCACAGAGAAGTTTCTTCCCAATATTCCATTTATCCCTGCCCTCTGGTAGTGGGAAGCCATTCCCTGTGTCCTGTCCCTCCAACCCTTGTCCCCAGTCCCTCTCCAGCTCTCCAGGAGCCCCTTTAGGCTCTGGAAGGGGCTCTGAGCTCTCCCTGGAGCCTTCTCCTCTCCAGGTGAGCACCCCCAGCTCTCCCAGCCTGAGAAATGTGTCAAGCTCTTGGTCTGGTCTTTCCACACTGGCTGTGCGGAACAGGGAAGTGGGAAAAGGTGTGGAAGTGCTGGAGCTGGCAGGAGGCTCCATTTTCTGTGGCCCATTTTCTGACTGGAAGGTAACTCTGGGCTGTTTCAGCTGCCTTTACAGGAGGGGCAGAGCAGCAGCAGTGGGGTTTCACTTCTCTGAGCTCCTCCTGCCCTGTCCTGAGCAGGGAATCCAAGACTACCTGCTCCATCAGGAGCATCCACTGGATGTGTTCAGACAGCACATCCCAGAGCCTCGTCACAGCTGCCAGGAGAGGGGAAGGGCTGTCACCCCCAGCCAGCAGCTCCCGGGCACACAGACAGAGCCAGGTGCAATCAGAGTGACTGCTCCTGGCTCCTCTGGATCCAGAGAGATGGGAATGGGTGCAATCAGAGTGACTGCTCCTGGCTCCTCTGGATCCAGGGAGATGGGAATGGGTGCAATCAGAGTGACTGCTCCTGGCTCCTCTGGATCCAGGGAGACAGGAGTGACTGCAATGGGAACGACTGCTCCTGGCTCCCCAGGATCCAGAGAGATTGGAATGGGTGCAATGGGAATGACTGCTCCTGGCTCCCCTGGATCCGGGAGAGGCGGAGCCAGGAATGGATGTGGCAAGTGGAGAAGAGGTGCAAGACGGGGAAAAAGAACCGGAGGCAGTGCCTTGCTTTCTGGATTTGAAAAGATTGGAAAAGCTGGGGCTTCAGGGGCTCTCCCATAGGGGAAAATATCATTAATTATATAAAGAACAAATGAATAAGTAGGGAAGGGAAGGGCAAAAAGGAAATGGAAAGGAAGGGGAAAGAGAAACAACAGACTGAGGCTGCCTGAGATCTCATTAGGTGTCAGGCATGGGTGGCACAGCCCAGGGAAAGAGATGAGAGATTTCCTTTCCTGCCCTAAGAAACCTTTATTCCCTTCCTCTGAGCTCGGCTGGTGCTCCAGCATGGATGCTGCAACCAGTGCCAGGACTGGTGAGAAACCAAAAATAGGAGATTGGGGAATTGCATGGAAGCATTTGCCATGTGGAAATATCAATCTCTGCCTTGGGAAGGCTGGGTTTGAGTGGGTTTAAGGCTTTTTATTTTTAAAGGTGTGATGAAAATCACATGGAATGGAGTCCAGGGAAGGGTGGGCACAGCTGGGGCTGTCACTGGAGCAGCAGTGCTGGGTTTTATCCTCCGGGAAAAGGAGAACCGGGTAAGTCAGCCTGTCTGGGGCCAAAAGCAGAAGCTCTACTGAGTGTTCTGGGGAGAGAGAGGTAGCCAGGGGATCCTTCTTGGAGCTGCAATGGTGGGATGTGGGAGGATTGTGTATCCCAGCCTTTGGGGTGAGAGCAGCTTCAAGCCAAGGAAGCACAAACATTTTCCATTCCCATGTTGATAAGAGGGTTCATGGGGGGGATGGGGTGGGGGAAGTTGGCCTGGTGAAGAGCAGGAATTGGCATCACAGCCACAATGGGGCTCAGCACCCTGGACCAAGCAAGGTGGGGCTGAGGCAGTGCTGGTAAAGGAGGAAAGGACCCCCAGGAGGTGGGGTCCATGCTCTGACCCTCAGCAAGGGGAGAAGTGGCTGCAGCAGAGCAGTGGCTGGGGCTGGCAGGTCCCACAAGGCAGAGACCATGGACCACCTCAGACCATTTTGGTGGCCTCCTCTGGGCCTGCCCTGCCAGCTCCATGTCTGTGCAGGGATGAGCTGGAGGCAGCTCCAGAGGCATCTCAGGGGAGCAGGGCAGAGTGGGGGAGCATCTCCTCCCTCCCCTGCCACCCACACAGCTGGGATGAGCCCAGGAGACACTTGGCTTCCTGGGCTGCCAGTGCCCATGGCCAGGTCATGTCCCATTGTCACCCACCAGAACCCCCAGTTCTCCTCCACAGGGTGCCATCCATCCATCATCCATCCATCCCTCCCATATCCATCCATCCCATATCCATCATCCATCCCTCCATCCATCCATCATTCATCCATCTCTCCATCCACCCCTCCCCAGTCTGTGCTGTCCCTGCCCCAGGTCCCTGACCCTGCACTCAGCTGGGCTGGATCAGCCCAAGGGCTCTGTGGGGAGGAGAGGGAGGGGATGCAGGGGCAGGGGTGGGTATTGGGGTGCAGGATGGATAATGGGGTGCAGGTGGGTGGTGCCCACCGGGAGGCAGCTGGAGATGCAGCCCATCCATCCCTGTGCTGCTCTGCCCACCCCTCCTGCTCCTCCACCCCAGCAGCTTCTGGGGGACCCAAACTGGGGTGAGTGGGCACAGGTACTGGTGGTGTCTCCTGGCAGGGCTCCCCCACTGCAGGGGGACTCAAGGGTGCCCTGGAGGACATGGAGGACAATCCCATCCCTGTCTCAGGCTTTGCCCTCCCCACTCCCATCCCAGCCCACACCAGAAGCACCCAGCACCCCAAGGCTTGTGAGAGGGGGAGACCCCCTCCTTGTGCCCCCTCATCCCAGAGCTGGATCCCCAGGGGCTCTCCCACCACACCCCAAGCTGGGTGTCCCTGTGAGTGCAGCACAACCCCCCCAATATCCATTCTGAGCCCTTTCCAAGGGGACAGGAACTGGGATCAAGAGGCCACAGGGTGGGCCACCACCAGCCTCAGAAGGTGGGTTCCCAGGGCTATGGGATGCCAAGGGCTGTGGGATGCCCAGGGATGTGGGGTGTCCAGGGATGTGGGGTGCCCAGGGATGTGGGGTGTCCAGGGATGTGGGATGCCCAGGGATGTGGGGTGCCCAGGGATGTGGGATGCCCAGGGATGTGGGATGTCTCCATTTGGTGGAAGCCACGCAAGGTTGCAGACAAGCCAGGTCAGCCGTATTTATTGAGAATGGTTGTGGAGGGATAAAAATATTTCCACTACTCTATAAGAATTTATAAACCTATACTCTCTGATCCATTAATAAACGCCTCTAGGACCGTCATGCCAGGGGAGGGGCTTCTGTAAGAAAATAGCGAGATTAAAAAAAGGAAAGCACTAAATATTCCCTGTGGGCCCTGCCCAAGGGGGCCCTGCCCGTGGGGGCCACGGGACCCCCCTTGGGCACGGGGACATGGGGGCACGGCCAGAGACTGCCCTGGCCCCCTGCAGCCCCCAGCCCCGGCTGGGCACAGCCCCCGCCAGCCACGCCCCACCCAGGGGACTCCAGCTTGGGGGGCCCCGATGGGGACAGGACACATCCCCACGCCAGCGAGCTCCCACTGCTCCCAGTCCTGCCTGCATCTCACCTGGGAGGCAGCTGGAGATGCAGCCCATCCATCCCTGTGCTGCTCTGCCCACCCCTCCTGCTCCTCCACCCCTGTGGGATTCCCCACACCCAGGAGGGGGTTTGGATCCATCTCCCCGGCGATGCTGCGAGAGGTGGCCAGGGCTCACCCTGGGGACACACAGTGGGGCTTTGCAGGAAGCAACACAGCTGGGGACATCCTTGGGGACACGGACACTACACAGAGCCCTGCAGGGCGGTGACATGGCTGGGGACATCCCGGAGGGACACAGGGATGCTCTTGTGGGAAAGCAACACAGATGGGGACAGTCTGGGGGGGACAAGCTGCAGTGCTCTGTAGGACAGCAACACCAACAGGGACATGGTGGGGAACACGGGGACACCACGGGGACACGGGGACACGCAGCAGTGCTTCACTGCAGAACGACTTGGATGGGGATATCCTTGGAGAATACACAGGGCTGCTGTGCCAAGAAGCAGCAGGGACAGGGACATCCTGGGCACACAGGGACACCACAGACAAGCAAGTGGCAGCAGGGGCTGAAATTCCAGGCAGGGCCAGTGCTGTTGCCATGGGGTGAGAGGTGCCATGGGCACAGGACACTTGTTATTGCTTTACAGGGCCAACATCATGGGGGGATGGGCACTCCCAGCCTCTGATTTGGGGTCCAAGGGATTTTCCCTGGGGGCATTGATTCCCCAGTGCTCCCTGTGCCACAGCCCTGCTGTCACTCAGTGGGGACAGGTGAGGACACAGGGCTGGACACTGACAAGCATAAGTCCCCTGCACTGGTGTTGGCATGGAGCAGGATTGTAGCTGTCCCCCTGTTCCCTCTGTCCCCTGTGGTCCCCAGGAGCTGCTGTCCCTCTGTGCCAGCCAAGGCCAGGGGAACAGCCCTGAGGCTTTTGGGGGGCTGCCACCAGTGCCCCCCTTTCCTCTTCCCTTAAGCCAGGGCCAAGCTGAGCATAAAGGCTGTAAGCAGGGAGCCCGGGGTGACACGGGGACAAGGGATACGCTATGGGTACCAGGCTGGCCAGGGCCCTCCCCAGAGCTGTGGAGAAATGGGAACCCAAAGCTTGGGGGACCAAGAGGTCCCCAGTGAGGTGGGGACAACGCAGGGGACCGCGGGTTGGGTGCCCTGTCCCCTGCTGTCCCCCGCTGTCCCCGCGGGCGCTGGGCTGTTGGATAAGGCGATGCCGCAGCTTAAGGTGGTGGGTGGGTGTTGGTACCGAGTCTGGCAGCGGGGCCGGGCGGGTGGAGCGTGATGTAAACATTTCTGATCCGGGGCCAGGAGGAGGAGGAGGAGGAGGGGGAGGAGGGAAGGGCTAGTGCGAGTCCTTCATCTGCTTCTGGATCTTCTGGAGCATCTCCTGCATCCGCCGCAGCTGGAAGGGAGCAGAGCCGGGATTATGGATGGTGCCAAGCCGCAGCCACGCAGCTCCCGTGTCAATGGGGCTTGGGCTGAGCATCCCAGAAAAACTAGGATCGCCAAGAGCTGAGGAGCTCTCGGATGCACCTCCGGACCCTGCTCGTTGGAGCAGCAGCCGCCAGCGTGCTGCGGGAAGGGTGGCTCCTGCCGGCTGTGCCATCGCCGGGCTGGAGGGAGCGGGGACGGGGGTTGGGGGCTCAGCCCGGCCCGCACTCACCTCCTCATCCTTCTCCCGGATGAGCTTCTCCGTCTCCACGTCCGGCACCGGGGGGATCACGGGGATGGGGAAGTCTGTCCCGCTCTCCCGGGTCAGTTTGCTGTGGACAGAGAGAGGAGGTGAGGGTGCTGCCCCAGCCCCCCGGGGATGCCCCAACCTCTGCAGGTCCCCAGCACAGCCCCTGGCCCCGTGGCCATCATCAGAGCGACTTCCTCCAGGCAAGGGAGACGCGAGCGGTTCGAGACAGCACCCTCAATCTGCCACTCATGAACCAAGCGGGAACCGAGGGACTTCCTCCACACCCTCCCATTCTTGGGAGAATCCTACTGGGGTTGGGCTCTCCTGGGCCAGTATTTTCCCTGCTGCTGTAAAACATCAAAACCTCGGAATCTCCCCTCTGTCCCCTTGTCTCAGGATGGGCTCTCCAGGCACTCCACTGCCTGCCAGCCCCAGGGACGCTCCGCACCCTCTCCCGAGCCTCTGTCCCCCTTCAAGCCCACTCCTGCTGGAGAGAGCCGCGAGCATCCCCCCGAGGCCCAGCCACCGCGCAGGACCAGCGCCGGCCCGGTCGATGGCTGCTGCCAGCCCCGCGGCGCTGGGAGGGACCAGCGCTGCCTGTCCCTGTGGATGTCACCCCGCGGGTGACAGCGCCGGGACACCCAGAGCGGCTGGCAGGGTCGCCTGCTGCCACGTGCCACCGCCACATGCCACCGGGCAAAGGGGTGACGGGCACGGGTGCGGCACCGGCAGGACCGGCCATCCCTGCCCTGCGGGGTCCCGGGGCTGGGCCGGCCTTTGGCAGCCTCTGGAGCCGCTTGGGAAGACGCTGCCGTTGTCTGGGCTCTCGCCGTGGGGGACGTGAGGAGCACGGGGAGCTCCTGACAGCCCCGGCAGCCACAGGAGGCTGGAGCCGGGCAGCAGCAGCGGGGGGGGCACAAAGGCTCTCAGCACCCCAAAATCGCATCCCCGGGAGGGCAGCGTGAGGGGGGCACCCTTCCTTTGGGCAGCCTTGGGGGTTCAGTGCCACCAAACAGTGACACATCCCCCAAACCTGAGCCAGCCGGGGTGACACCGCCAGCACACAGAGTCCTTCGGCAGAGCAGCTTGAGTGGGACACGAGTGGGTGCCACGGGGCCGGGGTGGGTGGTCACAGGGCCGGCTCGCCCCGAGGGCGGCTGCCTGGCCCTTGCACGGGCACAGAAGGACCAAGACAGTGTTGGGTACCAACAAACACTTTATAGAGGGGCCAGGGGGTGGCAGGGGTGGCAGGGGTGGCAGGTCCCGGCTCAGTCGGCGGAGCAGTTCCCGCAGCACAGCCTCAGCACGGAGGGATGGCTCCTGCCCCGGGGCACACAGGGAGAGACACTTAGAGGTGCCTGTGCCTATGGCCACAGCACAGCTCCAGCCCCCCGGGACCCACAGAGCCTCCACTCGCTCCCACACTGCTCCAACCCCCGGCTGGAGGCTCCCACCGGGGACCCTGCTTGGAGGGGCTCCCTCAGCACCTCGAGGAAGCTGAAGCAGATGTGGGTGCCCTGAATTCGGCTGATCTGCGAGCAGAGCCCCAGCACAGGCTTTTGTTGGGCTCCTGCCCTGGCACTGGAGGCTGCAGGGATGTGAGGGCCCCCAGCCTGCTGGAGCATCCCCCCAGAACCAGCGCCAGGGGGATGCAGGATAACCCTCAGTGCTGAAGCATCCCCTGAGACACACCCAGCCCAGAGGGGACTCAGGGTCTCCCTTGATGCCAGAGCACACCCCTGGCCCCAGCCCCAGCCCTGGGGGCACATGGGGTTCGCTGCTGGAACACGCCCCTCAAACTCTGGGGAGATGCAGGGTGCCCCTCACTACCAGGGCATCCCCTCAGCCACCCCGGGGCCGCAGGGTGCCCCTCGCTGCTGGAGTATCCCAGCTGAGACAGACCCTGCATCCCCTCGCTGCCGGAGCATCCCCCCGCAGGCACTCCCAGCCCCAGGGCACAGGAGGGGCCCCTCACCACGCCGGGGCTCCCCAACACAGCGCCGGGGCTCCCGGTACAGACCCACGCACAGCCCTGACCCGCCGGCACCCCCACTTGTGGTGCGTGGGGTCACCGCAAAGAGAGGAGCCCTCCGCTCCGGCCCGGCCCCGTACTTGCGGTTCCTCTCCTTGACCACCATGCGGGTCATGCTCTGGATGCACTGCGTGCGGTAGTTCTCGTAGTGCGTCTCTCGCGTCACATCCTTCAGGTCCTGCATGTGCGTCCTCACCAGCATCGTCCGCAGCTTCACGAAGTCGCAGTGGGACGGGTTCTCCACTGCGGGGGAGGCGCGGTCAGGGGGCCACGGCCCGGGCCCTGCCCGTCCCCACCCCCGGGGCTGCCACGGGCGCGGTGTCCCCGTCCCCAAGGGCTGTCGGGGACAGCCCGGCGTTACCTTCCACGATGCCCCAGGGGTAGAGGCGCCCGCGAACGCGCCGGCCTTTGGCCTCCACCACCGTGTTGCTGCCGATGACGGCAAAGGGGATGCTCTCCTGTAAGGGCGTGGGGGATCAGCGGGGCCCTGCCGTGACCCGCCCCTCCCGCCAGGACTCACATCCCTCCATGTGCCCTCCTCGGCTGTGGCCACCACCGTTTGCCAAGATATCCCAAAGGCCTGGCTGTGGAGAGCCCCAGGGGGACAGCAGAGCTCATGTCATGGGTTTCTCCACCCAAGCCCCATCCCACCAAGCTGCGGGTGTCACCCATGGGATCTGGGTGACATGTCTGGGTAGTGAGATGTGTGCCAGCCCCTCCACGTTGCAGAGCTTGCGTGGCCCCAAAGAGTCCTGCAGCTACCCCAGGGAGAGGTGTCCTCCTGGCCACGGGGTTCTGCCCTCCCGTGGTGGAGCCAGATGAGCCAGACCCACCTTCAGTGCCTGGTCCTGCAGCTTGAACTCCTCATCCTCATCCGAGTCACACTCAGGGAACTGGTAGATGCGGATGCCGTAGTGGTCGATCTCCTGCCGGATCTGGAGACAAACAGCCCCTGAGGGCAGAGCTCCGGCCTCGGGAAGGGCATGGGAGGCACCACACAGGGCCAACGGCCCCCAAGAGCCTGCTCCCCCTGACCAGATGGCGTGGACACCCCCCAGTCCTTCCAATCCCCGGGCAGATGTGTCCTTGGTGGCCACGGGGGCAACGTGGTCCTCTACCAGTGCTTGGAGTTTGGAAAATGCTCCAGGGCAAATTCCAGGCGGGAGATAGATGGAGACCCCAGGGCACCCCTCTGCCAGGGCTCCCAGCTGGCCCAGCTCCCCTCACCTTGTTCTTCATGCGCTCCACCTCGGCAGGGGTCAGGGTGTCAGCCTTGGCCAGCACAGGCACGATGTTGACGCGCTGGTGCAGGGCTCTCATGAACTCCACGTCCAGGGGCCGGAGCCTGCGGGGGGAGCCCGGTGAGCGCCGCCCCGCCGAGCCCCTGCCCCGCCCCCGGCACGGCTCCCGTACCCGTGGCCGAAGGGCGAAATGAAGTAGATGCAGCAGTGCACTC
>WEIU01001416.1:14556-29044 GCA_013389925.1 Aegithalos caudatus
GGTGCGTTCTGGTGTCTGCGGGAATCGGGGGGGAGGCTGGGGGCCCTGGGGACACGAGGGACGGGGCTGAGGGATGTTCTGGTGTCTGGGAGCCCGGGGGGAAGGCGGGGGCGTTGGACACTGAGGATCTTGGGCAGGGAGGGAGCTGAGAGAGCGGTTCTGGTGTCTAAGGAGGGCCTTGGGGAGGAGTGGGAGGTTTGGGGGCCTCTGGTGTCGGAGAGGTGTGGGGGAAGCTGGGGGACTGATACCAAGACCTGCGGGGAGTGGGGGCACTGGGGACAGAGTGGGGGGTGGAGAGCTGAGCGAGCACCAGTCTGGGGAATTGGGGGAATTAACTGAAACTCCCCTGGTGTGTGTGTGGGAGAGCTGGGCTGGGGCAGCCTCAGGTGGGGTGGGCACTGCAGCGGCCAGGACCAGGCAAGGGGCTTTGCTCTGGCTCCCTGTGCCCTGTGGCTGCATCTCTGAGATCCTGTCCCTGCTCCTGGGGTCCCTGCAGCAAGGGCAGGTGGAGTGTGTGTGTTGCTCTCTGACCCCGCCGTGCAGTTCTGTTCTTGCATGTCACATCCAGGTGCAATTCCCTCCTGGTTTGCCTTCTAATGGTGGTTATTTTTCAGCTCTTTCCTGTTTTGGGTTCCAGGGCTGGTTATTTCCAGCTCCCCCTGACTCTCTGTGTTTTTCTGTGGTGGTTTTGGGTTTATCTTGTCGCCTTGGTCAGGTTGTTTGTGCTCTGGGGTTGTTTTTCCTGTACAGTTGGGTTGATCTTTGTCTTTATGCTGGAATCATGGAATGGTTTGATTTGAAAGGAACCTTAAAGCTCATCCAGTTCCACCTTCTGCCATGGGCAGGGATGCTTTCCACTATCCCAGTTTAATGCAAGCCCCATCCAACTTGCCCTTGGACACTTCCAAGGATGGGGCAGCCACAGATTCTCCGGGCAGCAGTTTTACTGAGCACTTTTCCTGCTCTGAGCTGTTTGATTCATCCAGCCCCTTCCCTGAGCTGGGTCCTGCTCACCTCTCTTTGTTATTCCCTGTTCTTGCCCTTTCCCTGGCTCCCCTGTCACTGTCACTCTGTTCCCTGGAGACCCCCAGCACTGACAGGCTGTGCTTTCCTCTCCACATCCCCCCACTGTAGCTGCTCTAGAAGGTTCTTAGAGAAAGGCTCTGGGAGCCTGGAATTTGTTTCTTCTTGGTCACTGGAGCTGAACTTCCAAGGGTGAATGCAATAGGATCAGGGCCAGACCTTGCTGTCATCGTGTCTGGGATCATGGGATGCTGGGTGTTAGGAAAAATGGACATTAGGATAAAAGAGTAGCTGTTAGGAAAATGTATTAGAATAGTAGATACTAAGAAAGTATGTTTTGAGGGAAATTTTTTTACATGGAAAGGGTCAGGAACTGGCACAGGCTGCCCATGGAGCGTTGGAATCCTCATCCCTGAAGTGTACAAAAAATGGGGATGTGGCTTCTGGGGACGTGGTTTAGTGGTGACGTGGGGCTGGTGCTGGTTGAAGGCTGGACTTGATCTTAAAAACCTTTTCCAGTCTAAACAATTCAATTATTCTATGGTTTTGTGAATCCATGATTCCATGTTGCTGGGACCTGGCTGCTGCCCTCCCTTCCTCTAACACTTCTCTCTTTTCTCTCTCTGCAGGAAAGTGAGGATGGCATTGAGGGAGATGGTGAGTGATGGCTCTTGGGCAGGGTTGTTTGCTTGCAAAAAAAAAAGTAAAAACCAGACAAAACAGCTTTTCCAACAATCCTGGTGGTTATTGCCATGCCAAATATTCGCTTGTAACAGCAGGCAAACGTGGGGTACAGTGACAGTGTCCCAAACTCTCTCCTGCTCCCTCCTGAGCTGGCTGTGCCGTTGATCCGGGGTGCTGCTGGCATCCAGATTCCCTTTGGAAGGGGTTTGGTGCCATGGCAGAGGAGCCTGCCCTGAGCCCACCTCCTTTCCCTCCCCACAGCCGTGCTCTCTGACTACGAAAGCGCCGAGGACTCGGAGGTAAGGGCCATCTCTGTCCTGCTGAGCCACTGATCCTCGTGGAATTTCAGCACAAACCCAGTTTGTGTCCTTGGATCTCTTCCACTGACTCCTCTGTCTCCTGAGGAAATGGCCTCCCCCAGCCCCTGGCACTGGGACCAGTGTCACTGTGCTGCTGGGGAGGGTGTAGGGCCAGTATGTGCTAGGGAAAATTCTTCTGGCTCCTCACACTGGGAACTGGATTTGCCATGGCCAAGAAGGGCGTGGGAGGAGTGTGGGATGCTTGTTGGGTTTTAATTAGTTAGAATTAAAAAGCAAAGTGGTGGTTGGGAGCATCCCAGGAGCTTCCCTCTGCTGTGAGGGAGCAGCCAGAGGGGAGATGCACTTTGGGAGTTGGGGAATGCTGAGGGAATCCCATCCCACCCATGCCTGGGGGCTGCAGATTCCCCTGGATTTTTAGTTCAGAACTCTAAAGTTTGAGATTTACAGGGAGTTTAGAGAAGTTCTGGTCTCTGAGGATTACAGTGAAGACTTCCTAAGGAAAATCCATCTCTGTTTTGGGAATCCTGAGGGAAGCAGTGGCTAGAGAACATCCAAACCACCAGGCAGAGGAAATGCAAGCTGTTTATTTGGGATTTAATCTCAGTTTGGGAGTTAATCCATGCTATTAACAAGGAAGGAGCGCCGCAGGCTGCAGAGGTGACGGGGCAGCTCCCAGAGCTCTTCCAGCCTGGAATCCTGCGTGGAGGCTCCCGGTGGCAGCGGGGTTGTTGCATCACTGCCGTGCCAGGATGACTCCGTTCCTGTACCTAAAAATAATGCCCGGCCTGGGCTTCCCCGGCGTAAACACCGGGAGCAGCCGATGTGCAAAGGCTGTGTTGAAAGAGGAAAATGGAGCAGGGTTTGGTTAATCACCCCGAGCTATTTTTAGTTCGGCTCCAGCCTCCGGAGGCTCCTGGGGGTGAAACCAGGTCATGCTCCTGAGCAGAGTGAGTCAGCTGAGGAACTCCAGGGAATTTGGAAACAGTGGCCCTGGCTGGATCCAGGCCCTCAGTGTGGAAGGAAGGGCCTGAGATCACCAGTCTTCCCAGTCTGGAGGAGCCCTTTTGGAGTAGTGGGATGCTGCATCTTTGTGGGGCAGCTGATCCCAGCTCTGTTCCAGAAAGCCTATTGGATCCTCCCACATCCTGGGAGAGGTTGGGTTTAACCTTTGCTTTTCCTGTGAAAATACGGGGATAGGAAGAATTTTAGGAGCTAATTGTATGCTTTGGAAGAGTCATGTCTAACATCTGGAACAGGGATCTAACTCCAGAACTGAGGGAATTTCTGGGTGATCTGTTGCTGGATCTAACTCCAGATTTGGGAGAAGTCCTGGGCGATCTGTTGCTCGGTCTGACTCCGGGTTTGGGGAGATTCCTGGCAGATCTGTTGCTAATGGAGCGCATTTGAGTCACTGGGTGTCTCCCAGGCAGAGGAAGAGGATTACAGCGAGGAAGAAAGCTCCAAGGTGGAGCTGAAGCAGGACAGCAACGATTCCTGCGAGTCGGTGGCCAGAGGGGAGAAGGGGAGTGAGAAGGCGGATCCCAAGGGAGCGGTGACGGGCGAGCGGCAGAGCGGGGACGGGCAGGTGGGTGTCCCACGGCTCCGGGCTGGGGGCTGGCAGCAGGACTGCTGCAGTGGTGAGAGCTCCCTGCTTCTGACAGGAGAGCACGGAGCCTGTGGAGAAGAAAGTCGGGAAGAAGGTTCCCAAGCACCTGGATGACGATGAGGATCGGAAGAACCCGGCGTACATCCCACGCAAGGGGCTCTTCTTCGAGCACGACCTCCGAGGGCAGACACAGGAGGAGGAGGTCAGGTATGTGAGTGTCCCCTGGGGCTCTGGGAGGGACAGGCCAGCTTCCAGGAATGCACTGGGAAGGTTTGTGCTTCCATTACCTCCTCTGTGTCCTGCTAGGACACTTCAGCTCTCTGTTTAGAAGGAGAGATGCAAAAAAAGCCTCGTGCCAGGCAGCAGTGACTCTTGGAGCTGCTTTTCCCAAATAGCAGTGGGTCACCAGCAGCTGCTGGACAGGAGGAGCAGGAGGAAGGAGGGATGCTGCCTCCTGTGCCTTCTCTGCCCCGGGAATGCTCGGGCTCTATCGTGTGGAACTGCTCAAAACTGCCACATCTTGGCCTTACAGCCCCTGTGTCTGTTTTCCAGGCCAAAGGGTCGTCAGCGGAAGCTGTGGAAGGACGAGGGGCGCTGGGAACACGACAAATTCCGTGAGGATGAGCAGGCCCCCAAGACCAGGCAGGAGCTGATCGCTCTGTACGGATACGACATCCGGTCAGCCCACAACCCCGACGACATCAAACCCCGGAGGATGCGCAAGCCACGGTGAGCCCCGGAGCCACACCCAGGCCTGCATTGTCCCGGGGAGAGGGCCGGGTCTGGAGCTCCAAAAAGGGAAAGCTCTGTCACGTAGGACCACGTTCCTGGGGTTTCTAGATGTGTGCTGGGGTGGTGTTCCCTGACAGTGATTCCTCCCACCCAGGGCTTTCTTTCTAGTGAATTGTTCTGTTTTTCTCCCTTAGGTTTGGCAGTCCCCCTCAGCGAGACCCCAACTGGTCCAACGAGAGGCCCCCCAAGCCCCCGAGGCACCAGGGTGCCAAGAGCCCCTCGGCTCCCCCGCGGTCCTACAACAGCCGCAGCTCTGCCAGCGCTGGCAGGATGCCCCCTGCCAGGAACTACCCCAGGATGGGGGGCTACAAGGAGACCCGCCCAGGCTACCGGGCTTCTGAGGCGACTGTCCCACACCGGAATGGGGAACAAGCCAAGCAGGAGAGCGGCTACCGCGGGAAGCGTGCAGAGCAGAGCCCGTCCAGGGACACGTCCCCTGAGTTGGAGGTGGCACACGTCCACGGCAGCCCCGGGAAGGAGGAGGGGGCTCTGGAAAACCAAGCCACGGCTGCCGACGCTGCGCAGCCGGCGCCGGACAGACCGGTGGAGAAAAAATCTTATTCCCGGGCAAGAAGGACCAGAGTCAAGGCTGGGGAAGCAGGGAAGCTGGCGGAGGAAGTGCCCGCTTCTGAGGGGCTGGCTCCCGTGATTCCAAAACCCACGCCAGCAGAGACCTCCCCCCCGCCAGCCAAGAGCAACTGGGAGTCGCCGGTGGAATCCAGCGTGGATGGACTTGAGCAGGAGATGACCCAGATGAACCTGACAGAGCAGAACTGGAGCCCGGGACAGTCCCAGTTCATCCCGCCCCGGGAGCTGAGGGGTAAGTGGGAGCAGCCTCCTCCAGTGCCTCCTGTGCTGAGCTGTCTATGCCAGAGCCCCGTCCCAGGGTGGGTGCAGGGTTGATGGTTCCTGCTGAGAAAGTGCAGTATGGTATGGATACAACAGCAGAGAAAAAGGGAAATTAAATGTTTCAATGTAGGTGAATAGAATTAGGGCTGGGAAGGATGGGAGATCCTTTCCCTGTGATGTGAATCACAGCAAGACTGACCCCTGCTGCAGGAGAGCACAAGATAAGGATCAATAATTGGGCTCTGTGGTGTCCTGCTGGGTGCAGGAAGGAACTTCTCCTTGTTTAGCAGCTCATTTCCTGGCACTGGGATTTGGTTGCCAATAGCCGAGGCCTGGCTGGGATTGGCAAATCCCTTTGTGCCTGGGAGGAGGGAGGGACATGGGACAGAGTTACTCTAGTGCCAGCTGAGGACAGTTCCAGTTGCACATCCACAGAGAGGTCATCCAGGTATAATTATCCCTTTGCAGAATTAGAGTACGTTCTGAGAAGTGTTAGAGTGCTTCCCGAGGGGAGTAAAACTGGAGCAAGGAGAAGGAAGCGACTTGCTGCTTTCATAAGCATCTGTGAGGTTGAGGTCATGGAACCAGAAGTCATTTGGTACTGGTGGGACTGTGAAGTCTCTGAGAGCAGACCCCTGGACAGGCTGGAAACATCACAGTGGGATGAGAGTTTGGAAGTGCTGAGATTGTCTGGTTTAGGGTTTGTTTTTTTTTAATGCGCAAAAATGAAGCATCTTCCCAAATTTCCCACAGGCCAGCTCTTGGCTGCAGGTACATGATCATGTTCTGCTGTGAGAAGGATGATGACTCTGCTGTCCCTTTTTCTGTCCCTAGCAGAGGAGGGAGGAGTTATTCTGGGAAGCATTTGGCTCTCACACAGTCCATTCTGTATCCCTCTGCCTGTATTTGTACTGTCAGTGATCCATGAGCACTTCCAGTGTTTATTTTGTCCATATTCACTCCGTGGAATCACCTGTGATCACCTTGGCACTGTGGTTTTAAGCCATGGTTTAAAATACACGTTGCTGTGAATTCATGTGCATTCAGTTTGCTGTTTGAATCCAAAGGAGGCAGTGATAAAAGTGTTTACACACTGCAGAGGGTTTAAACTGCAGCTTCAGATCCCTCATGGATCCTTGATCCACCTGGAAAAGATCTGTGTCTTAGCGGACACAGAGCTCAGAGCAGGACCCGAGTTTCAAGCTGGGGATTTAGTTTTGAAGCAGGATTTAGGTGTTGCTGAGCACCATGGGTGAGTGTGCAGTGACAAAACAGCCTCTAATTTGTCCCAAAATATTTAAAATCACCGGGGCGATGAAGTCCAAAGGTTCCATGTCATGGGAGCGAGAGCTGAGCCGCAGCCACGCCCCCAGGCGAGGCAGCTCAGGCCTGGGAACCAGCACAAACCCCAGTAATAACCAGTCTGTTCCTTCCTCAGGTATTCCCAACCATCTGCACGTGGGAACCGGGCCACCGCCGCAGTTTAACCGGATGGAGGAGATGGTAACTCGTGATCCCGGAGCGTGACTCCGGCACCGCGGCGCGCGCGGGACGGGCCCTAACCGTGGTGGGGTTGTGGTAATCCACAGGAGGTTGATGCCTCAGCCTTTCCCTTGTGGGGGTGTCCCCGGGGAGGTTTGGGGGTCGGGGGATGTGGGGTGGGTGCCCCACAGCCCCCCTGACCCCCGGGCTCTCGCAGGCAGTGCCGGGGGGCCGCGTGAAGCGCTACTCGTCGCAGCGGCAGAGACCCCCCGTGCCGGAGCCCGCGCCCCCCATGCACATCAGCATCGTGGAAGGGCACTACTACGACCCACGTGAGTGTTTCCTTCCTGCTCCTGTGGCTCCGTGTGTGCTCGGAGCTGAGCAACTGGAGCGGGGATACCCCCACTCCTGTCGGGGTTGGGGCTTCGTCTTCTCTTTCATTTGTTGTAGTGGTTCTGTGTCCCCTCATCCAGTGTCTGAAAGGCAGCTGGGAGCCTGCCTGGTTGTGTTTAAACCCATGGAATTATCCTCGGTGTTATCCCCTCTCTATGCCAGGGCTCTTAGGACTCTCCAATTCTTCCCGAGAACTGGGATTTAAATTGAACTTTAAATCAGGTCTTTGACGTTTGAGCATGGGGAGAACAGGACTGGGGATGGATTAGGAATTCCCTCCAGCATTTAAAGTGTTAGAGAAGAATTTCCCTGAGTATTTTCCTGCTTTCTAAAGGGAGTAGGAGGCTTTTCTTTAGGGAGCATGTGGCATCTGTGAGCCTGGGAGCCTCTGTGTGCTGCGGGAGCCCTTGGGGCAGGCTGGGCTGTATATGCTCGGCTTCAGGAGACTGAAATCCTGTGGAGCTTTTCCTCACAGCCTGTCATGTGTTGTTGCAGTACAATTCCAGGGACCAATCTACACCCACGGTGAGAACCCAGCCCCGCTGCCGCCCCAAGGGATGATTGTGCAGCCGGAGATGCACCTCCCTCATCCAGGTGAGGAGCCAGTGGGACATCCCTGGACCTGGGGAACAGAGAACTCTGCTCTCCCACAGCCTCTGTCACAGGGGGGAATCCATTTTCCTTAATTTCTACAACATGGAAGAGACCTGCTCCCTCCTACAGTGAGGCTGAAGCAGTATCAGTTTTAAGGAAAGTAAAAGTAGGTATTTCTGGAGCTTCCAGCCAGTGCAGGATGTGGAGAACTGAACCTTTGGCAGCTCCCAGCTGGATGTTTTCAGGTCCCCGTGGGGCCTCACCAGGCTGGGCCACTCCCTTCCGTGGGCACTGGGCTGGTTCCTCACTCCCTGGCCCTGTAGCTCAGGAAAAAGCAGAACTGGGAGCTGTCTAACATGTTCTCCGCTTGCCCACACAAATTGTTTCCTGCAGTGGAGTTACACTGGGGCCATGTCTGGTTCCAGTGAATCCACAATGGGATGGGGCTGTGCTCTGCTGCTCTGTGTCCCTCCCCAGCGTGGGGCTGCAGGGAAGCCCTGGAGCAGAGCTTCCTGCTGCTATCCAGGGATGCTCTGGCTTTTTGGGTGACATCTATCTGCTTCCTGTCACCTCCAGGTTTACACCCCCACCAGACGCCCCCTGCCATGGCCAACGCCGGCCTCTACCCCCCAGCAGTGTCCATGCCCCCGGGCCAGCCCCCGCCGCAGCAGCTGCTCACTCCCACCTACTTCTCCGCCCCTGGAGTGATGAATTTCGGGAATCCTGGCTACCCCTACCCCCCTGGAGCTCTGCCCCCTCCGCCCCCTCCTCATCTCTATTCCAACACGCAGGTAAGCTGGATGGACCATGGCTCCTTCCCAGGCTGGAGTGTGGGGTGTGTTCTTCATCCCCCAGGTGGGATGTGGTGGAGTGTGGGGTGTGTTCTTCGAGGTGTTCCTGGGAGAGGATGTGGAGCAGCTGAGCTGCTCCATGGGGAAAGGCTGCTGTCATCCCAGAAAGGATCCTTCTTGTGGCTGCTGTACAGCTCCCTGAGCGTGGCAGGCAGTGGGTGAAATCCTGTCCTGGGGGGTCTGGAATTGAGATGTTCCCTTGTGGAACAGGGAAACAGCCCCTCCAGGGCCCTGCCGAGCCAAGGATACCTTGGGAGTGGCTTTGGAAGTCAGTTCTGTTTGAGATGGAAGCTGGGAACTGGCTGGTGTGAGCAGCATGGGGATGGATTTTCCTGCTCCATGGCCCAGCTCCGTATCTAAGGTCACTGCTGGGCAGCGAGGAGGCAGATTGGAATGTGTCCCTGAGGAGGCAGGTTGGAATGGGTCCCTGAGGAGGCAGATCAGTTCAGATCCTTGAGAAGGCAGGTCAGACCTGATCCTGTAGGGACATGGATCAGAGCAGACCAGATTGCTGTGGGGAGGCAGATGAGATCCCTGAGGTGGCAGGTTGGATTGGATCTCCCTGAGGATCAGAGCAGATCTGATCCTTGTGAGGAGGCAGATAGACCTAATCCCTGAGGAGGCAGATCAGACCAGATCCTTGAAAAGGCAGATGAGACCAGAGCAGACCAGATCCTGGTGCCGTGGCTGGAGCAGGGCTGACACGCTGTGACTGGAGCAGGGCTGACACGCTGTGGAAGGCTGGAGAGCTGCATGTTCCCTGAGCTCCCAACCCTCCCTGCCCTTCCCACTGCTCCGGCTCATCCCAGCAGGACCTCACCCTGCTTTGAGGGGAGTTTCCCCCCAGGCTGCAGGGCTGGATGTGCAGGGGAGCTGTGCCCAAGCAGAAAAGCTCTAGAAAAGTTGGGAAGTTCAGTCATTCCATGGACTGCAGGGTGAGGGAATCCCATCTGCGTAGGCTGTATCCAGTCCCTGCCAGAATGGGGGGACATTGGTGAGGGGTGGGGACACACATGGGGCCTCAGGGCTGATCTGTGGGGGGCACAGCCCCTCTTGGCTCTGGCTGGGGGCAACTGTGGGTGCCTTGAGGGGCTCTCAGGGCCCCCCAGCCCGGAGCTCTGATCCTGCTGCTCCTGCAGGCGCAGTCCCAGGTGTATGGGGGGGTCACCTACTACAACACTGTCCAGCAGCAGGTGCAGCCCAAGCCCTCCCCGCCCCGCCGGACGTCCCAGCCTGTCACCATCAAGCCACCCCCTCCAGAGGTACCATCCCCTCACCATCAGTCCTTGTGTGTGTGTGGTGTCACTGGCGTGTGTGAGGCTGCAGTTCCTCCTCCCATCCCAAAAAATTAACGTTTCCTTTGTAAGGGGAAATCTTGAACTGTCTCATCTCTGACCTGTCCCAAACCTCAGCTTCTCGTTGCAGGTGGTAAGCAGGGCTCCAGTTAATTTGAGTTACTTAAATCTTTAAAACTAAAACCACGTAAAAAGTAAGTCTGAAGTTGATTCTTTTTTATTTTATTTACGCAGGGTAGAAAACAGGATGATTTTGAGAGGGAAAAATCCAGCCCTGGCTGGAGGAGCTAGAAGGCAGGGAGTTCTCTGGAAGGATAAACGTTGAGAACTCAGCAGATAATTCAGGCAATAGAGTTAAAGGTTTTTCAGGATGCAAGTGCTCTCCTGTGCTGGGAATGGTCTCCTTGCTCCAGTGCTGTGAGCTGTGCATGTGTGAGCGTGCTGGAATGCCATGTGTGTTTTTGGTTTCCCTTTCCATACCTTCTTCACCTATGGGAGCCAAGCAAGCCCAGACCCGGGCAGGCATGTGCCGGTGGGTTCCTGTACATGGGGAGGGCTGAGAGGCAAATTGTCTGATGGCCTCATGATGGAAAAGCCTGGAACCATGAGGAGAGGTTGGCACAGGGGGCCGGTTGTGCCCAGAGAGGCAGGTGGGGGTTGCTGGTAAGACCCAGCTATAGCACTATTCCCCCATGCAGGGGCTTGGGGGGCCCTAAACCTCTGCTGCTTTTCCCTCTTCCCCACTCCCAGGACAGCAAAGGTGAAAAGTCAAAGGAGAGGAGCAACACGTAGGGACGCTGCCACAGGAATCCCAGCACCAGACTCAGCCCCTCGGCGAGGAGGAAGCTGCTCCTTGGAACGGCTCCTTCCCTGCGCGGAGGTGAGGCAGCGGGATGAGACACCTGCACTGTGCTCAGGACCAGGCACTTCCCCCGTGGCCTGAGCGGTGCCTTCCCAAAATCCATCTCGCTGCTGCCCACCCCCCTTCTCCCCCGCGCTGGGGCCGCCAAAGAACCAACCCCCGAGTCGGTCCTTGGCCACACGTTCTCCCGACTTCTTCCCGTTACTAAACGTTCCCTGCTCCTTCCTGGGGTGTCAAACTCCGCTGGCTTGATCGTGGTCTCTCTTTTTATTTAAGGAATGAAGCAGCTCCTTCAGTAAAGCTGATTTGTTTCTTTTGGGTATTTTGTTTTTATTTGTTTGGGTAAGCAGCAGTGACATCTCCTCACCCCAGTTCATTCTTCTTTTTAATTCTCTTTTCAATTAGCAAGTTGATTTCTGCAACTTTTGGAGCAGGGGAAGGGCAATGCAGCTGTGGGAAGCTGTCAGGAATGCACTGCCTGGGCAGGAAACACTTAAATTAGGAGCTCCTCCTGATTCATTTCCCAACAAACTGTTGGTAACTGGTGCGTGTGAGCTCTCAGGTGGGAATCCACGAGGTGACCCCCATCCCTGCCCCCCTCAGCAGCACAGGGGGACATTTCCACCCTCCCTCTGCCAAATCCACAGAGAGAGGGGGAGGTTTGCGGGCACCCAGCACCCCGACGCTACCCGAGCAGCCCAGCCAGCACCCAAACCAGCTCGGCAGGGCCAGGTTTGCTCCCAGCACTTGGGTGTTGCTGCTGGGGCTGTGGAGGGTGGTGGAACCCGCCCCAACGCACCGGGCTGGGCTCCGGCCCCACAAGGAAGCACCTCAGCCCTGTGCCAGCTCCTGCCTCAGTTCCCCACGGCAGCCTCGTGTCCCCTTTGGGATTCCTGACCTCATGGGGTGACTGTCACCGCAGCTGTGCCACGCTGATCCTGGCTGGCTCTGCCGTGCCGCAGTGCTGCCGCTCTGCATCCCGCATCCCACCAGCCCCGCCGCTCCGGCCCCGCTCCGGCTCCGGCTTGGCCACGTCCTCACAGCCGTTTGCAAATTGCATTAGGAAACTTGGCAGGGCCGGCTGCTGATTCCTGCCCATTCCTGCCGATTCCTGCTGCTCTCCTGAGCACGTGCCGGGACGCCGTGGGGATGTGCCAGCTGCCGGCGCAGGCACTGCGTGAGGGGGACGTCACCAAGAGAGCGGTGGCTCGGCCACCCCGTCCCCATCTGTGGCCAGGATGGGGGACTGGCACCCACCTGCTCGTTCTCTCTGTGGATCCCTCATCCATGCCTGGGTCTCCAGCAGAAATTCCTTCTTTAGTGTTTGTGATTCCGTGACCTTTCGTGTCTTGTTTCAGCCACCAAAGCCACATTCCCAAAGCAGAATCCCCTCATGTTTTAGATGTCACAGTTTGTCATTTGACACACTGGTCACACAACGGAAATCCTGGACCTTACACCCCCATGCTGGGGTTTTGGTGTTATTTGGATTCCTGTCCTGTGGGATGCACATTCCTAACAGCATTGTAGGAAGCAGACAGCTTTTGTATGTCCTTCCTGGGGCTGAGACCCACAGGGACAGTGTCCATCTGAGCTTCCCTGGCAGGACCAGTGCCACCTCTGCTATCTCCCAGGATCTGCTCCCTCCCCAGGAACCACTCTGCACTTCCTAGGTACAGCTCTGCCTTTCTCAGCACCTCACACACAGTGGGACTGAAATCATGGCTCCGCTGTGCCTGGTGCCAGCCGCCCTTGCCCCCACATCCCTGGAAGCAGCTGCCACCCGTCCCCAGCCCAGCTCTGTCCCAGTGGCAGGGCTGGAGGGAGCCCCTTGTCTCTCTGGGGGCTGATGTGAGCTCCCCCTGCTCCCCCAGCCTCACTGGCTGACAGGGAAGGACCAACTGTTGTGTTGGTGGTGTGGGAGCTGCCACCTGCGCGTTTGTGCCGCGCTGCCTCCACCTCGGCAGCCTCCTGCCAGCCCCCCACCCACCTGCCCGTGCCAAATAGAGCTGGGGGACACGAACCCCACTCCTGTTACACCCTGATCCTGGGGATGGAGCACCTCAGTGAGCTCTGCCCTAATGCAGACAGGCTGGGAGGTGAAGGATGCTGGTGTGCCCTGCCAGTGCCATGGTGGAAGGGTGGCTTTGAGGGGTAGGGGGAACTCCAACTCCTCCCTTTGCATTGCACCCCCTTTTTCTCCCCTTCAGGCCTCCCAATTCCTGCCCTCACTTCTGGCAGTAGGGTGGGGGTCCCAGAGCAGTTCCAACAGTAACAGCAGCAGCAGGAGGAAGCATCACCTACCTTCCCACATTG
This sequence comes from Aegithalos caudatus, assembly GCA_013389925.1. Lineage (NCBI taxonomy): Eukaryota > Metazoa > Chordata > Aves > Passeriformes > Aegithalidae > Aegithalos > Aegithalos caudatus. The sequence goes on from WEIU01001416.1 coordinate 27,624, forward strand.
CTGTGCTACCCCATCCCTCCCCAGTGCTGCTGCCTCAGTTTCCCTCCCTGGCAGCAGGATCAGGTCTGAGCATGGTCCAGGATTTGGCTCAGCCCTTCAGGGACCTCATGGAGGAGCTGCCCCAATCTCATGGTGGTTCTCCCCTTCCCCAAATACCTGACTCCCTTCTCCCAGCGCTGCAGCTGGGAAGTGGGTTAAGGCGCTGGCTTGGGGAGGGATTTTTCCCGGGGTGTAATTTTTTCCCTCCTACACACGGTCTGTTTTGAGCAGTGCCTGGAGGCTTCGCACCCCCGGCTCACTGCCGGGGCGGGGGAATGCGCTGGCTGCCAACCCAGGGAAGCGCCCGCTCCAGATCCCAGCTCGTTAGGAGAAATAACAGCAAATTAATTAAGCCAATAGTTCGCTCTGCGCCAGCGGTGCCCCCATCCCTGCTGACTTGGGGAGAGGGGATGGGACAGGCCAGATCTGGGGCACCTTTCCCAGGGGGAGCATTGCCCTCAGCATGGCACAGTGCTCCAGGTCCCTCCTGCTCGTGTGGCCCAGTGCACCCCCATTGCCATCAGCGAGTGGGGTCTCAGGGTCTCTCCGTGCCTCAGTTTCCCCTCGTGCTGTTAGGAGAAGCCCCTCTCTGCGTGCCTGAACCTGGCCAGCAGCACCACTTGCAGCTGGGTCTGAAAACCTTGTCCAGATGCCGTGGGGAAAGGGGATGGAGGAGCTCAGCAGAGTGGGATTTTTTGGGGGTGTTGGATAGGGTTTGGGGGATCTGAAGGCTGGCGGAACAGAGGAGGGATGTGCCGGGCCACGCTGTGCAGTGCCATCCCGCCAGGACCGAGCGGCCGGGGATGGGGATGTGGGGACGTGTTTTGCCGCTCTCTGGCAGCCGCATGGATGGAGTTGCCAGGCAACTGCCGGGTGGAGGCGAAGCGGGAACAAAGCAGGAGCTGCCGGGACCCTCGTTCCTCCATCTCTACCCGAAGCCCCGGGCAGTGGGGTCCAGCAAAGGCCATGGGGTCACTTGCTGTGCCCCCCCGGCCGCTGCCACCATCCCCACGCGGGAGCTGCCGCAGGGCCGTGGTTTTGCAGGGGGATGGACACGGGAGAAGGGCGCTGGCACCTGCTGGCCTGTGCAGAGGGTGCAAGGTGGGGCTGGGGGCAGTGGGCATGGGCAGGATGGGTGCTCGGCACCCCGCGGGAGGGCGGCAGCAGGATCAGCCCCAGGCAAGCGCCACTTCTCGCCCTGCCCTGCCCCGGAACCTGCCCCGGCACCTGTCCCGGCACGCCGGGGCCCGTTCCAGCCTGGCAGGCAGTGGAAAGGGGGGGTCTGGCAGCCACCCCGACCTGCCCACCCTGCCCGCGGGGGAACCCAGCCCCAGGGGTGCCAGGCTGGGGGGTCTCGCACCCACCCCCGGCCTTTTCCCACG
>WEIU01001417.1:5992-85665 GCA_013389925.1 Aegithalos caudatus
CCTTCCCTGCCCGGCTCCCGGCCCTTTCCCTGCCCGGCTCCCGGCCCCTCCTGCCCGGGGCAGGGCCGGGGTTTGGGCAGCGCTGCAGCTGCCCGGGAGCCGCGTTACCCTGAGCCACGCTCCGCGGCGGGTGTGACAGTGCAGGGCTGGGGCAGCTCCCTCCCGCCTGGCTGCGGGCCGGGGAGCGAGCAGGATGGGGTGGTGGCGGTAGAAATGTGTTATTCTCTTCCTCCTTCGGGCCCATTCCGTGGCAATTAGTGACGATCGGTATCGCAGTGCACCGCAGTAGCTGTTGTTGTGTAGGTTAAGTGTCTGCTTGTAGCTGCAGGACTTGGAAAAGCCCTGTGAGGTCACTTTGGTCATGACTAAGTAAATTGTGCCTTACAATGATCCAGTGTTTCCTTATCCCCAGATGGTGAGGTATCGCTTGCAGGCATGGAGCATTGCTGCTGCTTGTTTGTTTTAAATAAATCATCAGCCCTTCCAGTGCCTCTGTGACATCCTGAGCCGTGTTTGAGACAAATAGGAGAGATGCACCACGAGCTGTAGCAGAAAAAAGAAATCCAACCCTGGCTAAATTAGCAAAGTAAACTACTTTCTTTTACCATGCTGATATTGTATTACTCTTTAACATATGAAACATCCATGTGGAATAAATTCTCTCCATTGTTAACTGCCCAGAAAAAGGCCAATCTTGCTGATGAATTTCATGCTGTACAAAAGCATGTAATAATAGGGTTGGGAACTACTCAGCTGTTCCTTTTTAAGTGAAGGAAATAACCTGTTTTTTATTAAAACTGCTTTCAAGATGTCCAATTCTTAGTTGCCATAGATAGCTGTAATAGCACTTTATTGGTCCTCATGTCCTGATCATGTCAGGTCATTAATACTTTAGTGTCACTAACTATCCTTGAAACGCCATGCCAGTAAAAGTTAGGGAAAATAAGGCACCACACCAATTTAGACAAATAATCTGCAATCTCTAAATCTCTTTTCATTAAGTCTGATGCCCTACTTTGTCTTGCTGGCTGAGAAAGTGTTACATTTTCTTATTACTCAGCTGATTGCTGGATGTAGTTGTAGGCCCCATAATAAGATTGTTCTAAGTATAATTACACATGTCATTCACATTATGAAATGTTTAGGAAAAAGGATAAGTTATGTTGACATTTGTAAACTATTAAAATGATAAATTATCCAGGAACTCTTAAGCTGTGTTTAATTAGGATGGGTTTCTGGACTGTTAGCTAGACTGGTGTTTAACTATAAAGTGTATCATGAATGTCTTCATGACTAGTGTTGTGTAATTAAATCTATAAGGAGCTGATTTGTACAGACACAGGGTGCAGTTTTGCATTCTGTGCTGATATTAATTTCATGGTTAATGAAGTTTGCATTCTCTAAGTGGTATTTAACAAGGTCTTACCTGTGTGGATTTTGTTGATGAAGTAAAAAACAAGGTCTGCTTTCTCATGCCTGATGGTAGGAAATGCTTGGCATTCTCAATGATTTCTTGATCTCAGCAGAATTTATTCCCTGTGAAACTCAGTTTGTTAAGTCTCTGGCAGACTGAATACAAGCTCAGAGCTTGCATGTGTCTGCCTTTGCAGGTGGTGTGGTGTGGGCATGAAGTTTTAGGGTTTAGTCAGGAATAACTAAACCTATTCACATTGCTGGTCATGATACTGAAGGCCTGTTTTTCTGCCATGTACCCTGAATCACACATTTTATTATATTTGTTGTCATAACCTCATACTTATGTTGTCATATGTAAATGAACTAAAATGGATTTACAGTTTGAATTCTTCATAGGTCACTGTTCAAGATTCAGATTCATAGTTCATAATTCAGGTGTGAGTTGGTTTACAGATATGCAGAGCTACAGCAGAGTCGTGTCAAGAAAGTTACTAAACGTGGCTTTTTCCTGGGTTTTATGATGTTTTTTCCTCTAAATGTTTCACCTTTTTAAATAATAATAGTCAAACTTTGTTTTGTAAATCGATACATTTTGATACAGTTTTGGTCATTTTTGTCTTCTGTCACATTTTTGGCTGCCCCAGGTTCTAAGACCAAGCATTCCTCCTCTCCTGGTGATTAATACATGTTGCCTTGCCTGAGAGAAGAGGAAAACTGCCAGAGTTCCTTGTTTTATCTGGTGGTGGGACAGCAGCAAGCTGGGGAGCAGCTGCTCTGGGAGCTGCAGAGAGCTCAGGATGTGAAGATTTGTGACAAGGAGTTTATTTGGGTGCTGCTTCTGTTTGAGAGGTTTCTCCATTGCTCCACTGACACTGTGAAAGGGATGAACCTATGGAAGTAACTACAAATAAGGTTCACTATGGCAGTCTTGGACAGACTAGCCAGCCCTCTTGAGTAAGTTCTTTACTTACAGAAACAGCCTTTGCTTGCCTTTTTTGGTTTTTTGTTTGTTTGTTTCATTATGATGATTTCTTTTTTTCTGTTTCTCAAAAATACAGGATTTTTCCATGGAACAAAAATGACTTTTAAATTACAAGCAGCTATTCACAGCTACCAGCATATATCCTCTGTCTCTAATAAATTTTGAAGATCCTATGCTCTAAAATTTTAATTGCTTTTTAGAAAAACTGCCTTTACTTCCTTCCTGGTACTGGAGAAGCTGCTATTCAATATCTTCCAGTACACCTTCCTTGTTTTGAGCCAGGTGGTGTGACTAACAGCCTATGTTATTTTATATACATAGGACTTAAATTGGAAGGTAATTGTAATGTTAGAAGATGAAATAGTCTAAGGAGCTTTAAAATTATGGCAAGGGAACCCCACCTCCTCTGTCTAATCTTAAAACCTTGAGTTGCTTATGGCAGTATGTTTTCAGTGCTGGCATTAGGTTTTGGTTGTTAAGGAGTAAGAAGCCTTTTGCAGGTAGAAATTGTTACATGATTTCATCCTCATTTCATCCATTTAATTTATGAAGCCTATACCTAGTTGTTAGATACATTATATCAAAGAAAACTGCATAATTGACCTCTGCCTCTCCTTTCATGGTATTTGATCATGTGTAAAGAGAATCTAGGAAAGTAGGTTGTGTATCTTTTGTTCATTTTGAAGCAGTTGGTGTTGTATGAAATGTCTGTCTTGCAATTCAATGCTCTGATAGTTGCAGCTTAGAAAGACTGAATCTGGTAAGCAAAGCTCTTTAGAATTTAAATTGCCTCTGAACATACAATTTATATCTACCTTTGGCCTCTTTGATTTAACATATTTGCTATTTTATCATTTTTATAAAGTTTTTACAGTTTTCCTTCTACAACCTTTTTGTATCTGAACTTACATTCCAGGTTTGCGTTCTGCTTTTAAAGTTGCTACAGTTTCTGCTTTGCTTAATGTTTTAATGAATGGTGATTGAGTTTGGAGCTGTGCTTTGGCAGTTCTGCCCATTCCCAAGAGCTGATTTAAAACAAGCAGCTTGAATGACTTAAAGTTCATTGATATCTGTTGTCAGACTAATAACATTCAGAAAGCTTCATGTATTATTGAGTGAGCTGGTGAATGCTGTATGTGAAAATGGTGTTGTGAATCGTAAATTGCTGCTTAGTGCACATTAATATGGATTGATTCTATTTGTTTTGTACTAAATAATTCATGTTTCCCAAATGGTTCTGATTTCTAACAGAGAAAAAACCCACTTGAACACAGCAGACTTTATTTTTCAGTCTTCACTGGGTGCTTGTGTAGCATGACAGGAATGGCACAGCTGTTTCTCTGGCAACCTTGCTTTTTCATTTGGTAGTTGTTTAATACCTGGTTCAGAGTATAAAAGTGTTTGCAGGAGGGATCTGTATCAACTTTCTGAAGTCAATCTCATGGGCATTTTCACTGGAAGCTTAGATTTGCTCTGCTTTAACTATCTCATACCTGTTGAAAAAACAGAATACCAAATGCATCTGTCTCTGAAAGTGCTGGGAAACAGATTTATTATGACTTTCAAACAGAGCACACCTTGACCCAACAGTGCTGTGTATGCTAAATGCAAAGATAACAAATGCCTGTCTCTTAAGACAGAATCATAGCTTCTAACTTTATTATGTGGATAAATATTTCCTAAGCTACTTGTGCTGTTTACCTTGGAGTTCTTAAAGCAGTTACTTGCAGCCCTTTATTTTTAGTATTGCCATGGTTTTTGGAAGCAGAAGGCTGGATGCTTCTGTTTACAGGGTGTGTTGTAGATGCATTTTATGACTTCTGAAGTGCTCCTCTCTCTGGGGAGTCAGCAAATAGGTTAGTAATCAAAAGTGAGAAGTTACCTGCAATTCTCCTTCTGCTAAGTCAGTTTAGCTGTTTTAAAAGTAAGCTTTACCTTAAAAAAAAAAAAAAATAAAGAGAAAAGCTCCATGACAATGGCTATTGATGTGGTGTGTCTGGGCTGCTGGCTCTGCTAAGCTGTATTTGTTTCCTTTATTGACAGCCAAGTTAATGCATCTGTCAGAGCCACACTGTCATGTGCTACCAGGATGCATGAGATCAGTCTTGCTGAAATTGTCTTAGGCTGAGTTGTATGCAGGTAATGTGGTTTATTTGTGTCTCCCACATCCAATCTATACAAGCCAAGGGTTTAGGAAAAATTTTTGGAGCTTAAAGTATGTACATGTTAGGAATAAAAAACTCTCCAGCCTCATGTAATCCATTTGGCTGCCTTTCCTGAAGCAGCAGAATCATCTGATTTATTCCAAAGCTCAGACAGGAGTATTTCAGGTTCTTCTCCTGATAATAATTTGTCCTCTCCTCCCCTGCACTGTGAAGGGAAGCTTTACTTTGTGATAGCCATTCCCTGAAAATGACTATAAAGTTTTAGCTTTCACTAAACCTTTGAAGGGACAGAGTTTACAGGTAGGTTTTTAGCTGGCTGTGGAAGCAGGTAGGAAGTAAATGCTTTTACACAGGTGACTTTCAGTTACTATATTTCAGCAGTGTTTATTCAGCAAGCACTTCTTCCCCTTTGATAAATAATGTGAAATCCAGTGCTGACACCTTGTTTTCAGTCATCTCCTGTCATTTGTGTTGGGACAAAGGAGCCCAGGCCATGAGGTAGCTGGGCTTGGTGCTTGGCACTTGTGTGTTTGACTTTGCAGTAAAACAGAGCCCCTTGTTCTCTGCTCTGACAAAAGTGCCACTCAGGTCCACAAAGGCTTTGCTGCCTTAACCACAACATTATCATCACTGCTGCCAGTGGAGCAGACTGGGATAAGATCTGTGGTTTGCCTGGTGGCTATCCAGGCACTGCATCTTTAGTGTGCTGTGTCCCTGAATAAACCAGCTGGCTGGGTCATTAAACTTTATTGTGTCCAGCCTTCTGTAAAGGTTCTCCCTGAGTGACCTTCTTTAATGGACCAGTTCTTAATCACACTACAGATTCCTTAAGGCCAAGGGCACAGTAGAATTAAGAAAAGAGTTGGGTTCTTGCATAGCTAATACTGTTTTGTCTCTTACAGAAGTTTTAAAAATCCTTTTTGCCAGGCAGCAAAGGTGGGGGCTCATGCACTTCATAGTATGTCAGTCTAATGCTGACTAGAACAAAATTTTCCCTTGAGTCAGTTATTCCATAACTTTTTTTCATCATGAAGAAACCATGGTTCCTGGTGTGTTTCTCCAATGCAGCAATATCATTGGAAATCAGTTCTAGTCCAACATAATTTCTGCTTTAATATTGTGAGTGTCTCAAGTGTGGAGAAGTCTGGGTCCTTAAGCAAAAATACTATGTAGAATTCTGGGGCCCTTATGCAGGGAAACAAGCAGTAGGCTTCCAGGTGTCCTGCATTTGAGCATGTAGCTAATGGGACAGAGGAATAGAAGGGAGAATTTGCAATAGAGCAAAATTGAATTGCCAAGAGCACAGTGCATTTTGGGGCTGGAGAAATGAGCAGCACACCAAAAACACTGGTTCTTTTGGTGGCTTTTTGCAATTACATTTATTACCTATTTTAAAACAGATGTACACAGAATTCCTTTTTTTTAAACTGAGTATAGGGAGATGCTGAGCTCATAAGTGTCACAAAAGCTTCTGGCAATTGAGTGATACATGGTTTACACAGCTAAATATCTTTTGTAAGGCATCACTGTAGCCTATTCTCACTGGACATGTTGTTTCTTGCACAGTTAATTCTAAAAAGAAAAAATCTGTTTTGTGGAAATCTTTGATGTAATCTCATGTAATTAATTACTTATTCTCACTGTGCTGCTACCAAGAAAATAATGGGGAGGGGACAAAGTGAAATGGCAAGACAAGCCTCTTAAAGCCTTTGCTTTAACAGTAAAGGGAGGTAAGTTCAAATTGATGAAAAAGATCACAACATGAAATTCACTGGTAGTTGTCATTCCATAGTCACGTGAATTTTCAGGACTTACTACTGTGCATATGCTTGTTCAGAACAGACATGGTTCCTACTGTTGTGGGAAAAGTGTTGATACTAACAAGCAAAACAGTGTTTTTCAAAGCCTTCCTAAACAGAATTCTTAAAAAATTAAAATCTGGCCTGCATATGTCATTGGCTTTACAAGTTTTTTACAGGGTTTGAAATTGCAGGTTCAAACTTGTGAGAGTATGGTCTGATAACCAAATGTTCTGAAAATAATGCCATTCTCTGAGAGTGGCCATCTGAAAATCTGCATCCCATTCCGAGCTCGGGTGCTACTGCTTGGTGTAGCTTCAGCTGTTACCCCAGACACAGTGAGCAAGCAGCCTTGTACAGGAAACTTGTAATACTTGTCAGGAGTGCTGGAAATCATGTGAATCAACACCAGAATAGCCTGCAGGTCCCAGCAGTCTTGCACTGTCAGGGCTGTGTGGGAGGATCAGTCTGGTTGCAAACACGTTATTGGGGAAGCTCACACTGCAGCAGATTTCTCAGTGTGGGATTCTGTCCCTCCACATATGTGAGTGTGTGAGATTTTCAGTTAGCCTTACTTTAGTCCTTTGATAATTGGTTCAAATCTTGGAACTTTTTAAGTGTCAGATCACAGAAAAATGAGTTCTAGACTTACCTACCAATTTTTCTTGGAAGGGACTCCAAATGTCACCTGCTCAGAGCAGGGCCAGCCCATGTCCCCTTGCTTGGGGCATTTCCAGGGTCAAGGTCAGACCCCAGTCACTGCATGTTTTTTGGGCAACTTGCTAAAAAATTTAGTTGCTCTCACTAGAAATTTTTTAGTTCTTTCACCCTGGACTTTCCCTGGCTCCAACTTGTGGCTGTTTCCTGTTGCCTGTGCACTTGTGAGAAGGGTCCAGTTCTGCCCCAGCATGTGAGGAAATGTGAATGTGGTGTGCAGACGTGATCCTCACCAGCCCTTCTTCCTTTTCTCTTTGGCCAGCTCAGCTGTCGCTTTGCTGAGCTCTGATGGCAGAAATAGACAGGAGATTTATGGAATGAAACATTCAGTCACATGCTTTGTCTGTGATCCATCTTTCAAAAAGTTTTGAGAAGCACTGGAAGCACAGGTGAAATTCCCAGCTCTCTGCTCAGAGAACTGTATGGTCGTAGTGCAACTGCAGACAGTGAACAGTTCATTTTACTTTTTTTTTAATTTCAAATTAATGAGCTAGAGAAATCTTTGATCTTTGCTGGGGTCAGAAAGACTTTTACTGAGGACTGCCAGAACCTGAATCTAAGAAATTCAGTAGTGCACGATGCATAGAAACATCTCAAAGGTGTGAGATGAGCCAGGTTTGTGCTGCTACAAGAGCAACCATCCAGAAACTTGGAGTTCTTGAATCCCTATTGAAGTTACTTCACATCAGCAAAATAGTTCCTGTGGGACTTCTTGAGCAGATGAAGGAGAGAGAGAAAGTGGATTTCAAGTGTTGCTTTGCATAGTGACAACTTGGAGAGGTTTTATCTCATTTCTTGTCTCTGTTCTGGCCCTTATTCTTCCCTGTGAATCTTCTGAAATTCTGATTGCAAAACTCCCATGTTTAAGTAAGTGTTAGAAACCTTTCCACAGTACTCTGGCATTAATGATTCCTGGAATTTCAATGAAGTGGGAAGACAATTCAATGAACTGGAATTTTTCATTATCACTACTTTGTCTTACATGCTTATCTATTATCTGTCCATCTAGCAGCTCACATGTTTGTTGGCAGAACTGGTTTTATTTCCTTTCCTGAAAAATTCTGGCACTCAATGTATAAACAAGCAGCACTTCTTTCTTCATTTATAATTCAGCATGAAATTCTGAATGTTCTTAGTTAATTACTATTAACTCTGGTGGATGGCTGCTGGAGCATATGGAGCAGCACCACGTCCTCACAGCCAGGAGCAGCTTGAGATCCATCTGTCAGCTGACACACACGAGCCCGAGTTTGTGCTGAGACTGCCAAGAGAAACTGGGGCTGGGAGCAGCAATCCTGACTAACTTTGGGGGAGGGTAAGGGGAAAAATGACTTTCCCCTCCCCAGCTTGACAGGTGCTTAGAAAGTGCCAATAAAGATTCTGTAAAAAGCGTGCTTGGCTTTTGGTTCCAGAATTAATGTATTACTTGTGAGCATGCTGAGGACCCTCAGCTTACCAGTGTGCTTGTCTGCAGCCTGTTGGCTTTTTCCTCAGTTTAGTTACTGGGAGTTGCTAAAGTTTGAGTTACTGAACTCAAATTCTGTATCAGGGAAGTGGCTGGCAATGTCTGCATCTGTCAGAAACACCTGATGCTCACAGACCCTGCTGCAGGAACTGGGCTGGGCAGACAGCACTTTCATATGGACCTACTGGGCTTTCAGGTGTGCAGGCACACATTCACCAGGTTACACCTCCTAAAGATTTTACTCATTTAATTTGGGGGTATACATTTTTGTGGTGTGATCAGCCAGTCAGTGCATTTCCAAAAGTCAAATGCAGAAGCTTGCTCTCCTGTTTAATGTAAACTCAAATGAAACATTGTGTTTCTAGAACTGGCCAGACAAATACAGACCTTATCAAGGCTGTTTCTCAGTGCAGATGAAATTTGAAATGCTATTAGAGGAATTATTTTGAATATCCTCTTCCAAAATGAATTTTTGTGAAATTTTAAAAGAAATTAATGAATCCAGAGGCATTATACAATTTCATAGCAGTTCTTTTCACAGACAAAAGCCTAAGCTTGGTATTCACCCCTGCCCAAAGCATGCATACTGTAGCAGTTTAGTGTTATTTTGTCTGCAGAAAAGCATCTTGCAGTAACTCCACAGTAAGTTGGAACTTCTGTTTCTTGCATGTTTTGTGATGCTTTGTGGCTTCCTGTTGTTACACAAAAGTGCCATTAATTAAAGTAATCCATAGTGTGACTGGGGAGGACTTGTCATAAATAACAAACTGGTTAACTTGGCTGAGTGTTGCTCATTTTTAACAGAAGTTTTATATTTATGTCATGCTGTTCACAGGGAAAACTGCTGGCAAATGTTGCTATTACAACTTTGTCTTTTGTGTAATTGTACAGTCTTTTCATCTTGTTACTTTTTAGTTTCTCATGGGGGTGAAACAGTCTCTCTGTGCTGTCAGAAGCAGTGACAGTGAGATGGCAGGTTGGCAGCTTGGTGTTCCCTGAAAGTTCTGCCCCTCCACCTTGGAGGTGATTTATTTAATTGTTTTATGAGGACAGTTGACTTTGGGGAAAATTGCCTTACTTGTGAAAGAGTTATGATTGGTTCAGAAAGCAGAATGTGCTTTAAAGGTTTGTAAGCTGAGCAAGCATGATGTACACAGAGTATCCTCTGTCAAACTGAAACTCATCACTAATACCTGGAGAAGCAGGTTAGAATACCTGTTGATATTTTGTCTGACTATACCTGCTATGGTTTGTGCCTCTTGGATCAGAATGTCTGCAATTTGAAGGGGTGAAGGAGAATCAAGGCTTTGTTTTGTTTTAGTAAAATACCATTTCTGAAATAAGAGCCTAAATAATTGTTTTTCAAGAACTTATGTTGAAGGAACTGGTGAGTGGTACTGAAATTTGGGCAGAGGGAGGTAAAACCCGTATGTAAACCCCATTCTTAGTGGAAAGGCTTTGCATTACCTTGTGTTTGTCTGTCTTTGGGCTGTGTAAGGATTTAGTATCTTGCAGCTCTAACAGAGAGTAAATGTGTGTTAGGATATGAGCCCAGATCTGACAGAGGTGAGGCAGCCACAGCCCCTGTCCCAGGTGTGACCCGTGGCAGGGCTGAGTGTGTGTTCCCAGCAGGAAAAAAGGTTTTCTTGCCCAGAAGGAGTTAGAAATGGAATTTCCTAACAAGACAAACTGCAGACCAGGCAGAACAAATGTCTGGACCAGCCACTGTTCACACATCAGCAACTGCTTTTTGCCCTTGTCCCTCTGTTTGCTCACAATTGTTCTTCAGGAGTCACCGAGAGCCTTCCAGAGGGACCTGGGCTGGGTTGGGAGTACAGGGAAGTAGCTGGGCAGGGTATCAGAGGAGCTTTCTATCAGATGCCCAAACAGTTTGTATAATAAACTGCATTGAAACTGCAATAGATAAACTTACCTAACTTTTTGCCTTTGTGTATAGTTGTCAATAATTTTAGTACTGATTTTTTTTTGTTGTTTTCAATACGTTAACAACTGTCAGCATTTTTGTGAAGGGATTATCAGACTAAAAGTAGAAATCTGTCCTCCTTTCCTTTTGTAATTCAGTTTGCCAACAAAATAGAGACACATTGTCAGAGAATATATTTGTCCTGCTACTTATTCACTTGATTTCATTCTGATATTATGGACTGCCCCATGTTAGAAGAATACTTTCCAATTTGGGTTTGGATCTCCAGTAAGGAAAAGAAAGAGCTCTTTCTAATATCTGCTTTCCTGATGGAAGTTGGATTTTCTGGATGGGCAGTTGTAAAAGCTCAGGCCAATGGAATGGTGGTCACATGTGGAATATTGTTTCATGTGAGGGATATTGGCAGTCAGAGAACGGAGCTCTAGGAACTTAGAGGTGGCAGAAGGGAGTTTGTTTAAAAATGGATCATTGGAGTTGGATATAGTGACATGCAGTAGTGAAAGATCCATTTCATTGAAGGTTTTCAATGAAAACATTTCTGCAAGATGATTTGATTTCACTTTTCTGTATTTTTGTTGCTTTGGTAGTTGCTGATTGTCTTAATTTTTTTTTTTTTTTTTTTTCTCCCTAGTAAAACGCTTCAGAGAACCAAAGCATGAAAGACGTCCCTGGAGGATATGGTAAGTGTCTGCATGCTTTATTCTTAACTTCTTTTCTTCTTGCATGCTGTAGAAATTGGAGGTGTGATGTTCTTGTAGGATGATTGAAATAAAGAGAAGTGATAACAAGAAACTGGTAACTGTCAGTGAGGAACCAAAAAAGTTACCAAAATACATCAGTCTGGTTACCTTTTGTGTGTTTCCTGGGTAGTCATTTCTTACTGAACACTTCCAGGAATCTGTAGAGATGTGCATTTAGGCATAAAGCTTCAATTTGTGCTTCTTCCTAAAGATGGAAACTTAGAGTAGCCCTAAGATGCATCTGAACATCTACAGCCTGGCATAAGCTTAGAAGAAGTTCTCAGCTGGGCTCAAATAAAATTCCATGTTTTGTTGGTATCCTACTGTGTATAAAACAGAAAATAGCATGATAAAAGATACATCAAACATAAAAAAAGCAAGGTTTAAAAAGTGTATTTGTGTTTATTACATTTTAAAAGTTATTGGATTGACACAATGCCGACATAATTTGTACCAGTTTTGAGACTGGTGTGTTAGGCTGTCATTCCACTTGTTCAAGACTTCAGTGATTTAAATTCCTCTCACACAATTCTGCTTCTCAAAACTAACACTAATCTTTATTTTATTGAAAAAGTAAGTAAAAATCTTTGTGTCGTACAGTCTACCTCAGCCTGAAATTCTGATAACTCTTAATTTTTAAGCAAAGAATCTTGTTGTGGGACTCAAGTATTGTTATTTATAGCATGGTGTACTGATTAGATAAGTAACTCACTGGCTTCCTGCCTCATCTCCAACACTCTGCTCCATGTGTCATGCAGTGAATGAAGACATTGCAGTTCAAGACAGTTATCAGGGAGGGTAGATGAATTCAGGCATAAAATGCCATTTAGATCTGTTGGGGTGTTTAGATCTTTTTAGACATGGAAACAAAACAGGCAAATTGGTTCTTTTTCTGTATAATACAAAGAACACACTCTTGCCTGCAGAATACTCTTGTTATGATTCTTATGTTTTACATTTAATGAAACATCCACTGAAAGTTTTGGGTTTGTGCAGATGAAAAAAGAATGGTAAGGGCTGGAGTCATTACTGAATCACTGTCTAAGTGGGGGTTTATATTTTCCCCTTGAGTAACAAACTGTTTTCTCTCTGACTTTATCATCTGCTTTGGAGATAATACTGTCAGGGTTGGAATTCTTTTGCAATGTGTTCTAAGCTCTGCACTGTAGATAAAATTCAGTGAAATCACTTCATGCTTTCAGGTGAAATATATGCTGGCTTTTAAATGAAATACTGTAGATAAAGGACTCATTAGTCACTATTAAGTTGTTTGCCCACAAGCACATAATGAGGATTTTATTTTTATCTGTGCCATAAGCTTGCTAAAAATGCACAAACATAAAAGGTCCAAAATACCTATCAGTACTGGGATGCTGATTGTTTCCAGGAGGTTATTAAAGACTTAGCTAGAGTTAGTCAGGATTAGCTCTTGGATAATGCATATGATACCAAGAGGATATCCATAGACTTTACCTTTACAGTGGTAGGTTTCAAGTTAATGTGATTTAGGAAAAATAGGGCCAGAATTTAAAATGGAACATTGTTAAATAAAAGCTAAATACCATGATACTTTTATCATTCTGGTGTTCTCATTTGGAGAAAAAAAACTAATAAGAGATGGAGTTTTAACATAAATTTGCAATGTCTGGCTTTGTTGTAAACAGTGTTGTGTGTCTTAAAAACTGTTTTTACTTTCCATAGGTTTTTAGATACTTCCAAGCAAGCCATAGGGATGTTGTTCATCCACTTTGCAAATGTCTATTTATCAGACCTTACAGAAGAAGACCCTTGTTCACTGTGAGTGCTTAATTTGGGAATAACTGGTCTTTATTGGAAGTTCTGTAGCTGAGTTTGGTGTATGTAGATGGTAAGGCAAGATAAAGCTGAGAGGAAAGTTTTCATGGTAAAAATCAATCACTTTAAAAAACCTGTGGTTTAAACTTAATTAGTCAAGAATCAGGATTCTTCTCTTTAAGTTCTTGGCTGGCAGGAGTCTGGACTGTGTGTAGCTATTTTAAACCTAAAGGGCAAAGCCTTGCTACTTGTCCCTCTCCAGTGGATGAATGGGGACTTGGGATGCACATTGCAGTTCAGGTTTGTTTACTGAAGCTGCTGGGACCAAAGGAAATAAATATCCAGTTGTGTTCACTCTAGTAAAGCAAGGCTGCAATTTACACTGAGGTTGCTTTCAGGGTTATTTGTTAAAAAATCATTTGTGTTTGTATTTGCTTCTAAAACCTACATTGGCTGCTGCAGTATTATTTTCATTTTGTTAAAAATGGGAAATCTTGCTCAGTAGCCAGGCAGTTAGTACAGAAATTAATTCTGCAATGTCATGCTTGGAGCAGTGTGACTAAATAGATAAGCATTTCTCTGTAGTGTATTAAACCTGAAGATTTTATGACTAAGACCCCGACAGGCTCTTTCCAGGGGCTCCTGAAGCAAATGGTAATTGTTTGGGTTTGTTCTTGATAAGGCTCATGCTCAAACTAGCTTACACATTGCTGGTAATGAAAGCTGTGAAATGACTTTTAAAAGCCCACTAATTTGCCTTTTAGAACCCATTGAGTTCCTTTCGATGGCATCTGCTCGTTTGTTGTTCTTGGGTAAACAAAGGAGACACAGCTCAAGGAACAGGCTTGTGTTGCTGCCCACCCCTGCAGTTTTCTATCCCTTACTCCTCCGTGGTTCCTTCTGTACTCCCACATGGTATAAATGTGCAAGAACACTGCTTTTCTCTCCCCACCACAAAGCATTTTGTCAGGCAAAATGCGTTTATTTTAGCACGTTGACTGTAAAGTTTGAGTTGTAATTATGACAGTTGCAATAATACCTGGCATCATTGTAGGATTTTCCTTGCTTATAGATTTAAGAATTTCCTGATAGGTGTAAAAACTAGCAGGTGCAAATTACTTTCATTCCATTTTCATAACTCACTCAAGTGAGGTAACAAAAGCATGTAAAAAATTGTCAGTGTTTAAAGCTAAAGCACAATAATATATTACAGTATTTTAAAATTAAAAATAATTTTGTGCTGTGTATTCAAAATAAAGGGTTTACTGACATGTCCATTCTCTCCTGCATCTATATATTTTTATTTTCAATTCCCATTTTTAATGTAAGTGTAACATGACACAAAACAAGTTACAGAGGGAGGTTATTCAGCATTCTCAGGATAACAGAAATTACAGCGTGGAACTGGACAATTTCTCAGACAAGGGTGCAGGTTCTTGATAGGAGAAAAAACACCTCATAGCATTAACCAAAATCTGTCTTAGGAAAAAATATTTCCCAAGTTTGAAAGCTGTTCCAGACTTGCCTGGCAGCAGCACTGCAGGTGCTGTGGGTTAAGGACACATCCTGGGGCGAGCTTGGGCATCTGGGGCGTCCCTGGTGTTCCAGGGGGCATCCCTGGTGTGCCAGGAGGCATCCCTGGTGTTCCATGGGGCATCCCTGGTGTTCCAGGATCCCTCCGTGCCCCTGGAGCAGGTGCTGGCCCCTGTTTGCCCTGCTCCTGCCGCCTTCCTGCGGGCTCACAGCAGCCTCTTGTGGCCTCGCGGGACTCGTGCAGCCGCGGCACTGCCGACGTTCCCCTGCACACACTCGGGGCTGGGTTTAATGTTTGATAATGCAACAAAACATTAAAACACAGGTTTGGTGAACGGTTATTAGAAAATAACTATTTTTGGGAAGTTTGGGGATCTTTAAGGACAGAAAAAAAGTATTGAGATTGCTAAAGCTATTAAAACTTTAGGCTCTCTGTGTAATTACAGAAGTGGGTAAATGATTGTTCTCGATATTGGCTTCTCAACATACTTACAGATCTTCTATCAATCATGGTGTACAAATACCCTGAACCTGTAGAAAATGGACCCTGACTCCTTGTTTTCTTTTCTGCTTTTCCTTTCCAGGTACCTTATCAACTTCTTGCTGGATGCCACCTTAGGAATGCTGCTGATCTACATTGGGATCCGTGCTGTCAGCAGCATCGTGGAGTGGCAGCAGTGGGAGTCCCTTCGCTTTGGGGAATATGGTAAATGTTTCTCTTCTGGCACTCATGTGATTCTCAGGGTAGAATCCAAGGGTATTTCAGCAAGTGGTTAACTCCTCCTGAAATCATTTTACAATTCTTTTAATATTTCATTTGTCATGAGGATTCCTTTAAGTTCTATATCTAAGCATGCACCTTCTGTCTTAGAAAGCTCAACAAATCTCTGAGCATTTACTGAGTTGGAAAAACTGCATGAATATTTATTTTTTTAAGGAGTGATTCAACAAATTTTGATATTAACTAATCTTATGGAAAAAAATACCAGCATGATAAATTTACTCTGAAACGCTTCTAAAAAAGGATTGCTGGAAGGTCATTCCCTACTAAAGCTTTCACTGGACCATGTGCCACTGTTGGAAAATACAGACCCAGGGTTCTGCCAGCCCTCTTTAAACAGCCACATCCCTTCAGAGAAAGGAATGGCAAGATGACCTGTGCTGCTCCTCAAGTAATCATCACTGCAGCTTGTGCATGTAGGGCCTGTATCATTGGTGAGAAATGTGTGAGGGACAGACTGTGAATCACCTTCAGGTGGAGTTGCAGACTTTATCTTCCATTACACAGAAGTCCACTGTTGTGCAGAAGTTGTGGATTTGCAACTGCACTTGAGTATCACACATCAACATTTAATTTTGTTCAGTCTGGTATTCTCAGATTGCTGAAAATGAAAGTTTTGTGTGCATGCTAGAAATCACATTTGCAGCTTCTTGAGACAGGAATGGGAGATGTTGCCTTACAGGTGAGCTGTGGCTCTTCATCAGGGAGAAAAACAACAACCCCAGTGTTCTGGGAGGGAGGAAGTTTAAGTTAAAAATGTTTGCCTAACAAATTAGGAGCTTTCACAGCAGTTTTATAATTATTACTGGTAGGATTTTGGTTTTGTAGATTTCTTTGGTTTTAATGATCCTAAGTAGCTGACAAAACTAAGAACAAATAAAGGCCTTGTGAAATTGGAGCACTTTGAAAGCTTGAGAAGTTTGCAATCAAATAACATTAATTGCTATTTGCTTTAATGTCAGAGGTTTAGAGATGATGACAAGCAACTTAGGAGAAATAACTGCCTATACCATTAGGGCATGTTAGATTCATAGAGATTTTATGTGTATCTTTTAGGATACAGTTTATGGCCACTTAAGCTGTTTAAATCAGCACTGCTGTAACACTGTTTATCTGCTATTATCCTACATGCCACAGTCCTGTATTTCCACTCTTTTCCTTGGACTGCTGGTGCACGTCTGACTCCTCAGGGAGCTGACGAAGAGAGCTAAACAAACAAGAGAGCTAGTGAGTCAAAAATTCACTAGATGTAAAAAAAGTAAATAGTTCCTCCAGATTGGTCCCCAGACTTGTGTCTCTAAGGGATTAGGTAAGCACCAATGCCCAGGGAAGGCAAATGGGCAAGGAAAGAGGTGAGACCTCTTGCCCAGAGCCCCATTTTCTGACTGTTGGTTTGGCTTGAAGCCATTTAAAGATGTTTGAGCAGCTTTCAGCCCATATAAAACTTGAGTTTCCATTAGAGAAAAAAAAGTGTTGTATCTATTACAGTTATAGGTAGGTATTTGTAATCAAGTCAGTTCTTAGGTTTTATTTCTTCCTAATAACATTTGGAATTTTTTTTCTATGTAATCTGTTGTCCTTTCCCATTTAATGTTCTTTCAACAGTAGTCAGTCTGTGTGGATGGGGAGATGTGGGGAGTATATTCACTCCCCTGAAACTTCTCTATGTCTTACTGACTTCCAAAAGGAACCTGGGTTCATTTTAGTGATGAGGCATTTCTGACTGCAGTAATTAAGCTCTTAAAATCAACAAATGAACTTGTGTTCTGCTGTGGAGGTGGTCTGTGGCTGCTCCAGTATTGTCACTTTGAATTAGATCTGAACCTGTGTGTTGAGTATTCTCCTCTGTGTGTGTGTATAAGTGATGTATAAAATTACATAAACTCTCTTTTGTTATTCTCTCTAGTTTCAGGTCATTTCATCAGTCACTAACTTTCTTTCTTGCATCTTTATTAATGTGCTCTCCTGCCTTTGTGTGTTAGGTTTTTAATCAAGCTATTGCAGGGACTATTTTAAAGCATATTGCAAATCTGCATTTCCATTAATCATGTGGGAGAAGCTTCTGGTATAAAGAGAATTAGAAAGCAGATGGAAAGCTATTAGTTTTGGCTGTGCAGTAAGGTTAGCCCCTCTGTAAGAAATCCCTTCTAAAAGGACAAGTTGCATTGCATCATTTGCTGTCATCTTCTGTTAGGTGTCCCTGTTGTTCCTGAAGTGAAAGCCCTCTTATTGCCAGTTTATTTAAAATTTTTCATTTTGACCCAAAGAACACTCTTATTTTTCCTAAGATTTTTTTTTAAGATAAATTAGGTAGGGTAGAAGAGGGGACTAAAATGCAGTTCTGTGGGTTTGCAAGTATGTTTAGACCTTGGGATTTTGAAGTTAAATATGAATGTTTAGTATGGAATCACAGAGCAGTTTGGTTTGGAAGAGAACTGGAAGCTCATCTCATCCCACCCCCTGCCATGGCAGGGCCACCTTCCACTGTCCCAGGCTGCTCCAAGCCCCATCCAGCCTGGCCTTGGGCACTGCCAGGGATCCAGGGGCAGCCACAGCTGCTCTGGGCACCCTCACAGCCCAGGATTCCTTCCTAATATCCCATCTGACCCTGTCCTCTGGCACTGGGCACCCATTCCCCCTTGTCCTCTTACTCCACAGCCTTTTCCACAATCCCTCTCCAGCTCTCTTGGAGCCCCTTCAGGTACTGAAATGCTGCTAAAAGGTCACTCTGGAGCCTTCTTTTCTCCACACACCTCCTCTCTTCTCCATCCCTTGGCTTACTGAAAAGTATCAGTCTTGGGGCATTTTATCTGGAATAGTGAAGTCCTGTCCTCAGCTTGGAGATCAGTGTGATTTCAGTTTGTTTGTAAGTATGGGAAAACAAACAGGAGCCCTCCTTCCACCCCCAGACAAGTGTCTTCTTGTGACTGAGTGGTGTTTGTGTTTCTGGAGCCTAAATAATCATTTGTCTCAAGTTAGTTCTCACTGTGAGCTCATTTCCCTTCTTAGCTCTATTACTTGATCCCTGGTGATTCATTACTTGAAGCTGTCGCAAAAATAGCAGTGTCCTGCTGGTTTTAAAAGCCTCTTCTTTATATGGAGGATAGTTTTTAAGCATAAATGCCTCAAGGAAGGAATGGATACCAAAATACCAGCATTTGTAAATGGTGGCTGTTTGTACAGCAAAACAGCACTGCAGTCTGATTTATGAACAAAGGGCTATGACGCTCCCTCAGGGGCTGTTTTACATCAGAATTTTTAATTTTGTTGGATTTCTCTTCATATCTATGGGTTTGTATTTTCAGATTCATGACATCAGCAGTTGGATTTTAATGGAAGTGCAGAATCAGTTAATATATTTGTGTGTGTGTAAAGAGAAAAGCAGTCATGATCTGTACTGAAAAGAATGTTCCCTGCATTCTCCTTCCCTTCGTCTTGAGCTACTTTAGCTGCTGCAAGTAGGAAACAGGTGATAAATCCCTCCTGGTGATTATAAACTCCACTGGCAACTGAATCTTGCTGTGGCCTCTTTGCTTGGCTTTGCCTCTCCATGGCACAGCTCAGAAATTGCATTTGATGCATCTTTTCCCTCCAGCTCTTCATTTGCCACATGCAGAGCAACTACTTAGAGCCATGTGGGGTAGGAGCACTGACTGCTAAACTATTTAAATTTTTTTTTGGAGTAGTTCCATGAGTAGGCATTTTCTTAAGGAAAAATTCTAGGATCTGAAGAACAGAAGGAAGTTACAGGGTAGAGGAATAACAGATATTTGGTTCAAGAACTGTCTCTAAACATCTACAGAGCAGCTGATGGCAGTGGCAGATACAAGTATAGACTAATTTGGCATTGCCCAGCATTTTCCAAAAATGCTGTTACAGTTGTCACTGCGGAGGATTCAGAATTTTCAGTTGCATTCTTTATTTGCTTTTCTTGCAGTAGCAAGATTTCCACTAATTTGTTGGATTATTCTATATGTGATAGGAATAAAATCAGAATTCAAGAGATGACTGTAAGAGACTTTAGAAATTAAATTAGAGCTTTATGGCTTCAACATTAACTTTAAAGTTCTAATTTGGCTTTGTGTACAGAATTTCTGAATTTTCAAATGTCTGAAATATTCTTGGGAGCACCTTCTGGGTGTGGTGATTTTATTAACNGTTTGGCTTTGTGTACAGAATCTCTGAAATTTCAAATGTCTGGGTGTGGTGATTTTATTAACTTGAATTTCATGGCTCATAAAACCATAGAAAAAAAAATGGTTAGAAGGGATCTCCAGAGGTCATATAATCCAGCCTATTGCTCAAAGCAGGATTAACTTCAAAACTGAAGTGGGTTGTTCAGGGCATGGTCCAGTCAGTTTTTAATTTATCCATGGTTTAGGATTTAAAAACCCCTTTAGCTGAACAAACTGCTCCAGTAGATTTAACCATTCTGACTGTGAAAGCTTTTTTTCCCTTCATATCAGAATTGTATCTTCACCACCCTGTCTATATCTTCCCACCTTTCTTCAGGGATACTATTGGGACTGTCAAAAGACCTGCTAAATTCAAAGTAGGCAGCATCCCTGTTGTCCCCACTTGTAATTGTAGCTGAGAGAGAATTTTGCAGGTGCAGCAGGGCACACAAAAATCCTCAAGTGGAATTTAATATACACAACTTCTAATTTCGGTTGTGTACCAAAAAAACCAAACAAAACCCCAAAGAAAACAGCACCACTCCCCACAAAAACATCATGGAACAAAACATTCATTGGTGAGAGTGCACGACACTTTTAATACAGATTTTCACATTTTTTGGATGTACAAAATCTCCCAAGATGCAAAATTGTTTTCACTGTGTTTGCTTTGAGGAATTAAATAAAGATTGGAAAGGCTATTAGAATAAATTGATCATTTTAATAGTAAGGCTGTAGCTAAAGCTAAGTATTTTTTAATATTTGCTAATTAGTGATAAAAACTAGGGAATGCTAATAAAAATGTGGACTATAGAAATTAATTGCTAAAATTTAATTCCCAAACATAATTCAGGCCTTGTATCTTCAGAAGAATCACAGTTGCTCGACTTTGACTTACTCATGTTTTCCCTTTCAAATTTCCAACTCTTTGTGTTTTTACAAAAGAAGCTGTAAGTGCAGTATGCAATTGTAAAACTCCAGCATTTTAATTGCTTTCCTCTTAGGCTGTTGAGTGATCACTAACTTATCCTGTAACACTTGATTAGGAAGTATTTGTTATTCTGGATTCCAGTCTGATTTATCAGTTTCTCTGTGTAGTCCTTCAGCAGCAAACACTACGTGTCAGACTATTACCCAGGATTTAAACTGAAAGCCTTTCAGGAGTGTTCCAGAAAAGGAAGCAGCAACTGTCCATTTTGCATTACGAACACATAAAGGCATCTGATTTTCCATTGCCCATTTTTCATCCTCAGGCTAAGGAGCTGCCTTTGAAGAGATTGCAGAGGCTGCTGCAAAGACTAAAGATCTCTCACCCCCCTCCAGAGCTTGCTTTTGTTTTCCAGGGAAGTGCAGCTTCAAGCTCACCTGCAAAACTTGTTAGGTTTACCAATCCTATTTTTTTCCCATTTTTGTCTTCTTTTTCTTTCTCTACCCTCTTTCAAAGAGTCTAATAGTGTGCAGAGGTTTTCCTGTTCTGGTCTTCTTTCTGTCCTGGCAGATAACTTCATGCACTCAGGTTCTCACTCTGCCCTCGAGGTGCAAAGAATTTCAAACCCTTTCACATTGGAACTGAAATATGATCCTAATTTTTTATTCACTTAAATTTTTCATAGCAGCTCTTGCACCTGTTGCTTCAATTGGTTACTTATGGTAACTAACTTTGTAGAGAGGAAAAATATGGTTAAGGTAGCCTAGGAACAATGGTGGAAATCTAAATTCTACTTAGTTTGCAGGGAAATGTGTTTTCCCCAGCCATGTTTCCCTCAAATTTTCCCCTTTAAGACACTTAATATGTCATGATAGAGGATCAAAATTAACAATATAAACACAATGAAAGTTTATCTGTCTTGCTTTCATCAGATTATATGAAACAGTGTGAGTGTATCACAGGTACTGCTAAATGGGACAAAATCCTGTTAGATTCAATTTCTGATGCTTTTTGAAAGCTGGGGTGAGGCAGAAGGAGGGGAAGGAGCAGCACTAAAGGATTTAGAGAAGGCACTTCTGGAGGATTTAGCTGCCTTGCTGCCTCTTCTAATACTGCTTTTTAAAGATGTTTGCTATGAGGTAAATCAAACCTATGCACATATTGAACCATTCATCTTTCTTGCAGGTGACCCACTGCAGTGCAGTGCTTGGATGGGCCAATGTGCTCTGTACATAATGATTATGACATTTGAGAAAACCATCATCATCATAGTGCTGCTTATACCTCAGTGGAAAGAGGTTTGTGTTTTTACAGCATTTTACAGACAAATGAATTTTAGGTGGAAGCTATAAAGACTTCCAGCAGTGTTTATTGGTTTAGCTCAAGCCTCACAATT
Organism: Aegithalos caudatus; assembly: GCA_013389925.1. NCBI lineage: Eukaryota > Metazoa > Chordata > Aves > Passeriformes > Aegithalidae > Aegithalos > Aegithalos caudatus. The sequence goes on from WEIU01001417.1 coordinate 27,829, forward strand.
GTCTACACTCATTGCCAATTAACTCTGTGGTAGTGGTATGTTCTTCTAGTTTAATTGGGATACTGCTAATGAGACCTTTATCCATTGCCAGGAATATCATATTGCATTTTGAGGGTGTTTTGTAAACTGAAATATCCAAAATTTAATTCAGTCTCCTTGTCTAAAGCACCCTTGAAACTACTAAGTGGTTCTTTCTTTTCCTAACTCTAATTCTTGCCTACTTTGTATTATTGTAGTATTTTAAAGAATTTTCTTTGCCTTACCTTGTTGATAGGTTTTAACTGTAGATTTTTAGAAATTTGTGGTGGATTAGTGAATCCATTGATGCTGATTTGATTAAGCTTTATTTTGATGGAGTCTGTGCAACCAGATATTCAAAGTGGTGCTGCTACTGCCCATTAAAACCAGTTAGCTCTATTGTATGCTCTGGACTACTTTGGAACTCTCTTCTCCTTAGGGTGTATTTTGTAAAACTCTGCTCTCTTTAAATTTCCTAAAGATGGAATCTACAACACATTCCTTGGGAGCAGCTCTAAAATGTTCAAGATGATTCTAAGGCAGCTCCTCAGACTTCTGTAAACAAAAATGACAGAGACAAGTTTCTCGTCAGCTCCACTTACTTATCTGTGGTAATTTATGAACTGTCCTGAATACTTTGCTTTGCTCAAAGCTGCCCTTTTTTGGTTCACCTGCATTATTTCTGTCATTTTAGCTGGTACATGAACACTGCCCTGAGCCAGTTGTGTGCATGTCCTGCCGTGAGCTGAACTGGACCCTTTTCTTTTCACAGGTGGCTTTATTGAATCCCATAGAGAACCCCCAGCTGGAGCTGGCAATCGTCATGCTGATAGTTCCCTTCTTTGTTAACGTCAGTACAGCTCACTTCTTGAGATGTTTACTTGGATATCCTTCTGCCATGTGTTCATTAATTAACATCAGTCCTTAAAACACAGTGTACCTTGGTGATTAAGTTAATTTTAGGGCTGCTAAAGAATGGGCAAATTGTCTGGATATGTAGATTTTACGAAGCTGAAATCCATATGGAACTAAAGAACCAGGTTTAGGAGAGGGGCAGAAATGCCTCATGGACCTCTTTGGCCTGATGACTTCAGTAGATTGACTGACACAGAGATTATAAAATTACAGTGAAATTTGCCTCAGGAAGCAGTTGGTGTAAGGACAGACGTCCTGTGAAGTATCCTGTGTCTGACCATAGCTAATAGCAGCTGGCCTGTGGTGGAGCAGAGGAAAAGGGCAAGTGTGCAGTCATCCTTCCCAAAGTACACCCTTGCAGCAATCTGGGATTTAGGGATTAGAGGCAGGGGGTGTCCTTGCATGTAATAGCTGCTGGTAAAGCCGTGCAACATGAAGAGTTAGTGTATGATCGCTGTGAATAGTCACTGCTTTTATTTTCTTCTCTTCCACAAAGGGTTAAAGTAGCTGGGTTCTAGAGCATTCCTGTGCCTAGACAAGATTTATCTTTTGGCCAGTTCAGAATTATTGTCAAGTTCATTTGGTCAGTATTTGGACCTTTCTTGTACTCTGAAGAAAGCTGAACTGTCGCTCTCCCCTTCTTTTTAACAGGCATTAATGTTCTGGGTAGTAGATAACTTCCTTATGAAGAAAGGGAAGACAAAAGCTAAAATTGAAGAAAAGGAAGCAGGACAAGATTCAAGAAATGGAAGTAAAGTCCGATACAGGAGAGCAGCATCACATGAGGAGTCAGAGTCAGAAGTATGTAGAGTTAATTACTGCAATTAATGCAGTATCAATCCTGATACTGATTTCAGCTTAGGTTTGATTTTTCTGCTCGTGTACCTCTAGCAGTAGCTCCTAGCATTGGCAGTTGAGAACCAGTTAAGGAAAAAGTCACTGTTGTACCACTCTGACACTTAATTTCCTTCTGGATGGGCAGGAAGACACAATAGTATTTGTAAATACCAGAGGTGAGCTGTGCTGGAAGTGCTTTTAAAAAAACCTCACAGGGAATACAGAACTAACAGACAATTCTAATTCAAAGAGAGGTTAATAGCTTAAAGGGAGAGGGAGCTGGTGGAGGCAACCAACCTGATTTTTGAGAATCATTTACATAATTGCCTTAGCATAACATTATTCTAAGTTACATTAAGTGAGCAGTTTTTAATTAGTCTGAAAGGTGGGTGGTTTCTTTGAAGGTGAGTTGGCTTAGCTTTAGGAAGTTAATGTAACTTTTCCATGTGATAAACAGTGCTATTTTTATGGGGTTTGCCAGGTAATGTGACTGCCTTGTTAGTGGTGTGGATCAAGACCTCAGATGTTCTCTCAAGCTGCCTCTGCTGTTCTGGCCTCCCTCTTTGGGTTCAGAGTCAGTGGCTGTAGTGAGATTAACATGCATCCATCCTTCTTCAAAATTTACTGGAGGTTTCCAATAGGATCTGCAATGATGTTTGATAGTGTGGCAGTAAATCCTAATTGTGTTCTGGAAGCTCTTTCCTGAGCAAATAATAAGGTGCTTTGCAAGCGTAAAATAAGTAAAAGTTTAAAGTAGGAAGGAGTGTGACTGCTCCATGTGCTGAGGAGCTGTGATTTGTTTTTAGATCCTTATTTCAGCAGATGATGAGATGGAGGAGTCGGAGGCCGAGGAGGACCTGTGCAGACTGACCAACTTAAAGCCCATCAAGAAGAAGAAGCATCGCTTTGGTCTGCCCGTATGACACATTCCTTGGCCTGTGCACTTGCAGGTTTCATGGCAAAAACTTCTGTCCATGGGGTTTAATGTTGCAATTGCATCTCCCTTTTCAACTGACTTAGAAGCAAGGTCTACCAACAGAAGGAAGAGGAGTTGGAAGACTTCCAGTTCAGTTGTACTACAAACACTCAGACCAAGTATGCAAGAATGTCTCCTCATGGTGTGTGGGAAATGGACAAATCCTAAGGATTCGTGTGGGAGGTGTCAGAGAGGATCAGAGTAAACAGACACAGAATCTTTCAGTTACTGATGGGACAGTGTATGGAGTTCTCAAAAAGGCATCAAAACTGACTATGTTAAAGGACTGTGTTTTATTACTAAAACTGGCTTTTGCAGCATAATTCCTAGAGCAGAATAGTTTATGGTTACAAGCTGTAACTTAACATATTTTTTTAAGTACAAATGTTTACTTGCTACCGGGTACCTATGGAACTAATAGGTGGAACAAAGATTTTTTTCCGAGTCTTCTCAAATCTATCTGACTATTTTATATTTAAGTTATATTTTCATACAGTTGTATTTAAAGATTCTCTTTATCAGAGAAAAGGGTACAGTTCCCTTTTTTGTGCAGAACAGGTCAAAAGATTTGTAGTGAAAATCTTATTTATCCTTGTCTCCTGATTTAAGACAAAGGGATTGCAAAGGGAAAAGCTCTCTGTCACTGCTGAAGTCACCAAATAGCACTAAAAATGCCATCTTATCTGTGCTCTTGACCACATAATTTGAAAATACCTTTTTCAGTAGGAGGTGGTGTTTGCATATTTGACAAAGTGCGCTTTAGTGTATAACAAAAATCCATTGTGATAAGTTATTTGTGAAATGAGCATCCAGGGATGAGTAATTATTTCTGTTTCTGCAAGTCTCTTGTGCACACCTCTCAAAGGACCCAAAAAAGATGGAACATTTCTGATACTTTTCCTATTACAGGGCCTGCAGTACAAGTACTGTGATCTGATTGAAGCAGTTGTGCTACAATATTGCAAATACGATTCTGTCCCTTGTTTTTTGTTGGAAAAGCAGTCTTCTATTTAATGTGCTTAACAGCAACAAAACCAAAATTTCTTCTATTTAATTTCTCATTATTTAAGTCTCATGATCCTTCAGTAGTAAAAGAACAACCCCAAGGGGTACAGTGCAGTTGTTAGCACAGCATTTCTGGGATTTTCAGTGTCTCTTCTGATAACTGAGAACACGTGGTGATCTGAAACCTAGCTAGACATGTTTTCAGTGACATCCTTTTGCTTTGCATAATTTCTAAATGATTGTTTCTGACAGCTTTCCTTGCTTAGCTAAACCTTGGGCAGGACAAGGTGATGTCTCAAAGAGGTGACAACAGACCTTAAATGCAAATCTGTTGTAATATCTGGAGACTAGAAAAATTCCAAGCCTTAAACCAGTTTCATTGGAAAACTGCTCAGAACTTTTTAAGACTTTTTACATTTTTTTATAGATTTACTAGGTCTTAATGTGATTTATTATCCAGACCACTTAACTGGGCCTTAGTAAATACTGAACTGTGCATTCCCATGCTTACTTTCACTATTCCAGCATCCCTTTTCCCAGTGGCTGCTGAGGGGACACGATGCTGTGACGCCTCAGGGTGTCCAGCCAGCTCAAAGGGACATTTACCAAACCCCAGGTTTTAGTTCAGCCCCTGACCTTTGTTACTGAACACTGAAACATAAGAGCTGCAATAAGTTACAGTAGCAGTGTTTCCTTTAGACTAAATCTAGAAACTAAAGACAGTGGAAGCTTACCTGAGTTCTTTTGACATGGGAGGTGGGAAATGTCCCTAATCAGTGTTGCCTCTGCTTTGGGGGGGTTGGGGTTTTTTTACTGATTGTGTGTCTCGCATCTTCTCTTGACTATTGACCACCAGGCAGGCACAGATCTCCAAAAGCACAGTACTTCAAGGAATTCATCAACAGAATAGTCTCCTACAGCTCACTTTTCCAAAGGGATTTAAGAGCTAGGACTGGCTCTCATCACAATTGTCAGCATTTATTTTTTTTTAGCATAGGATTTGTTCTATTTCAGATAGTGAACTAAAGCTACTGACCACGTGCTGTGTCCCAGTGCAGAGCCGTGGCTGTCCTCGCCAGCTGAGATAACTGAGCAGCGCACACAAATGGAACTGTACGAGCTTGCAGCTTACCTTCCTTTTCCCTCCTCCAGTTACTTCAATTATCAAAATGATGCTAGTCTCATGTTTAGTCTGTGAAGTGTCAGTATAAAATTATGGCCTTAATCATGTACAAGTGTTCGTTTTGAGCAGACCTCAAGCGTATTGACCAAGTACGAAACAGTATAAAGTGCTATGGAGCAGTTTGTTAAAGATGTTTATAGCAAGGTTCTGAATGCCTAATCTTTCATGTCTTAAGTGCTTAAATGTTACTTGATGTGAGATCTAGATATGCCTAGCAAGATGATGTAGTAAAGCACTATGATCCAAAGACACAGAAGTATTTTAAATACCACAGTAGTAACAGGAGGAGCAACCTTCAGAGGGGAAAATAATTACTTTCTCTACTAAGACAATAATTTTATTCAGAATTTTAGCTAAATAACAAAACCTGACTGTTTTTTCTATACATTCTTTGTTATCATTGTGAAAGAGATGGAAAGGGTAAACCTGGCAATTTTCCTCTCTGAGAGGTAAAAATTGGAATTCTTGCAGTAATTCCGAGTAGGGCAAGTCCTTTCGTCTGACAGGTTTGCATGTGTGAGAAGGGAGTGTGTGCTTAGTGCTTCACTATGTCTCACTACTTGTTAAAATATATTGGGAGTACAGCCTGAAATGGACTTTTCATAAAGAGTTGACCCAGCACTGGATACTGCAACACCACATTTGCATTATCCTCAGTTGTCACTCAGATTTCTGCCTGGCAAATGTACTTCGGGACAGCTCATAGCAAAGGTTTAATTCAGGCTGTGCTTAGAAAATAGGATTCTGTTTAATGAAAATAACCTATGTAGTGAATGCCAAAGTAAGATAAAGGGATTATAACTTAGAGAAGAGACACAGAAGTATTGGTGGAGATGGAATTTACCAGAGTGGTCAACCTAACTGTTCCTAGTATCTGACCTGTGACACATCTGCATAAACTTAAAACACTGGTGTTGTCTAATATGTGGTTTCCAAGGTCTGGATTCAATACGTTCAGGTCCCCTTGTCTTACTTTAAGTAGGTGAATGCTATCTGTTAATGTTGCTAACTAAAGTGTACTATAGCTTTTCTTCAGGGAAAACTCAGAAACTGAGTTGCAAATTAGAGCAATGCAAAGTGATCCCCTCGGGCAGGTGTCTGCTCTGACCCCTGCCGAGCCTGGGGAGGGGGCCTGGGCTCTCCCGCTCTGCTCAGAGCTGAGCATCACAAGGAATCTCTGCCACTGTGCTTGACTAACCCGTGTTTGCAACTTTGCTGTGCTTTTTACAGGAGAAAACAGTAGTGGAAGCAAATAATTTCAGCCACACCAAGTCAGAGTACATCTACAGCATAGGCGTGCAAACTTTTCTAGGTGAAGTTTCCAGTTCAATTACTGAAAATGACTACTATGGTTTTACAAAGTAAAACTACAGTATCTTTAAAAAAGGGACTCTTTTGTAGGTGTTTTTGTCTTGTGTGGGTATCCGTCTCAAACTGAATGTGAAGTTTGTTTGTAAGTAAATTCAGAGTATAGCCAATGTGAGCAAAACCAACAGCTGTGTTCTGTTGCCCTCTGTTTGGACCATATTGTTTAATCAGTGGTGTTACCTTAAACTTTTAAGGGTATCTGATGTAATTACATTGTATAATGGTTTACAATAAAGTCTGACTTATTACAGATTTGTTCACTTGTTTTATACTTGTTCTGTTTCAGAGTACCTGTGTTTCAGTGTTCATGGTGTGCTCTTGTGGGAAGCAGGTTCTGCTGCTTGAGTTTACCTTCAGCTCTAGTTGTGCACACGGTTATGGTGACTTTATTTCAGTGTATTCATTTACCTTAATGACAAGTCCCATCTGATCAGGAAGAGCCACTGTTTGTAAGTTGCAAATTTTGTTTACAAGCCTAAGAATCCTTGCAGGCCCCTCTCAGATCAATTCCCTGAGGAAGGTTTTTTCCAGGGCTGGAGCTGCACAGCATGGACCTGTTGCTGTTGGACACAAAATGAAGAGCTTGACTTCAGGTAGAAGAAAGATCAGAAAGGTTTATTTACGATTTTGCACAGTGTTTTAACAACCTGCTGCGCTAAGGAACTGTATAATTGGTCCATAAAGACAACACTTCATTGGTTAAATAATAGAAACAACACCTGTGATAGGGTTGTATGAGAACCTAGCTGTGTTATGAAAAGATAAAAGTCTTATTTACATTTACTGTCCTTGAGAAGAATGAATTCTCTCAAGGGAAGAAGAAATCAGCTACTAACAGGCTGAAAACTCCACAGACTCAGGGAATCAGATCCACATGGACCCAATCCTGCCTCTGTAACATCTCCTTATTATTTTCATACCTTCCACCTACCACATCCAAGCAGCCCCATACTCACTGCACCCTTACAGGGAGTTCAGAGTACAATCTTCACTCTACCAAGTGTCAGTCCCCTAAGGTTGTTAGCGCTTTCCTGGAGGGGAAGTCAGATCTTCCCTGGGATTTGGAGGCCACAGTGGCAGCCGTGTGTACATTCACTAAATTCTCTATGATCATTGCCATATTTTAGTTGGAACCATTCCTCCAGCAATGGAGTTTTCCACAATTCCCATTGCAGTGGAAGATTAAAACTTGTATTTTTAATAGCCACTGTTGGGAGCCATCTCGTTCCACATCCCATTTAACAGGTCTCATGGACCTCAGCCAGGTGAACAGGATTTCTACTCTAAAATATAAGTAACTGAGGATTTAGGCTGGGTTCTTTGTGGGGAAAAATAGCCCATAATCTGTGCAAGAAAATGACTGTGCCCCTTGTGGAGTGCTGGTTTACGAAATGTGATTGAAGAGAAGAGAACTCTCCAGGCTTTGGGGATATTCTAGAAACCTCAGGATGTGCTGCCTGCACTTTTGCCTGCTCCAAGTGGTAAGCAAGGTTCAAGTGGTTTGATTTTGTTTGTATAGATTAAATTGCTGTGAACTCTGTGTTTGAGTGAGGAATATGCAGTACCAACTAGCTGAAGCAAAAGCTGAAGGGAAAATAATAGTTCAGTGTCTTGAATTCTAAATATTTGCTTTAAACACACAGAATGTTATTTTCCTGTCATAATAGAATAGTGATGCTTGTGGGACTTGTGGAGAAGCATCTTAGTAGAGAACTGTTAGTTTGTACAATAGAAAAAAACCTGTTTTTTCTAAAGTCAATGTTTTATTCTGTTTTGTTGGCCTACTAAGGGCAGTGCTGCTCTGCAGAAACGCTTCCTCTGGTTAAGACACGGGTTTAAAATAGAAAATCAACCTAAGGAATAGCTAAGGACGTAACATCCAAACTGCTGCTTAGCCTACAAATAATTCCCCCAATAAAGGAGAAGATCTCAGGCCTGGAAAGAGCTCAGCTTGAAGGCAGTTTGGGCACTGGGAGGCCTGGGGCGTGGTTCGCAGCCAATAGATCCCACAGTGCTGCTCCTACAGCGCTGCAGCTGTGGTTTGATGTCATGTTTTCATAGTGAAAAACAAAATTTTTTGTGAGCTCTTGTGCTTCTCTGTACCCTAAAAGCACTGGCAGAGCCTGAGGAAAGGCCAGGGCAGACTTCTATTACTACAACAGTTGATGTCTCCTGTGGAAGGTGTTTGGAGGTCTGCCGTGCCTGCCCTTCTCACATTAACCCACCTGGCTAGAGCCTTGATTCTTTGCAGGTGTTGAGTGCAGTTGCAGAAGCTGATTTTTTTTTTGCATGTTGTAAAGATTTAATGTAAAGATTTACTGTCCATGAAGGGAAACGATCTCTCGCTCAAAGCTCTCCCAGGAATGAAAAATAGAATTCATGCTCAAAGGTGATAGGGCTTTACTTAATTTAAAAAATGTTTGGAGAACAAATACTAAAAAATCTGGGAAAGGTTTTAAGGCTACTGGCAAGTGCAGTGGGGAACATGGCATTTATCTGTGTCTGAGTAAGCTGTTCCTGTACAGATGTGTGTGAAATGGTTAAGCTTGCTAATGGTGCTGGAAAGTAAAAAGTGATTTTAGTCAGTTGTGTAAGAGCTGGCACCGGAGCATGATCAGTGATAGGGCTGTAAGGGTAAAACCATACCCTACTTTATTAACTCTCCAAAAGACACAAAATACTCTTCTGTTAAAGATCTCTGTGCAAAAGTGATTCAGGGCACAATTACACTTTGGACATTAGATTAATATCATCTTTAGAGAACATATTTTGTTATGCTGGCAAAGCAATGCCCACTCTTTTTTTCTTTCCCCTCCCTCCTCCAGGAGTGTTTCGAGTCAATTTTGTGTCCGTAACAACATTTTGCCTTTTAAAGCTATAAATAGATCCCAGCGGACTCCCCGGGAAGGTTTTTGTAGGGAGCAGGCATCCCCGCTGCCGCAGCTGCCTGCCCCCGTCAGCCCAGCCCGCCCGAGTCATCGCCAGGAATAAATCACAACAGCCTCCCTGGACCTGAATCATCCCGGCGCTGCTTTGGGAACATGAGCCAGCCCCTGACTTCACTCGGATGCTCTATATAAGTCCGGGAAAACAACAGGCGCTCGCAGAGCTCGCGGGCTGGATTTAATCAAAGTCGGGAACGACCTGGGAGGGATTTCAGTGAGGGAGCACCGCAGTTATGTCACAGGTACGGGGACATCCGTGTGCTGGCTGCCCTCGGAGCAGCGCCAGGCAAACCTGCTGCTGGGTTGGATGCTTCGCTTGGAAAAGCTTATTAGCGAGTTCCTCTCGTTAACTGGTGAATTCAGCTTTTCTGCTCGGTGACTTGTGTGATTAAAATATTTTAACAAGTACATTCTTAGGATGGGTTACTTGGAGAAGATGGAAAGCAACTGCTCTCTACATAGTTAATTAATTTAGCTTAATAATGTTCTCGTTTACCTTAAATATTTTTATTTCTGTAGAAAGGGAAAAGTCCTTTCTCCTGCTCTGCTTTGGGATGTTTTGCAGGAGGGATCTCTGCCTTTCCAACACACTTTTTCAGACAATGATTCTGGAATTCTGTTTTGAAAAGAGGTGGCTCTGTTGTCACTGTGTAAAGCTTAGTGTATTAACATGCAGGAGAAAGGAATGTGACTGAAAACTGTAACTGTTAGGATAAGATTTTTTGAGACTGAAATTTTGTATAAAATGAAGACTTTTATATTCATTTTATAACTAACCATTTGTCTTTAATGCATTCCCCAATAATCAGTGTTTCAAAGTGCTCTTGAAATGAGCTCAGAAATGGTGAGGTTTCAGCTAAATGTTACATTTGCAACACAAGCTCCGTGTGCCTGGCAGAGCTCTCCTCAGCGTGAGAGCTTTACAGGATTGATGGGATGGAGAGTAGGAGCACAGAGAGAATGGGAGAGCACACTTCTTCAGCCACAGAGAGTAACTCAGTTCAGCTGGTTTTCTTTACTCCAAAGAATATGGGACTTAAACCCCAGTTGTATGTCTTGTAAAGTAGCACTTTTTGACTTGAGACAGGAGGAGATAAAGCACAGGCTGCATGCCTGTGCTCGCTAGGAATGGCTCCTGGCAAACCCTGCTCACAAATTCTGGTAGCAATTAGCAGTGGTGGGGCTGTGACAGTGGCAGCTGCTGGCCAAGGCCCACCATAACCTCTCTGTGCACCAGCTTTTCTCTTCAGCTGGGACCAACTAATCCACAGCAACTGTTCTGCTGGAAAACCCTCCGTGATCAAAGCATGAGATGGTTTATTTTAAAATAACTGGGTGACATTCAAGAGTTCTGCTCAGCCTGGCTGTATCTTTGTGCATCTCAAGTGCCACCTTTCCTCACACTGTCCCTAAGAATTCCCTTGTCCCAGTGGGAAGAAGCCTCACAATTACTGTCTGATGCCCATAATGGGTAAAGGACCTTTGCAGATTTCACATTTCTCTTAATAAAGCAAGAGGCTTTTTCCCTTTCTGGGAAGGGAATGGGCAATGGCCACGGGCATGAGGGGCTGTTCCCATCACGTGCCAGTTGCCATTACAGAAGGACAGGTGCCTCCCTGGCTGTGGGGACGTTCAGTTCACAACCACACACACACTGTTGTGAACGTGCAGGGTCTGCTGCCACCCTCTCCCCTCACTTGCTCTGGCTACTCACGAGTGTTTTCCCCAGAGATCTCGTAAATGTTTTGTTTCCCACAACACATGCAAGTGGGACTGACAGTGAGCTATTCTGAGCGTTCCCAGGAATTTGCAGCAGGCAGAAAATGTGCTGAAGGCTCCAGTGGAGCCAGTCCACCCATCCAAGAGCCAGCCATGCATGCCCTGTCTCTGCAAGCTCCCTGGGACACGCTGCTCCAGCCATTTCTAGGCCTTGAGGGATTTGTTTCCCTCCACAACTGTTTTTAGCTTCACAGGCAGTGCCTGGGAAGTGCCTGAGTGGGTTCCACCACTGCCAGAACCCAAATATGTAGCGAAGGTCAGAGAAGTTTCTTGACCTTTCAGTGTGTAAATCTATTAGAGTTGGAGTGTGGGGTCTTCTGTCCCTCTTAATCATATCCCTGTGCCCCTGAATGTTGCCACGAGGGCTGCCTGGTGGGACACTGAAACTCTGTCCATGAAATAATAAACTGATGGGAGAATGCTTATGGTGTTGGCTGCTGCAGAGTGAGCTTGTGTCTGACTGTGGAGTGCTAATTTAAAGATAGGGGTAGGCTGATCTGAAGCAGTGTTATCCCTATTTCCTTGTAGTGGGATAAACTGTAAACAGATTAGTACTTGGCTGTTGTAGTGTACCACCTGATGATGTATCTGTTTCTGTATTAGATTTCCTTCTCCTTCTTTGGGTTCCAAGTCCAGTGCTTCAGATGCTTTCAGCAGAGAACCCCTTTGAGTGCTCAGATGCTTTTGTTCCTTAAATTTAAGATTATTAACTATAGGTCAAGTGTTTATCCCAATTTAAGGCAAGTCCAGATTTGGAATCTCTCTGACCAGTTTCCCAAAGAAGTAGTAAGTAGACTGAGGCACAAGCCCAATTTAGTAAGTGATTTTTCTTTTCCAAATATTGGACAAGTTCTTAAATTATCAATCAGTACTTGCAGAATAAGCAGACAGAGCTGAACAGAGAAAATCTAAGAATATTTTTTTAATTAATCAGTCCAATACACTTTCAAAGGCTGTACATTAAAAAGACAAATTCAGAACAGTAAGAATGGTAGCAGATTTTGGGAAGGGCAGTGAAATTGTGATTATGGGAAGATCTGAAGTAGTTGAGTATGTAATCTCAGAACTGAAATAGGTGAAATATTGTGTAAGCAACTCTGTATGTTGCAGCCTTTGGGTGGAGGCAGCTTTGTTCCCTGTGCTTTGAACACAAAATACTGATGTGTGGGTCTGTATCCTAGCCAGCCCCTGTGAAAAAGAAGCGTCCTCCAGTGAAGGAAGAAGACCTCAAAGGAGCCAGAGGAAACCTTGCCAAAAACCAGGAAATTAAATCCAAAACCTACCAAGTGATGAGGCAGTGTGGTAAGTCTCCTTGATTGGAAGCAATTTAGCAGAGTAAAACATTGACATAATTGCCCTTTTCAAGGGAAAGGGTCACCTCTGGAACAGCAGCCTGCTGTTCATCTGATGGACAAGTGAAGTATTTAGCAAATGTGTATATATGTATTTCAGCAGCACTAGTTTTACTCCCTGAATTTGGGTGGTATTTCACTGACTGTCTCTCCCTGTTTTCTTTTCCAAGAACAAATGGGCTCTGCAGCACCTTCTGTATTCAGCCGGGCTCGGACAGGGGGTGAGACAGTCTTTGAGAAACCTAAGGATGAGCCAGCCAAGAGCGTCTTTGGCTGACGGTGGAGCTGGACGGGTCTCACCCACGTGATTGTTGTAACGTTTTTCAAAATTTCTGTTCCTTACACCAAAGTCACTGTAGACTCAAGCAGCTAATTTCCACTGTAAGTCCTTAAGTAAGGAATATACTCAAAGAGTAAAACTTCCATGTTCATTTTTATTATGTGCTTGCTTTCTATGTATTGGACAATGTTTGCTATAATTGTTTAATAAAAAAGGTTGTTGGACTCAGCGTGGCACACTGCGGTGACTCATTTCAGCTTGGGCTCAGATTAATTCCGTGGGCACTTTGGCACTACAGGCGATGATTTTGTCTGTCAAATGCAAAGAAAACGCACTGATGACACAGTCTCTGTGTCAGTGCAATTTCTTCACATCATGCCCTCACCCAGGAGAGAGCTGAGGAGGAGCTGCTCAAAGGGGCAGCACAGAAACCTGGAGATTTCAAACAGGTTTGTGTTGCCTACAGTGGCACCTTGGTGAGGGCCCTCAGGGTGGCGGCGTGGCAGAGTGGTGGTTCTCCCCTCATGGCTTCCTGCTCACGGCGCTCCCCTCACAGTTCCCCCTCACGGTCTCCCCTCATGGCTCCCCCTTTCACAGTTCCCCCTCACAGTCTCTCGCTCATGGCTCCCTCTTTCACGGTCTCTCCCCTCATGGTTCCCCCTCACACCTCTCCCCTGACGCCCTTCAGTGCAGCAATGCCATCATTTCCCTTCATGCAGCTCATCTGCGAGGGCGGAGGCCCGGCTCTCAGAGTGCCCCCGCACCGAGGGAAGGATTCAGCTCGTACCCCAGAGGCTTTTTCCTCCCGTCCCACTGGATCAAGTGAGAAGTGGGGAGCCAGACCCAGCCGCCATGTCCTGCCTTACCCTGGCGATGAGAACCCAACCAGCGTCCCTGTACAACACCAGCATACTCTGAGGGGCAGCTGGGTTATTTCAGTGCTGATGACTTCTCGACTTGCTGCATTAAAGATGAACCCTGTTTTCTCCCAAACCCCAGAACGCTTCCCCTCAGCTGGATATTTGTGCTGAAACACAAAGGAACCTCTGTGGGCACCTGCCATGCTTCCCACACACCCTGAGTCTCTGCAGCACCTCTGGGGATGGTAAGGCAGATGCTACCTTTGTTGAAGAAATTACTTTTCTTTTACACAGGCTGTGTGACAGATACAGCTGTTTTATGGCTGCACAGATCATTTGGTTTAATAGGCACCAGCTTGACCAGCCTAGCTCGAAGTAAACAAGTCCTTGGACACGACAAGGATGGGTGGGATTCAAACCCAGTCAGGACCTCAGGCAGCCCCTATGGAGCACAGACACACCCAGGTCATCACCAGTGAGCTGGGCAGAGCTGAGACCCTTGACCCCTCATGTCTGTAAGCACAGGAAACTTGAAAACTCTATAAAAGGAGCTGCCAGTCAATGAGCAAGGCTGTTGCTGCACGATGTCAGTGTGTTCATGTCACATCCCTGTCTCCAACTCCACAGCAACAAGGCTAGATGTGATTAAGAGGTAAAAGTGATGCCAAAGTTCTCTGTGCACCATGAAATGTATTATATTTGGCTTTTGTGTCCCAAGCACTTGACATAAAATGTGACAATGCCCACACAGATCCCAGAGTGGCTGTGGAGAGGAGCTCACATAAGGCAGCAGCAAATATTTTGGCTTTAAGGGGAAAGCTTCCATAAAGATATTGCTGGTACATTGCCTTGCTCTATTTTTTTCACTTTAAAAGATTATTAATTGCAGCCCAGACCCCACCTCCTTGCTTAAGTGGGCACAATTTCTCCATGGAGCACAGGCTCCTCACAGGTACATTGGCAGAGCTGTTTCCCAAGGAAGATCCTTCCAGAGCATGAAAAAATCATGGTGGAAAAAATTCCTGCCCTTATAATATTGGAGCTGCCTTTGCATTGGGTTTAACAAACCCTACTTGATTAACCTGTGTTGAGAAGTTGGACAGGAGGTCATTCAATAGTTATAGAAATGGTGGTGAGGGACAAGTGGGGAAAAATGTTGATTTCTTTGTTGTAGTATAAACGTTTGCAGGTGGGGTTGCAGCACAGGTGGATGCTGTATTTCAGACCCTGCTTTGGATATGTTTGTGCTGATTTAACAAGGCACAGAAACCTCTGTGTCCCACACAGATTTTACAGGGAAGCCAAGTAAGGTACCTGCCAGAAAAGTGGGATTTGGCAAACAGCTCTGTTTCCAGGACTTTGTCAAGTTCAATTATTTGTGTTGCTTCCAAGTGTGACAATAAGGACTGAGCATCTTTTTTGGTCTTCCTGTCTTTTAATGTGGACCTCATCTAAAAAATATGAGGGGCAGAGTTGACACTGTAGCCTAAATCTGTGCAGCAAAAGCAGCTCTTTAACATCCACATGTGGGCATTAGAAAACTGATGACAGATCCACTTAATTAAAGCTTTGGCTCTTGCAGCTCTTAGGCCACTAAGTGTCTAATCCTGTGTATTTTAAGGGATTAAAGCATTACATGAGTTGTACAAGTTAATCAAATGTATAGCAGTTTAATTTTTTGTCTTTTAAATTTTATATATTTACACATCCTATTATTAAGGATATGGTATTTGCAAGTAATATAAACAGTCTGCCTGAGAGGAATAAAGTTCATAATTTAAAAGAGTTACTTAAAGCACAAGCTTTGTGTTTAACCAGCCTTGTGCAAACCAGGCTCTGCTTAGCACATTCTTTACAGTGAACTTGTAGATGTCTGGTAAATTATTGAGCCTTGTGTTTAACAAGCCTTGTGTAAACCAGGCTGTGCTTAGCACATTCTTTGCAGTGAACTTGTAGATGTCTGGTAAGTAATAAATTATTGAGCTCTGCTTTAGTGTCTCCTTGCAACTCCAAGGCCACTAGAAGCTTGCTGTCCATGTGGACACTTTGTAAAACAGGCATGAAGAAAACACAGATGCTTATATTTCCACAGGATCTTTCTGTTAATTTATGACAATGAATGGCCTTACCTACCAAGGATCATGGGCAGGGAGGCACAAAGGCTGAGACAGCCATCAGCTGTGATATCTCATGTGGATGTTGCCTGTCTTGGCAATCTCCAAATCTCTGAAGTGCTTGTGATAATGTTAAGGATGTGCCCTTTCAAATTATTACTGTGGAATATGGTAGAGATTCCTGCAGCTTGTTGCACAGACCAAGTCATCTGCCTGAGGGATTTCATGTGACACAGTGAAATCCTTTAAAAAAATAGAGATTTCTTAATTTTATGCTTTATGAAACATTCAAATTCTAATGTTTAAGAGCAAAGATCTGTTGGAAAAATAAGCATTCACCAAGTCCACCTGTGTTTAATGGGTAAATATTAAATTTCTGTGTCTCTTCAAAGTCTACATGATATCCCCAAGTACAAGTTACTCATTAACTGATTAAGATAAATAGAGATTTCATTTGAAAATCTGTTTTTTCCAAAATGGAGCAGAGAACATTGCTTGCATTGATGGTCTTTTCCTCACTCATAGTATTAGCAGAAACTATTGATCAGAAGGTATTTGCTTTATTTTTATTATCGATATCTCATTTGCTCATTTGCTGATGTGGTGGTATTGTGGTAACTGGCCAGGTAGCACAGGTAACTCCTCTGGTAACCACCTCCTGGGGAGACTTGGGTGGATTGTCTTGAGATTTTAGAGTTTTGGGTCTTTTTAAAGTCTTTTTGGTTGTTTATTTGGGCTGTTATAGTACAAATGTAGCAGGAGGCACTTGCAGATGTTTTCAATTGTGCTCTTCCTTTGGGATATAAGATACCAAATCTGAGAGATCAGGAGCTCTGCTTTGGTGCCAGATGAGGTTTGGATCTTGACCCAGGACCCAACAGCACCATGAAGTGCCAGGAGGTTTCTGATGAGCATCTAAGAATAAAAATGGAATGGGAGAGAGGGAAGTAGGAAGTTATTTGAACTGTGTGGAGGAGCAAACTCTGTTTTGCACCATCACAGTGGTGACTGGTGGTATTGTAAAATCATCAATATTAGAGAGGAAGAGGAAGCTTTAAGTCAGAAGGTTTCTCTGCCCATCATGCCTATTCAGAAAAGTGTGAAGTGGAACTGAAGTGCAGGCGGGTTTTGGGGAGCAGGGCAGCCTTGTGGCTGCTGCAGGGGCAGCTGAGAGCTCTGCAGGAAGCCATGGATAGGGTGTATGGGCCCACAGTGCCTTTGCTTTTGGGTATTCCTGGGGCTGCTCCTCTCTGCTTCCTTCACCAGGGGCACAGGAAAGCTCCTACCCATGCTGCATCCCACTGAGCCCTGGTTTGTGCTGGCCACAGCCTAAAATGCTGCTAGGGCTGGGCAGGAGATGCAGGTCCTCCCCCCTGCAACATCCCTCGGGCACAGGGCAGCAGAGTAGATTCTGCACCAGGTAAATTCTGCACAGAGCCAGCTCCTCCTGTGTTGGAAGGATCCTCAGTGGGCAGCAATTGCCAGCAAGTGCCTACACTGCCCCAGTGAGCCACAGCTTGGGGCTTGGTGTTCCTTATGGCAAAACCTCGCTCCGAATGTGCCATGGGCAGGTTTGAGTATGGCGGGGCAGAAAACTTTGGAATTTCAGCCACTGTCCTAACAGAGAAGAGGCCACTGGATGGTATTAATTGGCTAGCAAAGTTCAGGAGATTAATTATCAAAATAACTAAAGATCAATTAGCCATTTAAAAGACTTGGAGGCTGGAAATGTAAAAACAGAAGTGCAATGATATGCTCCAATGCTGAGCTTTTTTCTTTTAATCAGCTGTTGGACTGTTGCAAGACTGGTGATGCCCAGGTCAGCCTTTCTTAGTGCCACTGCTGGAACACGGGCAGGACCTTTAGAGAGGCATCCCAAATGCAAAAGGATGTGTCCATGTAGGGAGGTGCTCCAGGCAGTTCTCAGTCCAGCCACCCTCCGGGGTGTTCCAGGCAGCTCCAGAATGGTGCCCTCCTCCTTTGGGCATCAGGGGTCCTGGAAGAGCCAGACCAGAAGGAACATGAGTGCTCAAAGGGCATCTCTGCTTGTGCAACCAGTGAGGGTTGGGAGGCCCATGCAAGGTTTCAAGCTGGCTAAACATCCTGTGGGACACAAGGTACCAAACTGGAAAACAGGCAGCAAAGTCAACAGCTGGGAGGGAAATAAACAGTCCCACAAAAAACAGGGGCCATCCCTGGCTCAGGCTTCAGGAGGTGTAGCTGCTCGTGGCTGTCCACTGGCTAGCCCCACCACTGCACCACAGCTGCAGGCTGGCACTGGAGCCACTGCCTGCACAGGGGATCCTTTCTGCTTTAAGGCAGAGACAGAGCGTGGTTGTGGCAAAGAAAGAATGGAGGGCTCTGTCAAGGTGAACCAGGCTGGAAGTTTATTCCCAGGAATCCTGCCCAGACAGAGCACAGATCCTGGGTGCACACACTTTATGAATAGGGGAGGATGACAGGGGTGGGGATAACACAGGTCCAGTGAGAGGGGGATTAGGTGTGGCTCTGCTGAGGACTGACAACACCCAACCCGGAACAAGGGGAGGGGGAATTCCTGGGCTTCTACCAAGCATCGAGGTTCCCCCTGGATCTTTCCATAAGACAGGGAGAGGCCTGACCATGACTGACAGGGAAGAGGGGGTAGGGGACAACAGGACTGACAGGGGGTGGGTTTGGAAGAGATGAACAGTGGGGATAGGGAAAGGGTCACATAGAACAGACCATCAGGGTACATATAACATGTAACGAGTCACATAAACCATGGAACAGGAATAAACCTGAACTGTTACAAAAACAAAATAATTTTGCATCACTACAAAGAGGTTTCTGATCTTCCTGAGGAAAATCTTGGGCAATGTACTGGGGTGATGCAGCAGCAACCTCACTGTACCCCAAGGAGAGAAAAAGGTTCAACAGAAACTTCTGTGGAACAGCAGATTGCAAATGTAGCTGCAGGTTTTGCATGGGGCAGTGGTTGTTGCTGCAGAGATGGGAATAAGCAGACTGGTTCAGAACAATCCTCTCCCCAGTTCCAGCCAGGCTTTCTAAGAGCTCATTCCTTCATTAAACTTTTCCAATAGCATCATGCAGGTAAGGATGGCTTGGGAGCAAATCCTGGGTGTTTCTGTCTCAGTCTGTTTATTTTTTTCCAGCCCGATATTGAAATCTACAGCCTCCACGTGGACTGCAAGGTCACATCACGATTTGCTCACACTGTCATCACCAGCAGAATTGTCAACCGAGCCAATGAGTCCCGAGAGGCCACCTTTGAAGTGGAGATACCTAAGACAGCCTTCATCACCAACTTCTCCATGTAGGACCAGTCCTTCCCTGTGGTGTCAAGGAGGCAGCTCTGAGGGGGTTCATCTTTGTGCTCAGGAGCCACTGGGCAAAGAACACAAAGAGGGTCCTCTGCAAAAATGCTGTCTGGGGTTAAGTAGTAGGCAGTCAAATAGAAAAGAGGTGTCCAGGGCCAGGCTGCCTGCTGCACTGGGAGGGTGACAGACATGTTCAGTGGTGGTGTTCCTCCTGCTCCAGCCTCCTCAAGACTCTGCAAGGACAAGGGTTGTGTTGTGCTGGCGGCTCCTGTCGTCCTCCTGGATGGGGAGGGATTTGGGAGGAAACAGTGTCCCTTGATCATGCCCAGAGAGCCACAAAATTCTTCTGTTGAGTTCCTTTCCCCAGCATTCCTTCTAATATTAATTAATTTTTATGGAAACCAAACAGGTTGGTGGATGGTGAAGTATACCCAGGAATAATAAAGGAGAAAGCTGCTGCTCAGAACGAGTATGACACGGCAGTCTTGCAAGGACAGAGCGCTGGCCTCATCAAGTATGTTGCTATTCTGAGGAACACCCCTCCTTGGCTTCCTGTTTGGCTGGGGGCAGATGGAACCCTGGACACAGCCACATCTCAGTGGGACAAATGTGAAAATCAGTCTTGGGTTCTTGGTGGGAGAGATAATGTGTCTTTGTGTATATATATATGTGTGTGTGCATGTGTATATATATATAAATTTTTAACATATATATAAATTCACACATACATGATTTATAGGTGGTCCTGCAATGGGCTCCAATAGGAAGCATCCCTTTTTAGCAGTGCCTTGGGACTTGCTGTCATAGAATCACTGAATCACAGATCACAGAATGTTCTTGAAAGGGTTCTACAAGGATCCTCAAGTCCGGCTCTTAAGTGGATGGTCTGTAGAGGGATTGAACCAACATGAACCAACAACCACAGTGTCACTAGCACCATGCTCTGACCAGTTGAGCTAATCTCAGGGTCAGGGCTCCTTAAAGATCCTCTAGTTCCAAGCCCACTGCCCTGGGCAGGGACATGTTTCAGGTTGCTCAGATCTCCATCCAGGCTGGCTCCCCATCATTCAAGAGCACCTTGCCACTCGGGGATGATGCTCAGGGCTGAGTCTGCTTCCATGCAAACACAGAGGACCAAGGCACTTGAACAGATATCATCACAGTTTCAGGGTGTGTTCAATCTGTGCTTCACAGGTCTTCAGTCTGAGGCATGTAGGGGTTTCAGCTCCATTTCTCAGCTTGCACCCATAACACATTCATGTAATATCTGTGGTGTACATAATAGCACCCGCAATGTAAAAAATCCTATGACAAACAACATCTACTGATACTCTTTTTTCATGCTATGTGGCCCCTTGGCCTTTATTTTGCACACTTCACAAACTCTTGGCCTCCACAGGGAAACCCTCCCTGCAGGAGATAAATCCCTGTTTCCCCCCAGAATTACAGACAGAAAGCTGGAGCGGTTCCACGTGTCCGTCAGCATCGCAGCCGCCAGCAAAGTCACTTTTGAGCTGACCTACGAGGAGCTGCTGAAGCGGCAGCTGGGGAAGTACGAGCTGCTCATCAAGGTCCAGCCTAAGCAGCTCGTTAAGCACTTCCAGGTGAGCTGGGCAGGGAGCAGCGCCCTGGGTTTTGGCACGGCCACGTTCCCTCTGAGAAGCTGATGCTGATTTCTTCTCCGCTGCCAGATCGATGTGCACATCTTCGAGCCCCAGGGCATTCAGTTCTTGGAGACAGACAGCACGTTCATGACAAATGAGTTAACTGAGGCACTCACCAAAGTGCAGAACGAAACCAAGGTAAAGCAGCAGCTGCCAGAGGTTACTGCCAGTGGCAGCTCTAAGTTATATTCCTTTAAATTTTTCCTTTTGATTGCTTTGCAGGCTCATATTTTATTTAAGCCAACTCTAGATCAACAGAAGAAAGATTCTGAACTTGATGAAACGCTCCTCAATGGTGATTTTGTTGTGCGTTATGATGTAAAGAGAGAAGCCACGGCAGGTGATATACAGGTAAAAAAAGTAGAAATGAAAAGGCTTTCAGACCACAGATAAGTCTGAATGTGAAGTGCAATCAGCAAAACAGCAACACTTGCTTTGAAACACCAAGAATGACAGGAAAAGCTCTTCCCATTAATCCAGGCTCAGCAGGAACTGAGAGTGATACTCAGTAAATCCCTAGAGACACCTAGGTATATTGTAAAAACAGATCACTCAGGGAAAAAAAAATCAAACTTTCAAATTTTATTCAAATATCAAATCTATATTGGTATTTCATAGATGTCTCTTTACACTCTTTTAAAAATTATTATTATTTTGGCTCCTCTAAAGTGTATTTGTATCTTGTAAATGAAGTTTAGAGAATGCGATTTATATAACTTGAAATGATGCTTGGTCTCTGTGTTTTTCGTGACAACTGAGGCATAACTAAATACAGCAGGAACTTAACAAATATTTATGAAACAATGCATAGTTAGGGAATAAGATAGAGGATTTTCCATATAATTTCACTAATGAAGTATACACAGGTGTGCTAAAAGGTGGCAGCCACAGTAATTCAGCAGAGATGTACTCATAGGCAATGATAAAGTGGTAATGTGATAATATGCATATATCATACATATGGCACAGAGGTGTCTAATATATATGTAGGTATGCATGCTGCTCTGCGGTGATTTTCTCCCTACAGACAGTCTTGCTTCCAGCTAGCAAATGCATTCTACCTTCTTTAGTTTAAGCTCTTTGATTTGGGCTTATCGAGAAGAGCAGAATGCTGAGCATGCTCTCCACTTCTTGCTATACCAGAATGTTAAGATTTATTCTTTATTTCTTCAGATGTACTTTTATAGGTGATTTCATGTTCTGTATTTCAGATTGTCAATGGGTATTTTGTCCATTACTTTGCACCCCAAGAAATGCCAGTGCTTCCCAAAAACGTCATCTTTGTTATAGACCGAAGTGGCTCCATGACAGGCAGAAAAATTGAACAGGTAACTTCTCTCAAAACATGTCCTCCGTTAGCAGCAGGCACACACACCCCAGATTTCTGAGGAAACAACTGGGAATTTCTGATTGGAAACACACACTGGTTTTGTACACAGCAAAATGTTCAGACTTATAGAAATGCTTGAAAATACAGATGCACAGATTGAAGTTATTAAAGAATAATCCTTGTCTGTCACAACTATTTTCATGGGTATTAAAAACTGAGGTAGAGAGCTTTCTGTATCTTTGGAGAACTTCTTGTGTTTATGTTTTCCTTTAATGAAGCTTAGAGAGTTAATTTATCTGTTATCTGTTTATGTTTATTGATGACTGTGTACGTAGCTCTGCTGGAGAGCAGACAAGCCCCCTACAGCCCTCACAGGTTGGATTTTCTGTCTGTAAGTGAGGTGAATTTTCTGTTCCTGATGGTCTCAACCTAAAACATACCACTCAGGTTTAATAAAGGCATTGGGCTGCATCTGGAACAGAGCTGTAGAGACCACCCTTCTTCCACTGCAATTTCAATCCCAGACCTGGCAAAGGAGTGGAAATCATCACAATGATTGTTTTCTCCTTGGAACAGACAAGGGATGCCCTGTTGAGGATTTTGCAGGACCTCCGCCCAGAGGATCATTTCAACTTTATCACTTTCAACAACAAAGTGGTGGAGTGGAAGAGCTCTTTGCTGCCAGCCACCGAGGAGAATGTGGCCAGTGCTGCAGCCTTGGTGCAGACTCTCACTGCCAGGGGAGGTACACGTGCTCACAGCCACAAATATGCACCCAGTGGAACAAATTGCTTAGAAAATAATTATTTTTATTAGTTATATAGTGCCCCAGGGCTACCACCAGTGCTTACAAAGCAAGACAGTTTTTAAGACTTGTAAGTGATGAGTGGGAAAGCAAGCCTGTGAGTTGGCAGGCTGCTGACTACATTATGGATAGGTCTAGTTATCAAATATATATGAGATGCTTACAGCACATCTATGAACCCACTGAGTCTTGTTTCCAATTTTTATCATAGAGATAATTGGAAAATTCCTTGATAGCACTTTTTTTTCTACAGAAAAATGGCAATCCACTCAACATTTGACAGCAATTTGCTGATTTGTTTTCTTTTTACATCAAGTGTCCCCTCGTAAAAACAAAACAGAACAAAATAAAACACATCCAAAGTCATACACCCTTGTAAGCCGTGCCACAGAAATAAAACAGGCAAAACAGACAGGTGGCATGTCAGTTGCTGAATCAGTCAGTGTGCTTGGTGTTATTATTTAGTTTTAAGCACATCTCAAGGGCTCTGTCTCCCTTTAATGTTACATTGTCAACATTAACAAAGTTTCCTTACCCCAAGCGCTAACACCATGCTCTTTTCTCTGACTTACAGAAGGCAGAGAAACTTTTCTTAAATATAGGTTAACACATGACAGTGTGTTTACTTAAGCACTTTTTAATGGCTCTAGACATGTTTGTATTTCCCATGACATATGTGTGGAAAATGCTCCCAAAAGAATACTCCGGCACTGCCGTTGCAATGTAACACCCGGTAATTAAGTCCAGTAGGCTAAGTCCCTAAATCCTCCTCTCTCGGAAGGATTACTTCCTACAGAAAACTTTCAACAAGGCGGCAGGGCCTCTGCAGGGGAAGGGCAGCAATCTCTGCAGCCTGTTTGTGTGAGCGATGCCCGCCCTCTCCTTGCAGGCACGGACATCAGCGGGGCGCTGCTGGCTGCCGTGGCCGTGCTGGACACAGCCCAGCCGCTGCCGGAGCGCAGCGTCTCCAT
Organism: Aegithalos caudatus; assembly: GCA_013389925.1. Lineage (NCBI taxonomy): Eukaryota > Metazoa > Chordata > Aves > Passeriformes > Aegithalidae > Aegithalos > Aegithalos caudatus. The sequence continues at coordinate 51,551 of WEIU01001417.1, forward strand.
GATCATCCTGCTGACAGATGGCCAGCCCACCGCTGGTGAGTGAATGCCGCGCTCAGCCCTCCCTCCCATGGGGGTTTTCATCTCTTACACTTGCAGCCCAGTATTTTAGACATGGCCTGTGTTTTAGAGGAGCTTTGGAATACGGAGGCTGAGCTATTGCTGGATCTGGAGAGGGGGATTATGAGAGAGTGATGGCAGAGCCTGACTGCCTGTGACTGCACATCCTTTAGCTGGGAATTTTGCTGCATTCCATTGGCTTCCCACTTTATAAACTCACAGGAATTGGAGATACTCCAGGCACAGCTTAAACAGAAAGTAAATTACCTAGAGATAAAACATGGGCATTTTGCAGATACTGTGTACAGTACTGTTTGAGAGATACTGCTTGTGCTTCTTCAGCCTCTGTGCCTCAAACATGAGATATTTTCAAGATGCTTCTTGTTCTGTATTCTTTGCCATGTCTTAATTAGTGATCAGCTGTGGCAGCACAAACCAAAGGACTGAAATTGAAGTATCTTGAACAGGGGTTTGTCTTAGTTTTGTGTGGCACCAGCATCACTCCAAGGCCAGCAATATAAATTCATCTGTAAATCCTTAATAAGATCAGTCTGCATTTTAGATTGTGTGAGCCATTTTTCTTTGGGGTTTGATGATTTTGTCTGGGTTTTTTAAGAAAATTTTTAAGAGCTCACAGTGCTGCCTCCCCAGCACAGCCACAGTGAGTTTCCAGTGCTCCCCACATTCAGCAGTAAGAAATCAGGCCAGGGTGGAGTGTCAGGCATTATTGCATACACTGCCCTCCTTAGCAAAGCAGCTGAAAGGGAAAAATCTGAGCTGCTCCCATATTGCTACAGGCAGTGACAATTTCTGCCTGGAAACGCTGATAGAGAAACTCTCCATACATGGCCATCAGCAGCTCTTCAAATGGGGTAAGATGATGGTGTGAAAATCTTTTCCCTCTGTCACACAAAGGAGCTGGGAGAGAAGCATGGCTGAATTAATTGGCAGTTTGTTAGAACTGCATCATTAACCAATCCATTCTTCTCTGAATTGACACACATAATTTTTATGGATGGTACTTGTCTTTTGAATGCTTGATGAAGTGTATCCATCCCTGGTGTTGTTAACTTGTAGTGTCCCTTCTGTACTAAAAACCTCCTCCGGCCCTGTAATCCTATAAAATATTTTGCACTTATCCATGACAACATCAGTAGAACCTAGTAAAAGTCATTCAGGGGGAGAATCATGTTCTGGCACTCCATATGCAGAGTCGTGCTTTCATTTCCAATTGAATTACCAGCATTCTATCCCCTATCTTTTTAGTATTTTATTCTGAATTATTTTTAAAAACTTCAGGCAGAATTTTCCATTAACCTGCTGCAGTCTCTTTGCACTTGAAAAGATCCAAACCCACAACGGTGTTTTTGTTTCATTTACAGGTGAGAGAAGTGTGGAAGTAATTCAAGAGAACATTCAGAAAGCAATCAATGGGAAATATGCTCTCTTCTGCCTTGGCTTTGGGTTTGATGTCAGTTATAAATTCCTGGAGAAAATGGCCCTGAGCAACGGGGGAATAGCACGGCGTATCTATGAAAATGCTGATGCAGCCTTGCAGCTGCAGGTCAGGAGTAAGGAATGTGCCAGGAAAACCATCCATCAGCTGCAGTTTCTGTCTAGTCCTAGCAGCAAAATCACAGATTTTCCAAGATGAGGTGTTGGGGTTGAGTTTACCTGTCACTTTACTGGAGGGAGGAGTGCAGTTTTGGGGTATCTGAGGGTTTGTACCCTCCACGTACCCGTGACTCAAAGTCCTCAAATCAGCCACATTCAGACAAACTGGGAAACTTACATATTTCTGTACTGTAAAAAGAGAAATTGTCCAGAGGGAGTAGACAATTTCTGAGTTGCAGTAGTCTTGCACTACTAAAGAAAAAGCTTTTTAAGGGGGCTTTAGACATTCAACATATTGCTTTGCACAATTTTGCTGTCATTTGTGTGTGTTCTCTGTCTCACTGCTTTTCTTTAGGGCTTTTATCAAGAAGTGGCTACCCCAATATTAATGCAAATTGAAATGCAGTATCCAGAAAATTCCATTGAAGGGTTAACCAAGAACAATTTTAAGCTGCTTTTTGAAGGATCTGAGATTACAGTGTCTGGAAAAATTAGCAATGAGATGGATGTTTTGCCAGTGGAAATTAAGGCTCAGTCAGTAAGTGTTTAGTTTACTAATTGTGAAAAACATCTCTGCCTTCAGTCTGTACTTTTAGGTTTCTTTTGTTACACTGAAGTAGGGAATCTCAATTATTAATATCAAAAATAGTGAAATAGAATTTAATTACCTCCTTTTTTCATCATTTTTTCAAGTCCAGAAATACATCTCTAAAATACATGCTTTTTAGATACTCTGGAGTTGCATTTTCCAATGGGAAAGAGCAAAATTGAAGGACAGCTACAGAAAGACATTCTCTTAAGTCTAATAATGTGACAATAAATGAAATCTGGAGCTGTTCTTTTGATGGTCAGTTTTCTCCCACTTCAGCACACGAGTAACTTGACTCTTAAGGAAGAAGCAAATGTCAAAGAGAAGGAGCAAGTATTCCAAAATCAAAGATACATCTTTGGGAATTTCATAGAGAGACTGTGGGCTTACTTGAACATTCAGCAGCTTCTGGAAGAAGCGTAAGTGATTTTAATGCTTCATGTAACAAACTTCTAACTTCTCAAAACACAAATTCCTTATTCACAAATCATATGTTCTGAAAATACAAAGAAACACAAATATTTCTCCAGATAGAATCAAGACCATAAGATACTGGGAGAATATTACATTACTATATGATGCCTTTCAGTTCATGGTAGCACTACAACATTCGATTTCATATATATATGAACATGTAATATAACACATTCTTCATGAAATTACTATGAGATAGATTTCAGTTGTATGGATGGTGTTGAGTTCTTCTTGCATAACCAGAAATATTGTCTGTAGATAAGGAAATGGCAATAGCTTGGGAAGAGAACAATATGGATGTCCATAAGATACTTCATAGGTCATGTATCTATTACTTCTATGTATTTAAACCAAACATAGGCTCCAGTGTTGCAAACAATTAAGCATTTCCATAATTTCAGGCACATGAACAGCTGAGTTATCCCCACAAGACTACTGACCCTTCAATAATAAGTATCTGTGGAGACACAGCTAATATGTAAAGGAATCTGAAGATGATTTATTCAGTCTCTACACATTTTTGCTTTATCATTAACACAGACTTTAGTATTTCAGCCCAGGAAGAGGACCAGAAGGCCCTGGAGGCCCAAGCCTTGGATCTGTCCCTGCGGTACAGCTTTGTCACACCCCTCACTTCCATGGTGGTCACCAAGCCCCAGCAGCAGGAGGAGCTGGCAAACAAACCCACTGAGGCTGGTAAAAACAGCCCCTCTGAAACATTCTGCTCTTCTTAATTCAGGCTTGTTGACTCCCACTTAGTGATATAATGAGGCAAATTGGAGGCAGGAGATCAGGGATTGACTTCCTTTCAAAATAAAACATGCAGGATTTTTTTGAAAGGAGAAGTGATGAAACAGGCACTACAATTGAAATGGAAAATAGTTTGATTAAATATTAACTAAAGGTAGTCTGATAGCTGTTACTATTATATTCCTGACAATGCAAAAGGGTTTCACACTTTTCTATCATTTAAGGGGAAAAATGAATGCAGGGGGGGAAAGCATGGCCCCAGTGAGAGCTTTGCAGTGCTCTCTATACCCATCGTTTAACACAAAAAACCTCGTCACCAGAAGCCCTTGTCTCAGTTTGCTGTACACATGGGTAAAGCAATTCAGTGTTGACTGTATGACATTCATCTGTCCCTCTTCCTCTTGACAGATAATGAGAAGCTCAGCAGTCCTCCAGCAGGAGGTAAATGTTTTCTTCTTTTCCAGCAGCATATTTTCATAGTCTCTAATAAAAACAACAAACAACAAAACAAACATAATAGTTTATGGTGGTTGTTCTATAGAGGGAAGCATCTGAGATTTGGAAAAATGTGTGAGGTATATTGTAAGCAATGCCTGCCCTGCTACAGTCTGTGCAGGTTTTGGGTAGATAACAGGGTCAAAGGGAGAAAATCTTCCATCCAGAATGTCTCAAAGGTCACAATTATCCATGTTCTTGAGGAAAAGTAGTTCCTCAAGTCAACGGTGTTAATGATGCTTTCTGCTTCTTCCTACCACATGTGGAGCATCTTTCAAAAGATTCCACTCAAGAATGCCTTCTGAGCACGATTCAGGTATTTTTTTCCTCTCTGGAAACTGCATTTATTTGAATAATAATTCTATAAATGAAGAACCTTGGTTTTTCTCTAGTTCTTTCACAGAAATGTATTGAGGGAATCACCATGCTGCCCTTTCTTTGGAGGTTGCCTCTTTCAGTGGTGCTGGGGAGTTCAATAGCAGAACCACTCCTGTAAGAGATGTGATGCAGTAATGAGTAAAACACAGATACTCTCTTGTTTTTCTCCAGGTTCTCGTAGAGTGAAGAGTGGGTCACCTGCTGGTAAGTACTTCTGTTCTGTTTCTCTTCAGAAAAATTCTATGAAGTTCATTTCATATGTAGGGTCACATCAACCTTATTCTAATAAATGCATTTGGATTGGAGATGCCCACTTGATATACAGTTTAGTTGCTATTATATGTATTTCAGTCCACAGATATTTTAAAATGAGCTATAAAGTTTTGAAAACAACCTTGGTCCCTTTTCAGAAATTAAAAAAAAAACAAAACCTTCTGAAAATAAATGTGAAAGATCTGGAAAAGTATATATTAGTAAGCTGAATGTAAAAACAAAATAATTCACCAGTCCAGGAGCATCCAGAAAATGCAGTGGGCAAGAAGCAGGACACATTCCCTGTTTCAGAGGATGGGGAAGGAGGTGCAAGACATAAACCCAAAGCAACAAAGCATTGGGAAAACCCTTTTCTTTCAGCTCGAAGGCGCTCTGACCTCCAAACTGGCAGCAACAGGAGGATGTTTACAACAGGTAACTGCTCACAGTGGGGTCAGAGGGGCTGGGCTGGGTGTGCTGCATTCAGCACTGCCCAGTGACCTTTCAAAATGCAGCTCTAACCCCTCACACAGCCCCAGCTGAGCATAGGCCCATGGCATGGATCATCCTGAGAGAAACAGGCCCTGGATATTTGCTTTTTCCCCCATTGGGAGATCTTGTCTTAGGCAAAGCTCTCTGTAGTTGTCAGTGAAGAGCTCTGCTAAAAGGTTTCTGTCCAGCATTTGTCCTGGTTCATCAGCTGACTTAGAGAAAAATGTTTCATTAAACTCTTCTTACTAATTTTAACTATTTCAGTTTCCAGGTTCAGAGATGCCAAAAGAGCACAGCCTATTGGTTAGTGACACACATCCAAGTCCCATTTCAATTATTAATGTAACTGTAATGTACACTTCTTCATGCAACAATCCTTTTTCTGACTGTAACAACTCTATGAAAATCTTTTACCTCTTCTTGCAAACCTTGGCTGGTTCTTTGCATTTAAGTGGGAAATATTCCTGTGTTCCATGAGAAGACCTCTCTGGCTCAAGGATATAAGAAATGCAGTATAACAAATTTTCAACCTAAGCCTTTTAAAGGGCTCATTGTCCTTAGTAAACTCTATATTTAAAATCTATTGGTTTCATTCATATCAAGGTTCTGTGTCTGGGTGTGCTTTTCAACAATTATTACTTTGTTCTTAATCATTCTATCTTATAAAAGCTATAACTGCTCTTTTAGGTATAAATCTATAAATTGTTTTTCCTGTGCCTATCCAGGCACAGGCTAGATTCCTTTTTTGTTGCTGATATTTTCCTTCTGTCTTTTCAGCCAATGAACATCCACAACTTCTCTTGCAATTACCCCGACAAAATGAAAGAATCTGCTTAAATATTTATGAAAGAGCACGAACCTCTGTCCACCTGCTGTCAGATCCAGAGCAAGGTGAGTGAGACACAATACCCCAACACCAAGACAAGGAGAGTCCCTGGGTCTGTGAGTGCAGTTGGTGTTTTTGGGAATAACCCCCTCCCAGGAAGAGCCATCTCACACCTGCTGCCTTGCACTGGCCAGAGAGGCTGGGGTAAATTCTGCCTTTCTGTTGGGCAATATTAATGGTGCAACAGCTGGGGGCACTTCTCACAGCTCTGGCTGAGGGTCACCTTCTCCTCCTGGTGTCACATCCTCCTCGGTCCTTAGGGTTTGCTCCTACCCTTGGGGCTTTGGAGGAGCAGAGACCTTAATCCTCTGGGTCCCTGTGTGCCAAGAGAAAGGCACATGCTCTGGATGACAGCAGATTTTCCATGCTCCTGTCCGTGAGGAGCCATGGCCAGGGCACCAGGCACCTGCTCTGATTATGGAACAGAGACACCTCTGTGCAGGAGGTGGAAGCATGGGGTTAAACAAGCTCTAGTGACCCCACCACAGTCTGGGGGCATGTGGAGCTGAAATCCAGAAATGCCCCACAAACCTAGATTTGAGATCCTGGAGTCATTTCAGTAACAAAACTGGAGCAGATTTATTCAGATCATTTGTACCATAAGAGAAGATTCACCTACAAATTTGTGTTAAAGGGCTCACAGTGACGGGGAAGCTGGGTGATGGAATGAATCACTTTGTGCAGTTTGACATTGACTACGTGAACCCCCCTGTGCAAATCCACGTCTACACTCACGCAATCCTTCTAAGCTACAATAACAAGAACAGCTGGCTCCCATGGACAAAGTCAGCCTCCTCCACCATCCAGGGGTAAGAAACTTCTCCCTGTCCTTTCCTAAGCTTGAAAATGTGTCAGATCTTTGCTCACTCGGGCCTCTACTTTCCCGTTTACCTGAAGTAAGTGCTACCAAATTTCCTTCTCCAGCAAGTATATCAGTGTGAGTAGCAGCAGGGTATCTTCATAATCCCCCATTTCAAATCTGGAGAAAAAAATAAGTTTGATTTTAATTTTCCATGCCTGTGTAAAGAGAACCAGAACAATTGCACCATCAGCCTGCTGTTCATGTATTTATGTTCCAAAGGAAAGGAGCCATGCAGAGGAGCCTGGTGCCACCAGCAGCCACTTTGTGTTCCTCCAGGGCAGAGCGAGCACTGCCAAGTGATGGCTTTGACATTTACTGTCCCTTTTATACAGCACTTGGCTCCACACAGGCTGGGGTTTTCTTTCTCCTCAGTTTTAAGCAATAACTCCCATCTGGGAAGCTGACATTTTTTATGGGCAGGCATAAAGTGTTGGAATAGCTGTCTGTAACTAAATGCCCACTGTAGGAGAAGGGATACTTTAAAAGCAGACTTTATTTGTTAGAGTAATTAGAGCAGGATCCTTCAGTACCACAAGGAAGAGCTGAGTGTAGCTGGTTCCCCCAGCCTTTTTATATTGCTGGAATAAGTCTCCACAAGGATCCCTGCTGGCCTGGGGCAGACAGGACACCCATTACTGCTCCACCACACACAGTTCTAGAAAATAACAAGTCCTACAACAACTGCTTTCAATTATTCTTATAATCCAAACAGAGCCAAGAACTTGCTGGATTTATGCCCCAGTATAATTTGCCAAGCAGAATGATCCTCCTGCTTCAATCCAGCACCCAAGCCCCTGCATCAGCACTTTGGGGGTGGCTTTGTTAATCCTCTCTGCAGAAAGCCAAATGACAGTGACATTTGTGTTCTGCAACCCCACCTGAAATCACAATAACATTAATGGGTCAGAAGAAAGGCAAGGTCTGAAAAACTTGTGAAATATCCAAGAAAAAAATATTTGACTTGTTTATTAAAAAGACTGATTTCTTTTATAAGTCTACCTTTTTTCTCATTAAAATGGTGAGAATATTTTTTTCCCCTCCAAGCACTTCTTGTCATTACAGATAATAAGGTGTATTCATCAGCAAAAAGTTGTTCCCTGGTATATTTGCAAGACCTCTTGTACAGGACAGAGAGAAAATATATTCTACTCAATATTTTCTAGCTTAACAATAACTATAAAGAGATCAGGAAAAAATGCAATTGCAAAGAGATAAAAGGCAAAATGAAATTATTTTGAATAATTAATATTCTTTCTTCACATTCTTCCTGGAAATAATTTAATAATTTACTTCCTAGGCTGAGAGTGTCAGTTGAAAAGGAAAGGAGCTTTACAGCATCACTTCCTGACATGGTCACAGTGAAAATCTCCTTGGTCAGGTTTCCAGATGATTTCCTTGGGCTCTACTTCTTGAACAGCGACCGTTTCTCAGACAAAGTCACTGGAATTCTGGGTGTGTATCAGTGTGGATGTGTGCAGCAAGGAGAAACCTTGCATTTCATGTCTTCTTTTTGGACATTTAACTTCTACTGCCCAGCAATCCCAAAGAGGGGAAGTCTCACCCTGCAAACATAACACACATAACACACTGCTTTTCCACTCACCAGTGGCACATTATGGGTTTAGAAGATGTTAAAACAAGACAGAAATAATAGCTGGGCTTAACCTCAACAGTGCTGTAGAATGACATGATTGAGGCAGAAAATTCATTTGATGTCAAACAACAGACTATAAATAATGGACATAAAATTGTAAACAATCATGGTTAGGAAATGAAAGCCAGCTGCTCCTGAACATCTCGGCTCCAAAAATCCTGGTGGGACCTAAGTTGATGTTGTTTTGGAAGCTTTGCAAATGGAGAGGCTCCATATTCCAAAAACCACAAGGAAGAAATAATTGTGAAAAACAATCAGAGAAAGACTGAGCCTTCCTGTGGAGAGTGTTAGGGATAACAGAAGATCAAAGATGAAACAGAGGAATTTTCTAAACATAGTAATGGAGCATCCAAACATGGTCTTTGGTTTGTTTTCTGGGATGAAGAGCTGCTCTCCTGGTGTTAGAGATGCCATTTGTCTTAAACAAACAGTAACACTCATCTGTTTTGTATTTTTAAATCATTTCTGTGTCTGTTGCTTAGGTCAATTTTATTCAAAAGCACAATTTGGGAGTAACTCCAACAATGATCAGAGAGCTGTGGAAAGCCTCCTGAGTGTGTCTGGATCTGAGCACAAAGCTTCCAGGTACCAGATAAGGGGAGGGTGGGTGCTTTGAGATGTATTTTATCAGCAAATACCAGAAACCAAAAGAAATGAAACGGGGGAGTGTTTGTAAGAACACATCTCTTTGGGTTAAATAACTAGCATTTTATTTTTTCCCCAACAGCCTGCATTTGTTGTTTAAGTGGTGCTACAGGGCTCAAGGCTCTTATTTCATTGGAGGAAATAATTACATCCTGGGAGTACAGCTTGCATTGTTTTCATGGACAGGGAGGGTGTTTCCTCAGTTGCATTTACCATGAGAAAAATTTTCTACCCTTCAACTGTTTTTAGCACATGTCTGTGATGGGGAAGGAATGCTGTGAGTGTGCAGGTCCTGGAGTGCTGAGAGGCAGCTCTGCCTCTGACTCCTGCTGCCTTCTGCACATCTGGGCAATTCTGGCCCTGCCCTTTGATTGTGTTATCACAATTTCTCTTGTTTTGATTTCATTTCAGGTTGTACAAGAAAGATTACAGGCTCGAGTCAGACAATGAACCTGTTTCCTGCTGGTCGATAGATTTAACTCCCTAAGGAAAAAAAAAAATCTGTGAAGAAAATTATGTAAATGAAGCTCTTCCAAGTATTTTTGATACTTTCACCAAGAAAACCACACAGAGCCTTACTGTTGCTTTATATGTGTCACAAATATTTTATCTTGAAATAATTATACTTTCAAGATATGATGCTGCTTGTTTGTTTGCTATTTGAAAATGGTTTCTAATTTGCAATCTGGTTTTGTTGTTGAAGATTTATGTGAATGAACTAAATAAAATTGACATTATCAGCTAACAGTTTGATATAGACACATGGACTTAGGTTTCCAAATAAAAGTAAGTGGTGGCATCATCCAAGCCAAGCAATGTGTCATGCAAACAGTAATAGATTTCTAAAACTTTATCCCCTTATGATGGTGGTGTTCTTGAACCACACATTTTGTGAAAACACCATGAAGTTTGAGGCAGTGTTAGTTTTCTATTTTATTGCTGTATTAGGGTTCTCTTGGAGGTTGTTCTGTCAGGCCATTCAAAGCCCATGAAATCAGCAGTGAATGGGGCTGTGTGTGGGATGCAAACCCACACCAGCTGTGGTCTGGTTCTTTGTTGCAAAAGTCTCTGAGGTTCCCTTTTGAAAACATCTGCAGAACAGTCATTGGCTGGTGGCAAAACACAGCATTTCAACCCCAAAAGTAGCAGCTTTTTTTGGCACCATTTCATACATTTTGCAAACATTGGAAGATGTTCTACAAATAATGAACATCTCAAATCCATCCTGCTGTGCACGGAGGTAACACTGCAGAGTAAACACACACACAGAAGCTTCTGCCCATGAAATCCAAGCTGTAGTTTCAGTCTTCTGCTTTTTGTAAGTTTTAATACCAAAATGATTTTGTTTTAGTTCAGTTCCTTTGTACTTTGAACCCATAAATATGCCAGCATTGTAGGCAGTTTAACAGAAGTTGTTTTCTATTCTGCCAATAATATATAACTGTAAAACCTTTTTTTATTTTAAAGCAATGTACTAAAAGAGAAACAATTTCTTGCCAAAGTCAATAAGCTAAAACAAACTGTGTAATTAGAGGCCTGTTTTTTAAAAGAAATGTGCAGACACGATGCCAAGATATGTTTGTGTGAATTGCTTGTACTTTCAAGGTGCTGATTTTGCTGCACAAATTACATGACAAATGTGGAATTTGGAAACTGGAAGCATCAGATTGCTCACTTCACTGCATCAAAACCAGGCTTCCCAACCTGGTAGTTTCCATTATAGATGAACTTGGGATTTGAATCACAAGCTGTTGATCCAGGATTATATCAGCAGACATGCTACAAATATTCCCTGCTTTCAGCTGTAGGTTGTGTGTGTCACCTCCTGCCCTGCTGCCAGCAGCAGGGATAGAATCAGCACCGACCAGGGAGCAGTGGCCCATGGCTGGGGCAGCTTTCACTGGGAGCCTCTGCTTTAAGTGAGGCTCAAGCAGGTGCAAGCCAAGCTTGAGAGCTGCACTCAGTGCCTGAGCTTTCCCAGGCAGCTGCTGCCCTGCTGAAGGAGTTCTCCCTTGCTGACAATAAGCTCTGGGCCAGGGAATTTATTAAGGTACAATAGAAACTCCTCACATTGTTCAAAGACTTTATCAGACTTTGACTAGACAAGTTGTGCTGACAGAGATTTCTGCCAAGTCACTGGTGTGCCTGGCTGCTGCAGCTCCCAAATCCCCTCTGCACGTGGGCTCTCCATTCTGGAGGTAGGTGCCATTCCACTCTTCACTTGAATAATTGTGTCTTAATTTGTTGTTTAGTCACTCTTCTCCTGTGCTTTCCAAGCCCCCAGAGTGAGTTCTGGTGGATTTCTGATTTCCTATGTTCCCTTCCCTTGATCAGAAGCTGAAGGCAGATGCAGTAATGAATATTTGGCATTTTGTAATTTCTAATTCCAATACAGAAAAGTGTCAGTGTATATGTAACAGATCTATACATTTCTCAGGATATGGCCCCACACTTCTCTTTTAACCAGCACTGTAGCCATCAGTAGGAGGAGTAAATGTTTTATCTGTGAGCATCTCCCTGCTGCTTCTCTCTGCCCTCTGTTACTTTAATTACCTTTGCTGTTACCTCCTGCCTTGCAGGAAACTCTGAGTGCTCACTGAACAGAAGATGTGCAAAAGCAGATCAGAGCCCCTGAGAGCAACTCGTGGCTCCCACTCAGTCATAGACAAGAGACACCTCCAGAGATTTGCCTCACCCCCACAAATCAAACAGGAAAGTTCTGGCTGGCCCAGGATTGCCTTGTGCCCAAACTCTGCCAGCCAGGGAGGGCAAGGTCTGCTGCCCACTGCTCTGCTGTATTGTGTTCATGGAGCAAGTGAGGATGGGACCAGCCCCCAGGGGCAGTGCACAGCTCCTGGCTCAGCATCCAAAATGGATCTTTATTTCATTCTATTCCTTCTGATTGATTCTCTTACAATAAAAAATTAGAACCAGGTAAACTGAAGCTTACTAATTTGTTCTGGTCTTCTCTCACTCCTTTCTGTTGCTCTTCCTGCCTTCCTTGTGTTTCAGTCACTTATTTCCTTCTGTAGAAATTACTGTTTCCTTTCACCATTTCTGTCTGGATTTAGCAGGCAAAGATCTGCAGCCACTGTGACACCCTCTCCCCTCACCTATTTTTTTTCTTCTACAAAACTGCTGCTTTCATTAAAGGATTCTGCTCCCAAAAAGGCCTGTATTTTCCATAAATTTAACAGTAAGTATATTTTTCCTCAATTTTTTTCCTCTTTGATTTTTCTGTTGCATTTTTGTTCACCTCTACCCTTGTTCTTTCAATTTAAGGTATCACATCTTCTCTCATCTGTTTCTCCCACTACACTCTTCTTTTCTCTGTGTTCTGCATTTCAGCTTTCCACACAATGACTTTCTTTGTCCTATTACTCCTGAGGAATTTTCTGCTTTGCCATGTGAGACCACAACTGCCTTTTTGTGACTGATTTGCTTAAAAGAAATCTTGAAGTAAATAAGAAATATGGGGGGGAGGGGGGGGGGAAGAGAGGAGGAGGAGAAAACAGGTTTTTGGTTGGTTGGGTTTTTTGCTTTAGAAGTAAGAGCTTGCAATTTCTTGCAGTAAAAAAAGGAATACATAAATAAATGGGGCACTAGCCCTAAATGTGTTCATAAACTTTTATGGGAGCAGAAGGAAGGGTTTTCCTCAAGAATAATACAGTCCAAAAGAGCTATCATTACTCAAATGTGAGTGCTGCTTGCAACCTTGGTGTTCCATTAATTTATAAAGATTCAGATATTCAAAAGTTAAGTTCAAATTAAAATGCTAAAATACAGAAGTCCTGCATGCCAAGAGTCCCCTCCTGTGCTGACAGCAGCCCTCAGCACTGCACAGTCAAGAGGTCAGGTGGTTCCAAGTATCACAGGATTATCCCAAAATCTGGGCTGGGCTGTCACATGTCCTCTTGTGCTCAATTTCAAAATGCATCTGGCACCCTAGGCTTTGTGAAACTGGCATTGAGCTGTCAGAATAACAGAATCAGGCACTGAGTACTGGTGCTTTAATTTAATCACTACTGACACTCAATTATTGACTAAAAATTGGGTAGAGGGTTTCTTTTATCTTTTACAAAGCAACATTTTAAGTCAGAATTTTAAACCTAATAAGAAGGACACTTCAGACAATGAGGGAACTTGCTCTTCAGACTGGATCAAATACACAGTATGAGAGCCATCATACCTCATCCTCGCTAAACATGGCATGCTTTGAATAGTTCTTAGATGTTGAAAATTCTGTTCTTTCAGACAAATACTGTCTGCCTGTGCATTTGGAGGAAGTTGTAGATGCTTAAAAGAGACTGGAAACAATATAATCTGTGTAAACACCATCTATAAGCCCAGCTCCATTGTCATGGACAAACCAGCAAGGAATATCAACGCCGTGTTTGGGATCTCTTCTGTAATCCTTCTGCCAGCCCCTGAAAGGGAAAACACAGCCATGGGAGTACTGAGGTAGGAACTGCACCTGGACAAGGAATCTTGCCTGAGTCTTTGCTAAGACTTCATTATTTTGTACCTTGTTACTGTCAGTTCATTGTTTTTTACAATCATTGTGGCATCTGGTTTCTTGGGATCAGACCCGGGATGAATTTCAAGTATGGTGAAGTCAATGGGCCGGAAGAACTGTCCTAAGAAGAGAAGTGAAAATGACCATTTCAGGCAGTAAAACAGGAGCAAAGTAAACAGAAATCCCAGAATTTCTACGTTCCTGTACTGGTTTCCATGTCCCATCCTTGGTTGGATAAGCAAACACCAAATCTCAGGTAAGGCTGAACATATAACTGTGATATTATTGGTGTTGTTTTCTGTTTAAAACCCAGAACTGCATCCACATCATCTGTATGTAAATTCCAGCTTTGGACTACACAGAACAATTACAGCCTTTTCTAGATATCCTTCAAGATACCCTCACTTGGTGTGTTGTCTATTCAGCTGAATTTATTACATGTTTTCCAAGTCTTCAGCTTTTTAAACATCAAATGATCCATGTGTTGATCTCTGAAATTTCTGGGTGTGATTATTCTCAGCACAAGTACAATTTTCTGTCTATAAATTATGTAGCCTTATAAGGAAAGACCATCAGGGACACAATAAACAAAGTCATACCTAATAATCCATGGGTCTGTTCAGACAGTTTATCACTTTTCAATGTATACAGTCCCAGAAAATCTTGGTGGAGAGGATGTTTCTTCCACACTTGATGCAAAACAACAACAAATGAGGCACCACTGCCCATTGAGAGCACCAGATTTTTTTTCCTGTTAATTATCAAAGTTAACCTGAGAAAAAAAGAAAAACATTACTTAGAGCATTGTGTTTACCAGAATTAACAGCGACAGAAAGAAATGTGAGAAGAAGAAACAAATGTAGCTTTATAAACTGCTCAGTGTTTTTAAGAGAGAGGATGTGCTGCCTTTTTGGTCCATGGAGTTTTTCTGTGTATTCACAGTCACAGAATTATATTAAATGACACTGGAAAACACTACCTGGCCTTTAAACTTTTCAGTAAGATGTTTTTAGTAAAACCTGTCCTTTAATAGTGTAATCAGTCACAGATAGGTTGGTGTTATGTAGATAGAGCACCTCATGCTCAGTGATACAAATTCTATTGATAAAACCATCACTTCTTTGCCTGGATGCTACATGACACTTTTTCCTTTCATTTTTCAGAGAAGTCAACACTCAAGCTGCCTATTTTAGTGCTAGGATAGAGAAGATTTGTTTCTAATTGTGTCAGTGATATCATCCATGTGTTTATCACAATGAAAAATCATGTGTAAGAATGACAGTTTGCTCTTTCTGCTGCACTGCCAGGCTTGAGAAGGCAGAAATTTTATTCTACACGGTGAAATGTAAAGGAGGAGGAAGAGAAAATGTTGCCTGTTTCTCCAATAAACTTTTTGCACTGGTATAAATGATTCTGTAATAGATCCCATGAAAAATATACCTGCTGACAAGAAAAAAATATACCAATTCTGTAACTGCCACAAGTTCCATTTTTAAAATGGAGATTTGTTTTTGGAACACTGTTATGCCTTTGAAAGATTACACACTATGTCTGAAGTTACTCCTTAAATCTACATAAAGCACAATACCAAATCTAGTTTTACCTTAGCCATAGCAATAGAAAATCAGGGAAAAGCCTTCATTTATTTATTTCAAGCAGAGAAATTTGTGACTAATTCAGCAGCTACACAACAAAGTAGAGAGCAGAATCCAGCAGGGCTTGAATCAATTGCTTTTGTAGATTCACACATGAATCTTAGAAGTATACTATTGACCAGCATTTAAAAATATTTTAAGAAGAGTAGAAAGTAACACAAGAGCCTGATACCCTTTCTGTTGCAAGGTGACTGAGTCCAGCCAGGTGAAAGCTGTTTTTTCATCCCCATTCTGAATTGTGATTTTCTCAGGAGTTACTGTCAGCTTCACATCCAGCTGCTTATTTGCAATACCAAGTTTTCCAAAATATGAGTTTTGGATCTTTGTATCACTATTTGCTCTCTTATCACCAATAAGTTCCCCATTGACTGTGATGCCTAATACAGAAATGAAACAAACATTGTTTTATAGACAGGACCCGATCACCTCATGTCAAGGAGCATCTGAAAAATTTAACAACTTGAGAAATTAAATGAGTTGAAAAGTAGGTCAGAATTACTTGTGCATGTTTATACCAAAGCAAAATAAAGTTCTGGGGGTTGTTCTGTGCATTTCCACAGAGCCAACACTCATTTTGTTGAGAAAAGTTCAGTTTTTCCCAAAGCACAGAGAGTTTGTGATGGGTACAGAGTCTGAGTGACATCAGTCTCACTTTATCAGATATTCCACAAACTGGTGACCCAAGGATTATTTTACTGCTTCTACCACAACTCACTGAGACAAATTATTCCTCTCAACCCTCACAGTGGTTTTTAAAGTAAGTTTAGGAGTTCATTTTGCTACAAGTGAAAACAGTCATGGTACTGGTATGCTATCATAGCTACAGGATCTCCTGCTAACTTTGCTGGGAATAAAAGCTTATGCATTATAAGAGAGAAATAGCATTTAAGCACATTTTGTTAGAAGTATCCTGTATTTTAAAAAAAAGTTAAAAACTCACCTGTAACTGGGTCATTTATTAAATTTAAGATCATGCCAGGGTTTTCATTGATATTGAAACAAATGGCATCCTTTTTTTGTGGTACTGATATAATGAAGTGTGGATCTCCATCAACTGTAAAGGCAAATCACTGGTGTCTGTATAGTGATACACAGGGGCAAAGCTCCATGTGAGCATTTAATATTGCTTAATATTTAAATTTAATACCTAAATACAAATTATTTAATAGAAAACAGCCAGTTATCAACACAAAACCTACTGATGGGAAGGAGGACTGAGATAATGACCACATATTTCAATTACTTGGTCTTTAGAAGGCACTGAGAGATGTTTAAAAAGTAAATTAAAATAACCACTCTTTAAAAATGAAAAATGGCTGCTTTTATGGGAGGGAATTATTGAAAATATTCATAAGAATTATGTAATTTAGCCTTAAATACCCTCTTCTGTTCTCCTAGACAGACACTACTCCACCTACTCACCACTAGTATGCCATGTGGGTTGTGATGCATATGTGTGATACAGTGGTGAAGCTGCAGGAGGAAAGAAAGTTGTTAGGAAAACTCACACCAAAATGGAAAATTGCATGGCCCATGTCAGGGAGTTAATATACTAGGTAAATCAGTAATTGCATCCTAGTTTTTATCTCTAGAATGACAGTTTGTGTGCTGGTTTTGAGTCAAAAAAAGCTTCAGGATAAAGACAGATTTCACTTGTAGTCTAAATTGCCCCGAGGTTTCCATGTAGCCCAAGCAACCTATCTGTAGGACACAAATATTTCAGACTTGAGGATTATGCTATCAGCAAGGAAATGCAACATCATCCATTGAAAACTTCTGACTTTTTGATATTTGGGGTTTTTTGTTGTTTTTTTCCAGAATGAATTAAAGTCTTTTCAGTGAAGACTTGAAAAAACTAGACAGAGACAGAGACTGGCACTAATCTCCAGAGGGGAAAAAAAAAAAAAATTAAAAATCTAACCCTCCCATTTCCAGGATTTCCCAGCCAGCAATTTGGTGGATCAGTTGCTGTCTCTTGAATAAAACAGATGCTTTTTGCATGAGTGACTGAACATGTTAATTTAGCCAGAGATGCTGACATCACAGTCTCTTGCTTTATATAATTCCAAAGGAAATGCAGAGTGAAGTCCATCCTCTGTTCTTGGGAAACAGCTTTCAGGAAAAAATGGTGATTTGATGAACAGACATTTACTTATAAACTATTTAGCTGAAACTTTGTCACCTCATATTGTTCAACCTTTAAGTGTGTTTTCAACAGTGAGCAGAATTTGGTAGCATTTGTTTAAGTGCAGCTGTACTGCCAGAAAAGGCATCTCTGCCTCTGGTCATTTCAGTTGACAGATCCTGCTCCATTTAGAAAAGTGAATGACTTACCCATCAAAGGACCTGTGAACATCCCTGCTTGAATGAAACAAAATGTTATTTTAGAGGCTACAAAGAACAAAACCCAATCTCTCCTATCATGACAAATCTCTCCTTCCTTCCTCCTTCCAAAACCAACCCCAAATCTTGTAATTACATACAAATTTCTAAATATTCCAAAGTAAAAATTTAGTCAAAACATTCATTTAACATTTACAAAGCAACAATCTTGAAGGGGCTGAAGGCACACCCTGCTTTCCCTCACAAATGTTATTTCTCCAGGAGCTCTCTCTGGGACTGGGACAACCTGCTGTTCTCTGATCCCTCTGTGCCACCTTCTAGGAAGGAAGAATTGCCCACCTGCTTCCACATTTTTCTACCCTTCTGCTCTTTTTACATCTGCAATTCTGTCAGGGTGTCTGAAGACAGGGCTCTGTGCTTTAGAAGTGGCAATCATGGCATGAATGAAGATGTCTTGGTATGAGATTGCTGCACAGGGGCACCTGGAAGTCCCCAGTACCAGCCCTGGAGAGCAGCTCACTTGTACTGGGCCCGAATTCTATGGGATGGTGGTGGGATGCTGCAATCATCAGAGACAGGAACGAAACTGAAACCACTACTTACAAACTTATCCATCTGAAAAGCTGTATATCTATATATAACACAATCTTGATTAATTCCCCATGAACTTTATGAAAATATTGCATCCCTGATCAAATAAGTAATGTAGGAAATCCACCTCTATTAAAAATATTAAGTAAATTTAATAAGAAATGTACATACCTTCAGCTGTTACCACAGACAGGTAAGAAATAAAAGGAAGAAAAAGAGAAATTTACAGTTTCAGTTATAAAATTAAACAGCAAGGATTCTGAAATTAATAAAACATTGTAAAAAAACTGTTTGAAAACTCAACTAGATATCTTCAGCATTTTGCAATGCTATTTCTTCCCAGTGATACAACTCAGTATTTGTAGATCAAACAGAAATGTACTGAAAGTAAAAAGCTGTTATGTGGGGCAGCAGAATTGCAATTTATTATGTATAGGACAAGAACTCTATTTGGCATTGATTTATTATTGTGCCATACCTATATTGCTAAATGTTCCTTACTGGTTTTACTATTTTGTGGTTTTCCAAGCATTTGGATGATTCTATTAATACTGACTGGATGATTCAGTACATTGATTTGTGAATTGAGACTTCAGGGGGAGTAAAATAGTTTTCTTTTGTAACACAGGGGCAGTGCTTTGAGTATTTTCTCCTATTACTGCTCTATACTATCTAAATACAGAGAGGATTCCTTGGAAAGAGGTTCAGAAAAGAGCCTTTGTACTACAAACACGTGGAAAGGGAAAGCAAAGAACTGAAGATGACTGAGTGGATGCCACTCTGTCACGTGTTTGGAGATTTCCATCTTATGGAGGCCAGCTGCAAACTTTAAAGTCATTATGTTGTGTAGTGACTTGAAGGTAAAATAATCATGAAGGGGTTTTATGTCAGTATTCCACTATGAGAGTCATGAAAAATACTGCAAACATTTGTCAGCAGAATGCCTGAAGAATGATTCAGAGTTGAAGGGCACTTAGCAATTCACTGGTTTCAGGATTTACTGCAGCTGAAAAAAAAACCCCTCACTAATCTCCAGTATCTCTTATGCTAAAATGCCTCAAGCTCCTATGCCAAAATCAGAAAGTTTTTCATCCAGAGGGCAGCAGAGAGCCCACACAGAGCCTCCAAGGAAATTTTAGGGGCTTTAAGCAAAAGCTGGGGAAAAAAAAAAAATAAAGGATGCTGATAGAAGAGACTGGAAAGTCTCTGTCAGACCTGTGGGATGAGGGTGGCTCAAAGAATACATGGAGATGAAGTGAGGATGGCCTGGGGGCACACTGAGCAGAGAGCACTGCCCTGCTTGGCCAAAGAGGAACAGAGTATTTGCTACACAGGGGTTAAACAGAGAGGCTGAAGTGTAGGAAAGAAGAATGTTTCACTGAGCAAGGAGTTCATAATTCGCTAAAATATCAGAGGAGTTGAAAACAAATTGTGTGCTTTCAATATAATTGCTTCTCTATATGCAATATATATATGACTATTGTGTTTTACATATGTAATCTCAGTCCTTTTACAACCTGATACATCCTGCCTAAGGAAGAGCTCTTGCAAATTTTCCCTTTTCATGTGGAAAGAGGTTACTACATCTATCCCTAGGCTGAAGTATGTAGAAAAATAAAGGAGAAAGAGATGGTAAATCATCTGAATGTAGGTGGATTATTAGATTAGAAATGCTTCTTGGTTTTCAGGGTCTCTTTCTGTAATAGTTTTTCTATTTAGTTTAAAATACATTTATTTTAAATTTATATTACTTTGCCTATATGATTTAGTAAAGAAGGATGGTTTGATGGAAATGAGCTTTACAATGAGAAGTAATTTTGCATAAACCACACACATGCCAGGCTTGGAAAGTAGATTTTCCAGATACATATTTAAAACTGTGCCCACATGAAAGCCTTTCTTTAGGGGAACATCAAAGGAACTCTTGGCTTCTCAAATACAGTACAATTGTGAAGATGTCTATACCTTCAGTGGGTTTATCAGCAATCCCCTCTTCATTGTCATTTTCTTCTGGTTTTGTTACCACCATGGATGTCAGTGGTGTTACAAATTTGTACATTAGTGAGAGAGCCAGGGCTTGAGCTGTAAGGTTTTCCTTTTCTTCTCCTGTAGCTGTAAGGCTGAATACAGGAAGAGACTCCCAGCATCAGTGACTGCTGAATCACTCACCACACTTCAGATTAAATATTTTAAGGTAATTTCTCTACAGGTAATTTATCAATAAGATATATCTGTTACAGTTTAAGAGCACTTCTGATTCTACTGGCTGTCCAAGAAAAAGGCAAAACTGTGCTCTGTACTTGCAGTAATTTAAAATTGTTTCATTTGCAACCTGAAATACTGAGGAATGCTGAGGAATGCTGAGGTGAGGGATGAGAATAGGTTGGTGGATTTCCCTCACTGATTTTTATGCTTTCCCATTGACACCTCAGCTTCACATCCTAGAAGCTGCTGGAGTCAGAGGGTGTAAGGGGTTGAGGGCTAAGGTATTATTCCAGGTATAATTACCGTTTTTCCAAGAGTTGTTCAATGGTAAGATAAGCCCAGAGCCTTTCAATGTACTCTCCAAATATGTATTGTTGTTCTTGGAAAGCCTGAGCTGTTTGCTCAGCACCTTGCTGTGTAGTGTATGACAGGGCCTCATTAGCCTGTTGGGGGTAAGAATATTCTCTGTATCACAAGTAGCAAGGGACTAACAGAACTTCCCAAAAATTAAGACCTTCACACCTGAAAATCTTACTAAATTGAAAACCAGTCTGGTTCTACACCAGAAAATTGCCAGTGTTATATGAAGAATTTTTTCCCATTGCTTCTGGGAATTTTAAGGTGTACACGACAGAACATAACCCATTTTTCCACATTCACATGACATTTTTGCTCATCACAATAGAGGTAAAAGAAGCATTCAGTGATTTTGTGTAGCTTACAGAAGTCAAAGAAATCCATACTTACTCCTTCACCTCTGACATCTACAGACAAATGGTTTTGGTTGCTGTCTACAAAGCGCCCAGCCACCACAATCTCAGACCCATCATAGAAATGCTTAAAGCTGTTAGTAGTTAGGTCTGATATTTCATTTTCTGGGTAGTTTAACTCCACATCTATGAGCATGGGATTTGACACCTCATCATAAAACCCCTGTAGGATTGAAAAAAAAAAAAAAAAGAAAACATTTAACTATCATTGTTTCTTTAATTTATGGGTACATCTGTAACCAGAAACATCTTGCTATTTCAGCAATGAAAACTAAAAGTGTATTTTATAATAAATATTTCGTTATTTAGTTAAATATGCACTCTCAGAGTGGAAGGCCTAGAAATCTACAAATAATGGAAATGAGAAAGGACATACAAGCTCTTCAGACTTGCTAAGAGAGAGGAGAAATATTTTTAGAACAACGTGTTGTGGATGATGAGTTCCATCAACATAAATCAAGAGGGACACCAAGCTTCCTGTTATTTGATAGAGGTAATTTTCTGAAATCTAATTCTTTGGTGAATTTTTTGAAAGGCTGCTATTGGAATATAAGAAGTAAAAAAAGAGTCTGTATGGCCTATACCAGTTTCCATGTCTTATGCAATCTAAAATGCCTCGAGTGTCGTAAGATATGCCTGCTTGCAGTAAGTTTCTAAAGAAAGAATATCTAGAACTTAATGATCTGTTAATCTTCTTGTCCCTTGACACGACATTAACCACATGATCTGTGAGGTGCAGCAGATGACTGCAGCAATTCCACCAGTGTCCTGTGTCATCCTATGCCAAGTTTTAAACTCCCTGCCATAGCCCCCAGTATCTCCCTTTTACTGTCCTTGCACTTCCTGCTTATAGAAGAGAAGGGGAAAACTAAATGTAACTAAAGGTCCCTTGCAACTCAAACTGTTCCATGATTTTGATACTCTGATCACAGCAGACTCTAGAGTATCTCAGTATCGGATTACAGACTGAGATTTTGATTGTTTGTAAATAATAATAATAACAGTTATCTGGCCTAATGTATCTCTGATCTCATGTTCATGGTAATTACTGCACCTGGAGCTGCAAAGCTGCATCAGAGTCGGGATAAATGCGACGGGCCAGTCCTTTATTCTCCAGTGCCATCCTCTCCAGGAAGCCATAGTCAACACCACTGCCAAAGCCAAGATTGTACAAGGTGTATCTACCACCAATGGCCTTCTTCACTGCTTTCTCAATCTCCTGAGTATTTGATACACCTGCATCAGACCAGGAAATGTTTGAGTTGTTTTCAAAATAGATAAAATGATCACAAAATCAAATGTGACTAGGCACGTTCAGATTTCTTAAGAGACATTACCAAAAGCTTGATTTAGTACTATGATGCTGGTATAGTAGCATGCAAATCATGAAAATATCCTGGAGTCAAAGATGAAGGCCAGTATTAACTAGCATTGTTTTTCAGTTAATTAACACTCTTTATTATTCCATCCAACACAAACTTACCTACATTTGGTTGGCCATCTGTTAACATGATAATTATGGATGCACTTCTCTTGGGCACAAGGTTTTCTTCATGAGCAGCATTCAGAATATCAATTCCTCTCATCAAGCCACCATGTAAATTTGTCACTATGAGGTAGACATAGAAATTTGGGTTCAGCAAAGGCTGTCAAAATAAAGGTCCATTTTTCACTGGGGTCTGAAGGGATTTCATTACAGTGAGAAAATGAAAGATTTGGATTTACAAGCAGGGGGATGTCTCAATAGAAAAGTACCTGGACTTTGGAAACATAAAGAGAAATAGATGTCATGTTCTGAGTAAAACTGAACTTCAGGAGTGCCTCATCAGCAATCTGAAACCCCAACAAACTGTAGCATTGTGTTCACAGACTCAATCAATAAATTAACTTACTCAATGGTCTATTGGCAAGGCCAGTCAAGTACTTACAGCCTTGAGCAGAAATCTGCTGAACAAACTTCCTCGCTTCATCCAGATTCTCAGGGGTGGCCTTGATTAATGTTTCTTTCCAGGTAGATATTTCACTATCAAATAATATGAAATTGAAGAAGTCATCTTCTTTAATGTCATCTAGTATTTTTAGAAGTGCTTCTATTGTCTGGAAGACAAAGAGATTTAAATATATGATTCAACTTTTAACAGAATATGTGCTTACGGATTTTACATCATTAATCTCTCAGCACTGGGCTATTTTTTTACTCCTACACAGTATATATTGCAAAATTTCTGAGCTTGTTCTGTTCTTGCCAGTCCCTTTGTCTATTTCAGAGTAGCTCTAGGGAAGTCAGCTGCAATAACATCTGGTAAATCTTTGTAGCTGAGATGAGAATCAGGTTTCCTGTCATGGTTGGTTGCTTACACTGAGATAAGCTGGCATGGCAAATGGGTTGCATGTTAGTGGAGAAGCTCATAAACAAGAATGCCTGGATATTTTGATGCAGAACCAAAACCTGAAAATTCTGAATATTAGCTCAGTCATAACTCTGAAAAGAGCTGCTGCTTCCCAGATACAGAATGAATAGAGAAAAATGCACATAATCTGTATGCACAGCTTATTTTGGAACTGTCAAATATCATGACAAATGTCATGACAGCACTCTGTGGAAATGTTGATATTTAGAGTTTAGAACTAATGACATTTATAAGTAAATATAGGCTAAATGTATACATTTTGTAACACTGCAAACACTGCACTGGGCATTAGAGAGGTCACACCACTGAGCCACTTTGTACAGCTTGAGCAGCATATGTAAGGCATTGTGTCCCTTCCAGCACCGTCTCCCCCCCAGCACTTTGTTCCAGCTCTTTCACTGGAACTCTATACTAATGTAATAACTCACTTGTTCCATTTCTCTTCCACTCATTGAGCCACTAGTATCCAACACAAAAATAATATTCTTGGACAACTTTGGAAGATTTGTTGGTGCAAAGAAGTGTACAAAGTAGCCATTGACAATCTGAAAAACAAAATGTTAAAAAAAACCCACAGCACCACCAAAAAGCTTTGTACATTATAAAGATAAAAGAGATAAAGGAGATATTGCTTTCATTTAATTTCTAGCCTCTGAGTGGCCTAAAAATTTTTAATGGCCCTGCCCAATCTCACCTCTGTCCATGGGCCCAGGAGTGCCATTTAATTGCAAGACTGGGCCTTTAGTCCCTGCCTGAGCCACAGTGTCAGAACATCTGTCTCCAGCTGTGTCACAGCTATACCTGTTCCTATCCATGGACTCCACTAGTTTGGATCCCACCCTGAAGACTGCCTCCTGCTCACACTCAGCTGTCTGTCTCTTGGGAAACAGCTGGCCCTCGCTGCTTGCTGACCTTTACTGTGCAAGTTCAACTGTTCAACAGTTCAGAATTTCAGGTTGCTAGACTTACTTGCAAATTATCTGGAGTTGTTCTCTTCACATCATACCTTACAGTAAAATCCCCATCCAAGACAGACTGAGAGCAATTTGCACAGGTTCGCTGCTGATCGAGGGTTGGCTTGAAAGAGATATGGCCCTGAAAAGAAAATCCTTCCTTAGAGCTGAACCTTAATAGCTGAAAATCTGCTACAGAACACATCTGCAGTTTTATGATGCTGGTACATTTATTTTCATAAACCTGTTTTATCAGGTTAGCTACTAGATTGTATGTATCCATAGGTATTTAGAAATGTGTTGGTGGTAACTGACACATGAAGGTTCCTATCCAGGGCTTACTTCCCCATTTGCTTTCTCTTCACTCTGAACAACACCTTTGATAAAACTGTGGTAGGTTTTAGGAATTCTACCGCAAATTCTACCAATACAAGGGAAAAGTACTTGTTAGCAATTCAGTTTTTCTGAAAGAGAGAATCTTCCTGGTATCCAGGTTTCCTCTCGCTGCCATTGCCAGCACTGAAATTATTATTTCAGAATTATAACTATAATAAATAATCATGGAATGAAGTAATCAATGTACCTTTTTTCCTGAAAACGTTTTTTTAATGGTATTTTGCAACTCATTGGTGATGAATGTTCCTTCTGCTTCCAGCTCAGTGATACCCTGGGGCTCAAAGATATCTACTTCAATCTGAAATATTAATTGAAAATTTACTGTCATTGATTAAACCATGATGCATCAACTCAGCCATTTACAGGAGGATAAGCAACTACAGATCTGAACAAGGTATTTTCATAAAAATAAATAAATTTACTTTTGTAATTCATAATAGAAGTTCAAATCTACACTTGTGTGGACACATTTTTAGCCAAAGAGGCCTTTTCAGAAGTTAAAAACAAAGCTAGAAATAAGCAAGCTTTAATAGAAATACGACTTGTTGGAAAGCTAGATAGTGATATCCTATGATGGGAGATAGGCACAAAAAGCTGCAGTATTACAGAATGTGACACATGCACCACTGTGATTTAAAGATGGTGCTGTTTCACAGTGGAGTGAGAAAGCTGGAGTTTATTACAGTTATTCATGTTGGAATTCTGGAAACTTAGATTTTAAGTATTAATCTTAGCTCTAACATGAAGAAAACCAAAAATTCCAAGGGATTGTAATAGCTTTTTCAGATTTTCATACAAGATTTCTTTTGGAATGCTCAGTAGATGAGCAAATTTGTCAGGTTTACAAGTAAAAGCTTGCATTAAAGCATGCTGGTGAGTGCTCCCCATTTCCTCATGAAAATGTTATCATGGCCTTTAGCTCACTTGTGAACCAATGGGAATGACCATGGTACTCCACTTTCAACAGATATACAGAATTTCATCATCTCTTAAATTACAGTCAAATTTTATCAGTTTGTCATTTACCTCAAAATCTTTGACAAGCTGCTTTGGTTTTACTTTGATGAACATTTCATATTTTCCAAGCTGTCGCTTCAGCAGTTCCTCGTATGTGAGTTCAAAAGTGACTTTACTGGCTGCTTTAATGTTGACTGAGACAGTGAATTTTTCTGTTTTTCTTCCTGAAGCTCTGTATTTAAGTGGGTAGGAAAAAGATCTTTATCCCTTTTCACAATATTTGTTGTTGGTGGCGTATGATTTTCGAAAGGAAGTAAAACAAAGATGGGAATTTTGATCCATTGCTAAAAATCACCAATCAGTTCTCAGAATCATACTCAACCCATAGAATTTATTCAAGTTTCCCTGTGAAAGTAATCCCTGGAATAGGTCACACAAAGTCAGTGCAAGTAGCAAGAATAGCCTGTCCATAGCTGCAGACAGTGCCTGTGCAGTCAGAGGCTGTATTTCTTTTTTACAATTTGTGCTACAGTAACTATAATTTAATGATTGTTCTTTGGTCCCATAATGTCAGCAAAGTGGCAGAACACAGCATTTCCAGTCTCACAGTCTGCTATGGAGTGATGCTGTGGAAGCCACACAAGACATGATCCTTACTTGACAAGACCAGCGGTCTGTCCTCTTGAAACAGCCTTCTCATATTGCTTTTTTGCAGCTTCTTTTTCCTTTATAGTTCCAGGATAGGTGACACCATCAATTGTCCTGCAGATGAAAAAGTCCTAGTTTGATTGAAGGTTATCACAGGAATTCTCCCTTTATTGATTTGTTTGCTAAGAACCATGTTCAGAGACCTGATATTGCCAAGATTTGGGCCCTTTCACTGAAGCCAGGCTCCTCAAAGAATTTAGCTGGAATGAAGAGCTCTGTGCTCAGTATCATAAAAGAATCTAAACCAATTTTTACTTTGAATTAGATGAAAACTGGGCTACAGAAACACAACTTACACCTGTCATATTCCTACACTTCAGCAGCTTCACCATCTCACCTCACCTCACCTCATGGCAAACCAACTCTTTGGATGTGACTTACCTGTCCAGATGTCATCATCTACAGAGGAGCATTTCATCCTTGAGCTCCTTAGAGGACTAAGCAGCCATTTCTCATCACCTCATTCTATCACAGAAGTTCTAAAATGCATTATGAGTGGTTGTGCCCTAAATTACTGCTCCTCTTCACTGGAGAAAAGCAGGCACAGTGTGATTAGCAGAGATGGATGTACTTAACTGAATCAAACCTCATCATGGTGGAGAACTCCACATGACTGCAACTGAAGGCACAAATGTAAAGGAATAATTCTACTTTCTGCCTTTCATTCAAATATAATTTTTAAATGGAGAGATTAATTAAGCTATAATGCCATCAGGGAAATTAAGTAATGGAACCTTCCTGGTTTGATAATACCAGAGTAAGTAAGAGGAATTTCTGAAAAGGTGGATGAATCTGCAGGAAAGGTCCCCCATCCCCTAAGGTTCCCTTTTATTCATGATGATGAATAGATATAATTGAAAATTAGTCATCTTTTCTACAGATGTACCAATGTTTGCCTTTCTCCACATATCTTGCTTGTTAAGTTAATAATACCAGAAAATTACCCGGGAGGTATTTAGAAATCTATTCAAATGGCAAAGTAAAAAATGAACATTTGGGTTCAGTTTCTTCCAGTGGAATTAACATAGATGTTTAGTCTTCTTTAACAATATTGTAAAGATTACACACATGCTGAAGTTGGTAATGAAGGCAGTCTTTGGGAGCTCAACATCAAAGAAGATTTCTTTGGACACATTTCCACGATTGACAGCTCGACTGGTGATGACATTGTGTGCAAAGCGGGAAGTTACTTTACTCTCAATTCTCATGCTATAGATTTCCACCCCATCGACAACCTGCAGATTGAGAAATGGAAAAAGACAAAAAACCCACTAGCTGTTACACTCATGTGGGTGTTAATCACTTATGATCATATTTTTAAAGAGAAACCACAGCAGGACATTGATCACTCCAAAGCAGAAAGAAAGACCTAATATAAGAACTGCTGCACAGCTGTGTTTCCTTGGATATCTATTTCACTGGCATGATGGTGCTGTTCCACAAGTTATAACTATAGACTTTAACAAAATAACATTACCACCACAGCAAAAATACTGCCTTTATAAGAACAGTTTTTTTTTTCTCTACTGAGAGAGTGACTTTTTATGGTTATTCAAAGAGCACAACTGTTTGCTGCCTCACTGTATTAGTGACTGTAGTTATCAGAGGAGTGGGTGACTCCTAGAGCAGGGATGTAAGTAATCCTCTTGTTTAAAAATGGACCAAATTCCATTTTGTGTTATTCTCAGCTTCCTCACAACTGGAGCTCAGTCTTTTTTAAACAAGGAAATGGGCAAGGCAATACTGATTTTCTTTGAATGCACAGGTATAAGGTTTCTGGACAACAAGTGAAAGCATGGGTAACAACAGATTAAGAACAACAGGGTCTGCTTCTTGCAGCAAAACCAGCACTGGAAAGAACCTTGGAGATTTTATGGTGGGCCTGATCTCTGCTGACTGATTAAGAAGTCCCCAAACAATCCAAGCATTTAAGCATTTATGATGGGGAATCCAGGTGCCAAGTGGAATCAGCCCCAGCGATGAAGTCTCTTGCTTTCCTTAGCAATAACTGCAACATAAAAGTTAAAACCAACAAAGAACCAAAGTCTGTTAGAGATACAGGTGACTTAAAATGAGATTAAAAATCTTTTGTTCATTCTCTTTCCTTGTTCAGGAGCTTCTATCAGAGCTTGGAAAGAAACTGTCTAGTTAGTCCTACTGCCTAAAACAGGCAGCTCTGGGCTGCTTTCCCTGTCACACACTCAGAAATGTCCATTTGCTCAGACTGGACTCAGAAACATTTGTGAACACAGTAAGAATATTCTTGTAATTATAAAATCTTGGTAGCCCAAACAAAACCAAGCCTTACTCACCAAGTCATTATCAGCATTTCGCTTCTGTAAAGAGAAAAAAACAGGAAAAATCATGACTTAGGTAGGAGAGCTGCATTTAGAAATAAATCTCTTAGCATCTGTGTAGTTGACACAAGTCAAAAGAAGTCCAGAAGGAAGGCTTGAGAAAGGTCTTCATTAATAGACTGAAGGAAATTTGAGGGAAGAGCAAGTAAGGGATGTGAGGCAGGTTGTAGTTATTTTGCTTATGGCATTCCCAGCTTTGTTGAATCTTTTGGTTTTCATTTGATGTTAATGTACCTTAAATACAGTGCTTTTGAAAGGTAAGTTAAACTTTGAATGTTGCTCACTTTAGATTTTGCTCATGTGACACTAAAAGTGTCTTCTTCCAGCTGAACATAAGCATGGGCCCTGGAAATATGAGGGAGAATGACAGGAAAAGAGGCTCAAATGCTCAGTGTCATTTATAACTAAATGTCATTGAGACTAAAGAACACAGTAAAATCTGCTTAATAGGTCTTTCTCAAGTATAGGTTGGCTGCATGGTGACCTCAAGTAAAACCAAAATATTTTGTCTTCATA
This sequence comes from Aegithalos caudatus, assembly GCA_013389925.1. Taxonomy (NCBI): domain Eukaryota; kingdom Metazoa; phylum Chordata; class Aves; order Passeriformes; family Aegithalidae; genus Aegithalos; species Aegithalos caudatus. The sequence continues at coordinate 81,077 of WEIU01001417.1, forward strand.
GTGACATCTTTTTCTTGAGAATTGCTAGATGTGGGTCCTGGAGTAGATATTCTCTTTTCAAACTTATTCTCCTTTGGAAGAAATAAAAGGGTGGTATCAAAGCATAAAGACCCAGTTTGCACTTTTTTTTTTTTTCCCCTGTCACACAAATCCAAACTATCAGGCAGATGCACCCTTACATTTTTTTCAGACTCCTAATTTTTTGCCATTTCAGCCCACCAACCTCTCATCCTAACATGATCAGGTAGGAAGGCAATTCAGCAAGATTAGAGAGGAGAGGCTGTCTCTACAAAAGGCTGCATAGAGGGGGAAAAAATAAGCAGTTAAAATGTGGAGGGGAGGAGGGGGAAAGGGGGTGTCCCATATTTGCTCCCAGAATAAGTGCAAATATCAGAAGCTGTACATCAATATCACGTACTCTGTTCTGAAAGAGGACAGGCATTAAACAAACTTCCTGAGTGCTGTTAAATAACAGCTTGTGTAACTCAATTCCCATCAGCTGAGCTGCAAACACCTTATCTCTTCTGGCTCCAAGAGCCTCAGGGGTCACATTTTGTGGAATCCTGGTTACCTGCTACACCAAACCCAGGAGGAAGGACACAACAAAACAGATACACATCTCAAGTACACTTAAGGCTTTCAGAACCTTTCACAGTTGGAAACTGAGACACAGGGTTATTTTTTGTTTATTTTGGGGTTGAAAATACTATATTAAACCTATGGTAATGCAAGGTTTGAGGGAGAAGGCTTCTCTTCTGCTGAAAGAGTCTGGCAAAAAAGGTCTGTGTGAATTTCTTTAGGTTCATCTTTCAAACTGTTCCTGCCATCCAGATGATTTCTGTGTGTCCATCTCTCCTTTTCACAATCATATTCTTTTAATGCCTGTACAGAGTGTGCACCAACTCAAACTTGACCTTTCCAATATTGGCATTATCTTTTCTGTATCCATACTGTCATTACAGCTTGTAATTGACCCTTACAAAACACAAACTGAGGTATGCACGCTGGGAAACGAAAAGATGGAGCTCTGTAAAATGTCAGTTTGTTTGCTACAAACTTTTCCTTACAGTGGAACTACCAGGCAGTTTATACCAAATACAAAAAAAAAAAACAAACCCCAAAAACAAACAAAAACAAAACAAAACAAAACAAAACCACCAAAACAAAACAAAACAAAAAAAACCCAAAAAAACCAAACAAACAAAAAAAAACCAAACAAGCAAACAAAACTTCCCAAACCAATCCAACAAAAAAAAAAAAAAAAAAAAAAAAAATCCCAATAAACAAAAAACTATAGAAATGTGTATAGCTACAAATTCTGCAATTCTGACTACTGCTTCAAAACTGAAAGATACTGTACCTATATTTAAATTTTATAGAATTGTTGTTGTGCACATTCTTTATCAGAATTATGGCTTCAACAGTAGTTTTGAAGGAGTTGTATTTTGATTCTGTAAATATTTTGAGGGGCACTCTGCAATTTCCATTGAAACTCCAGAAAAATCTTTCTGTGAAAGGCACTACTCACTTTGCACTTGGGCTGATCTTCAATGGAGATACTCAATCCAGCTGGACACCACCCAGCTACCTGCTCTACCTGACCCTGGTTTGAACAGGGGAGGGGATTATGTGACTGTGATTTTATTCTGGGTTTTTTCATTTTTAATGATTCACTTGGCTGTAACTTGAGCCATCACTAACATGAAGGTCATTTTGAGCTATGTGGGCAAAATGCAATAGTGTGCCAATCAAAACGATTATGCAATTCTAGACTAAAATGAGAATTAACATCCTCTACCCTGGGTAATTGTTACTTGTTTCTTTATTATTTTCACATATTTTCCAGGTGCATCAATTATTAGAATTTTATTATTTTTCAGTTGTGCAACAGCAACAAACTCTTCTTTTGTTTAATACTGTTTTGCTGTGGAAGCAGAAAAGAATAGGGATGAAAAAATACCTACAGAAACTGGAGAGAAAAAGAAATTTGAACTCCCAAGAAAACAGAGAGGGAAAAGAGGACTCCACTACAGTACTTGCTGAAAGAAGCCCTGGTTGTACAGCTTGGGTAACTAAACCACAGCACTGCTAAAAGACTCAGCAAAGACTGTACAGTTATCTTGAAGTGACCTCTGGGAATCCACAACACTGAACGAGGTATTTGCATATCCCCCTAACTGCTACATAAGAAAACAAGGCATGAAGATTATCTCTGAATCTACAGCAACACTGAAGATTTCATCACCCCAAGTGAGGGTAAGTGGGTGCCACGGAGAAGAGCCCATAATGCAGCTCCTCAGAACAAGGTGTGTCAGCACACAGGGAACTCTGGATTTTTGTTCCACTTTCTGCAGAATTTCTGCCAACTGTGCCTACCTGGCTGTGGCTCTAAAAGCAGCTTTGAGAGCTTAAAGGTCCTCAGGCAGCCAGAATTCCAGCCAGGCCTCAGCACTGGATACTGCTTGCTCAAAGGGGCCAAGACATGGATGGGCACCAAGACCTTCACACTGCAGAGCAATCTCCTCCATTTCAATAAATCACATTTACATGAAGTACAGAACAGAACTGGGAGAATCAACTGACTTTTCCATAGTGCTCTGCATTTATGGATGGAGCATTACACAGAGCTTTGGCAGATTTCCATTTAGAAAGGCTTTAGCATTGCAAGACACACAGAGAACCACAGGCACTATGGTAATCAGCAGGAAAAAGCTGCATTATATCTGGGCTACATGATGGTTAAATAATAAGAATCTCTGACATTTCCAGTTTGCAGCATTAAATCTCACGTTGATTTTTAAAAGTTAGACATGTTATTATCCTGATTTTCAAAGAAAAACTCTTGGCAAAGATCATAACCTAATCAACAGCAATCAACTGTAACTTGCTGTGTCCTGTTCTACCCAGTAACTCAGAATGCTTCCTAAAGAGATTTGCCCTCTGTAACTTTTCAGAGTCCATAGCCACTGAGAGAGAGGAAAATAATTTATGGAGGTAAGGAGTAGTGGCCAGCAACCTAACCAAAGAAAATTAGGCAGCACTTTCTTACTCAGAGATCCAGCCTAAACTAGAATGGTCTCTTTGAAAGATCTATCTCAATTTGTGCTAACATGCAAATCTTTTGAGAAAAATCCTACCGAGTCATTTGGATAGTGGGCATTTATCTTGATGCCACGTTATATCTCTGTTTTCTGTTTCTTAGAGCCATCTTTTCACTTGTATTCCTTAACAGGTGCCAAAGTCAGTTATCTGGCAGCACAGATTGCTTTACACATTTAAATATTTTACTAAAATATGCCACCATTATGAGGTGATGACATTGAAAGCAGAGGAAATGGATGTTTTAAAAAAACAGAAAGAACTTCAGAGCTGGTTTAAATCTGAGGCTAATTAGAGATCAACCAGTCTGAGTCCCAGCTCTTATCCTGTGTCCAGGGGTACCAGAGAACACAGAGTTCCCGTTGCCAGCATTGTATGAACCCTCTGATAAAGGCTGATAAACTACAAGAAATTAATTGTTGAGGAGTGGGAGCCCCACACATGGTTGATTACTTACCTTGATGTTTCTGACATGTGTTAGCAAAAGGTCTGAGGCTGCAAAGGTGGGAATCAATACTAAAATAAAAAGCAATAGATTGTTTCCCATTTTGGAAAAAAAGTGAGGCTCCAATTGGAATGATGTGCATAAATATCTACTGCTTTGTTTACCAAGTGTTAATAAATAACCCAATGACAGAAGTGGGATTAAGCATTAGGCATTTTGGAAAAATCAGATGCTGAATTTTGAATTAGTATAACCTACAGAATACTCTTAGAAAATCTGTTCAAGAATTTACAGAATATTTCAGCAATCTCTCCTATATATAATAGCTCCAAACAGAAATTCACAGCCATTTCTGTACTGCCAACTGAGATTAATCTCCACCCCAGGTCCACTTTTTTCCCAAATGAAAACTGTCATTTTCCTGATACTTCCTTAAAGGCTTTCCCTGACTCAAATTTACTGCAGCCATAACAGAGCTTGCAGTCTGTGAAAGCCATTTAAGCTCCACTTCAAAAGTACCCCTGTAATCCTCCGTATCACTCAGGTACCCGATTTAGGTGTCTTTATTTGACACGAATCCTGCCCAGCCTAAGAACTTCCCATTACATGGGTTCTTATTCATCTTAATGGCTGAAACCAGCTCCGAGCTCACAGGTCTTGTATCTCGTACGCTCAGTGTGCACCCAGCCTGCAGGTGCAGGGCTATTTTTGTTTGTTACCTTGACAGTGTTAATTCTCTCTTAAACCTTTTTAACCGGTTCATTTCACCCGTTAATGAAAGACAGACTTCGAGGATTGGGGGTTACATGCTCAGCGATAACAACACATTTTACTTTCTGGTTTTCCTGCGATCAGTGTTATGAGGTGCTCAGCCACGCGAGAGCTCCAGGAGCTCCTTTTTACCCAGCCTGGAGATTATTTAACCAATTCTCTACCCCATCCAAAGAGACGGGATGGCTCCCTGGAGCCGCTGAGCCGTGCCGGGGTTCGGGGCAGGCGGGGTGTTGTGGCACAGCCGTGTCCCTGTCGCGGGTCTCCGCTGGGC
>WEIU01001417.1:92469-102575 GCA_013389925.1 Aegithalos caudatus
AAAAAAAAGAAAAGCCAACAAAACCCAAGCCCTTCATGCTTTTTCTAGATAAAAACCACAGTTTTGTAAGAAGTGCCTTGAGCATGCCTGAGAATATTAGATCTGAATCCCAGCAATGTGTAATATTCATATTAGGGAAGGAATTGTTTTTAGATAAGCATGGAAGTAGTTAAACACTTGTGGATCAGTGAAGCTAACTGCAAGATCTGTAAGATGCTAATTAAACCACACCTGGCTTTATGTGAGTTATTCTTGGAGTATTTGGGGTCAAATAATTTTTCAAATATTTCATGACAAGTGGTAATAGTTTTTTCCAATCAAAAGCATATATTTAAAAACTAATTATAGTCACAACCAAAACTGCTTACTGTTAAAATTCTTTCCAGTGGTTAGAACAAACATTTTATAGTGGTTAATCTTGTGCATGTTTTTGTTTTCTGTAATCAGTCTGCTGTTCTGGGTTTGAGCTTTCAATGTTCAAATGCTGAATATATGTGGTGGAGCACATCCTAAAAACTCCTGGTGCTCGTTCCTCCCTTAGGGAAGAGCCAAGGGAGTACAGCTTTTCTTTCATGGTCCTGGTGAAAAGTAGGTGTATTCCATGTGTGTAAATCAATACCTTGAAATAGGTCATTTGTAAATCTGTATTTCTTTAAAAATGTGGATTTTGACTTTTTTGAGGTTCCTAATCTGTTATTGATGATATTCCTTTCAGTTTATGCGCTCTGGTATGTTCTTGATTTTCCTTTCAGTTTATGTGCTTTCAGTTTATGTGCTCTGGTATGTTCTTGATTTTCCTTAGGTGTTTAGAGCATTCTCTCCTATGTGTGTAAAACCCAAAAGACAATGGCTTTTTTTGTTTTTCTCTTAATCCTAGGATGAAGAAGATTTCAGCAAACATAAAGCCACTAAATTTTATCCCTCAGAGAAACCAGCTGTTGAGTTGGAAAGAAAACCAAGCAAAAATGATCTGAACAGCTTGGGAGACTCCATAGCTACAGTCAGTGGAGTGGACATTGATGTCTCCCTGTCTGGAAGGGGGAAGTGTGGCAATGAGAGTATTCCCAAAGATAATAAAGCAAAGCATTTACATGTTCCAGGCCATACTAAAATAACATCTCATAACCCACCAGTTAAGGAAGATGGACAACACCAGAGAGCAAAAGAGGCTTTTAAGACTGAAAGTGTTGAGTCTAATCCATCTTCTGTTGCTTCTGTAGAAGATGATGATGATGATACTTTGAAACTCCTGCAGCCTGTATCAAAAGACCAAAAGCAAACTGACCTGGTAATGCATTTGTGCTTATTTAAAGTACATTTAACCAATAGCCAGTTCTTACAATTTAGAGAGCTGCTGCACAGTTTTTCTCTCAATGTAGGGTGTTGCTGATGCAATTATTGAGATTCTTAGGTAGGTTGGAGCCTTGGGTTCAGATTTGCAAAGGCAAATCTGGTGGTGAATAGTTTTGGGATTGCATCTATCTAGATGATTGGAATTCTGTTTTTACAGGGAAAAAATTGGTTTTCCAGCTGAGAACAGAGAGAGTAAGAAGAGTTTTTAAACTTTTGTTCTATGTTCTAAATAAACCTGAATAACCTTGATTTGGATGGGGGAATAATTGGTAGTGATTGTCCTCTCACTGCATTTTGGTCTACAATGATATTTTAATGAGAAATCACTATTTGTTGTAGAGCTTGAATTCTACTGAAAAGCTGCTGGCACCTTTTGTTCCTGTTGTCATTCAAGTAAGTGTCCTTCTTTGAAGGTTTAGTAGCTAAGGATGCTAGTACAGCAGGTATTTTATCTCTCAAGTAAGAATTTATTGTGGTTGTACCTGTGCTTTGTTAAGGTAGTTACAGTCCAAATAGTAAAGCAGTCTGTTTTGATTTTTTTTTTTTAAGTTTGTGTAAATCTGGAAATAACAGGTCTGCATTTTTTTTAAAAAATATGCTTTTACTTATTAGGATGATGTCAGTCATGGAGCTTCAGGAGATGCTCAGGGGAAAATGACCTTCCACATTCAGCCTCACAGCTCTGTCAGTGACCCAGCTGTCTCACAGCAGCAGCAGCAGAGGAGAGGGCTTGCTGGAGGCTGCTCAGAGAAGGTGCAGATACTTGAAAAATACTTCTCTTTCCTTTAAGACTCCTGTGTTTTTCCTCTTTAAACGTGGGACCTATTTTCTAAAAAAGGGTGGGTGTTTTAATGCTGTTCTTGTTTCTGTGTGTCTGTGTAACTTCAGTGGTAACAAATGCAGATCACTGCAGGTGACTGTTAGAAGCAGCCTGAGTAAATCTTTGAAAATCCCAGGGATGAGGTGGATGTGCCAGATGGGCTGTGCCTTCACTGGCTTGCAGTGTTTCCTAGGAAATTCCATCAGGACTTCTCACTGTGACTACAAGTCAGTACCTTTGTGGATAAGACTACCTGTGGTGGGTAGTGGCCTTAGCAGTGCTTTAGAACAGATGTGTAATGGCTGCCCTGAGTGCAAACTGTGGGAAGAAAATCTTGGCATGCACACAGGATAGAGCTCCTGTCAGTTCTTCCACACTGAGCAGGGAGGTTTCTTTGGGAAAGGCTAGAGAAAAGGATGATTGGTGATTGATAACCTGGTTTTCTCTTTTGGTTTTGCTCTTTGGGGGTGGAGACGTTTGTTGCCAAGGCCTTAGCTGAAAAATATCTGAGAGGAGGGGGATAAGATGTAGGGATGGAAGGAAGGAAAATGGATGCATGCAAATATGGAGAGGGAAGAATCAAGCTGGGAGATGTGAAGAGGTTACAATAGGATTCAGAATCTCTGGCATGCAGCTTTACCATGCAAAAATAGATTGCAGAGAACTTAAACATTAATAATAATAATAATAAAATAAATTATTGCTCACTTATGTGTCAAGTTCAGAGCAGTTTCTCCTCGGCCTCTACCTGTTCCTTCTGATGAAACCCCAAGGACAGCCCAGAGGGGTGCAGAGCACGCTGAGCCTGCAGATAGTGCCAAACCCAGCCAAGCAGCCATTCCCAAGGTTAGTGATGAAAACTGTACCTGCTGGTTTCTGTCTCATTCCTTCAGTTTGTTCCATGAGTGTGTGCAGAGTGAGTAAAGAAATGTGTAGTAGCTTCCTGCCTCATGGAAGCCCTGCTCAGTGTGGGATGAGCCTTGCTGAACCTTGAAGGTCAGGAGCCCATCTTCTAGAGTTCAGACTGATCACACTGAAGGCAGTTTTGTAATAAATAATTAAACATAAATAACAGCTGCCTCTCCTGTATCAATTAAAAAGGATTTTTTTGCTTAATAGGTGATTACGAAACAAAAGCCATCATAGTAATTGCAAATTAATATCAAATTAACTTCCTTTGAAGGAGCGGCCCTTGTCAGCAAGAGAACGAAGGAGGCTGAAACAGTCTCGTGAGATGCTTCCCTCTGGTAATTTTTATCTTTACATGTTAACAGTTTATGTATAAGTAGGCTAATAACTTCTTTGTGAAGAAATGGTAACTTCTTGTCTGTTCTTCACTGCCATCTTTGGAATGGTGCACTAAGGGACTTGTTCTATGTTAAATAAAAAGTTCTGTTAACATGTCTGTATTTTCCTGTTGTATTCTGTGTTAACAATTTGTCTTTGAAATGTACATGAAATGTAGAATATTCACTTTCAGACAGAAGCTTCAATATTTTTTATTAGCAAAATACCTATCTCCCTGCCTGCCTTCTGCTAGGTGATAGATTTTTTTCTTGCATGAGCATGAAACTCAGAATACACACAGCTTAGTTGTAAATATTGTCAAAATGTCATCCTTCCAGTGGTTCCAGTGAGACAGTCATTAAATAGTGCAGTAGTTGAAGCGAAGTCACTTGTGGAAAATTGTGCTAAAGTTCCTCAGTCCTCATCAGATCCTAGTATTTCTCAGGTAAGCTTTGTCAAAAGTATTTCCTCCATGTAGGAACAGTAATTTATGCCATATTGCTGAATTACTTTCAGCTATTAGATTTTTTGTTATTTATTCTCTCTTCCCTTAGAGAAAGAGAGAAGCCCATTGCCTGTCTGATGATGAGCTAAGCTCTTCCACAAGCTCTACAGACAAGTCTGATGGTGATTCCAAGGAGAAGTAAGGATTTTGTTTAATACTGTACAAGAGTTTTTGCTGCTATACTGGACCTTGACTTGGGAGTGGAAAAAAAAATGGCTTTCATGCTTTATTTCTGCATAGTGGGTGATGGAAGTGTGTGATGCATAGAGGAAAACAGCCCCACTGAATTATTGTCCCTGTGACTACACACTTTCCATGCTGAACTTTCTGGGCTGTGGGATTGTGTACTTCTGGTTGTGTGAACTGTAGCTTCCCAGGAAACCCATCTTCCAGCACCAAGGGACATCTACTGTCAGGATGCATTAAAAGCACAAGTTCAGATGTACCAATGTGTTTCCTTTCCACTGTAAATGAGGCTGAATTTATCTCTGACTTTTGTCAGTGTAAGCAGCTTTCAAAAGATGCAATTTGTTGCATTACCAGTCCGTGGTAGGCAGTAGGATTGTGGAGTCTTGCAGTGACTGAGCTCTGAGCCTTTGTTAAATGAAATAGTAATGATGTTTCTGTTGATAAAGCTGCACCACAACAAGGATTTTAACATGGAATACTTCCTAGGACCTCAGTAAACTCAGGGAAAGTCCATGGAATGCAGGGTGAAAGTTGCATTATGATGGTGACTGAATTATTTCTTCCTTCTCTCCTAGGAAAAACAATGTGAATGAAATGAATGACTTGGTGCAGCTGATGACATGGACACTGAAAATGGACTCTAAGGAGAACTCTGAGTGCTGTGTAACCTCAACCCCAGCCCCAGAGTTTAAACTTCATAGAAAATATCGAGACACTTTGATTTTGCATGGAAAATCACCTGATGAATCAGAGGAATTAAAAATAGAAGGGATTCCTTCAGGTGTGTTGCTCTGGGATTCTGTGGAAATACTTGATAGTCATCCCATATTCTTCTGCAGAATATGAAAATTGTCTGTACTGAAAGTAATTATCACTGCACTGACTTTTTGATTGTATTTTATTTTTAATAGATATGTTATTGGTCCCTTACAAGATTAGGAGAATGGTTGAAATCCTGAGATCTGATGTGGTGCAAGGATTGGGAGTGAAACTTCTTGAGAAGGTGTACAGAATCATGGAAGAAGATGATGAAGTGAAAAGAGAGGTGAATGTCTTTCATAATAAAATGGTTTAATTTCTTTATAAACCTAGATAAATGAGCAGGGTCTTTACCCTACAGAGATAGGGTAAACCTTGATTCCAGGAAGTCTTTATGTAGTCATGGGCAGGCAAGGACCTAAGTATACTGTAATTTTCACTTTTAAGTTTGATTCTAGATGTAGGTTATGTTCAACTGCAGCTTCTTCAGAAACCATCAGAGCTTTAGAATTATACCATGGTCCCTGAGTATGGGGAAGGTGTGAGGGATGCAAATAATTTTACTCTGTGCTGTTTCTCCAGTAATAATTCCTTCTGTCTCTCAAACTTTTGCTTTCACATTACTTGCTTTACACCCCTTATGTCTAAAATAAGAAATAATTTTAAATCAATCCTAAATAGAGTGAATGAGGAATACCTCCAGTTCCTTTGATTCAAAACTAGGTTACACTGACCCAGGAATATTTAGTTTGTAACATGTGAGGATCTTGTATTTTAATTTTTTGGGTGGGATTTGAAAGTCTCTTGCTTTTAAACAATAACAGCATTAATTTTTCTTCCCTCTCATCTACATTGTCAAGCTTCACATGCTTCTGTCAGCTGAGTGCTTTGGTATTTTTTGTTAATATTTTGGTAGCCTCTGCTTTTTTCAGTGCCAGTAAAAGTTGTGGGTTTTGTTCTGGGTGTGTTCTGAACAGCTGCAGCTGCGGGAGCACATGGGAGACAAATACGTGAGTTACAGTGCAAAGGCTCGGCACCTGAAATTCCTTGAAGAAAACATGAAGCTCTGACCGGAATCTGTTCCTTGGAGAAAAGAACTGTTTTCTAGCTCCTCTGACAGACTGGACCAGCTTACAAAGCACGTTCATCCACTGATCTCCTTTGCTGGAATAAGGAGGTGAACTTGCAGAAAAATGTTAAGAGTTTGTAGTAATATTTTTCATGTTAAAATGTGAACCAGGCTATCACTTTCTCAAAGAGAAACTGTTTAGTTTTTATTCTCTTAAAAAGTTGCTTTTTATAGATGCAAATAGGAGTGGATACCAAGTTTTGTATACTGAGTGTCAAAAAAGATTATGTTCTGGTTTGAATTTGTCATAGCAAAAGGTTTTTGGTATGGTCTCATTCTAAATACAGTAACAAAATCTTTGCCAATGCTCTGATGTGATAAACTATTATCTATTACATCAGATAGTTGTGAAAATGTAGCATGAAGAGACAATTAGTAATTGTTGTGGCACTCAAGGTCCTCAGGTTGTGTAAATTGCCAAGTCCAAGTGCTGAAGGGGGTGGCTGCACTGCTTGTAAGGAGAGACTCAGCTCTTGTGTTTTGTTGCTGAGGCAGTCACCAAGGTCGGGGAAAGCATTTGGTAACTGGATAAAATAAGTGAAAATGTTCAAAAGGAATGCAGCCATGAGTACCATGGTCCCAGCTGGAGAAATCCCTTTGCCTTACAAAAACTAATTCCTTTTAGGAATGAAAGTGCCCAAGACCAGAATCACTTAGGGAAAAGAGAAAACACTTAATTCTCTTTGTTTGCATCCAGAATGTCTCATTACAGCTCCCAGGCATTGTTGTGTACCACCCCTAAAGGAAAAGCACATGTTTTTTTAAATAAAAGAAGTCAAACTGAATTGAATTTGTAAAATAAAATTATAAATGAACAACCTCTTTTCCTGCCTGTAGCTGAAATACTGTAATCTCCAGCAGTTGTGAGGGAGGTTACTGACATGACAATAGTAAAATAAAATGCCATACCTATGGAGATCCTGCTGCCTCTCACACACCACATGCTCAAGTTACAGTGTTTCAAGAGTTATTCTTGCTTGCTCTTCCCAGGGAAATTTATTTTAAACAAAAACTGCCACTTTGCAATGTCCTCTCCTAGAACAGTTATTTTCAGAACTGTGGGGTATGTACCATTTCACAGTATTTGTTACAATCTGGCACTACTGACAGCTTGTTTTACACACAGAAATATTTCAGAAGTCCAGCTGTTTATTATCTTTTAGGCTATGGCAAGAACTTAACTAGAATTCATTTGATTCACTGTTTTCCTTTTTAGTGAAATACTTGAGATATTACCTCCAGTAGCCTTCTGAAGTTAATCCCCCCATCCCTGTGTTCCCAGTGGCTCCCCTGAAACTCCAGACCCAATTTCCAGCCTTCACGCTCCCTCCAGAGCTTGGTAGTATACAGAGTACTCAGAAAAAAACCCAAACACAAAGTCAAGAAGTATTTCAGTGGAAATTAATTTAACAAAATTCAACAAAGTAACAACCTGGAAAGGATAACTTTTAGCTTTTAGAATGTCTCTTTGGCTTCCTGTCTGCTGCCTTCTTCTCCTCCGTGCCCGACTCCTGGACAGGCAGCCACTTGAGGGGATTGCGGCGGTACATGGGCCACGGGGGCAGCGTCAGCTGAGGGCAAGGGAGGCCAGTCACAACAGGGACACAGAGATGCTAAACAGCTCTTCTGCACAGCTGATTAGGAAAATCTTCAGCCCTAACTCATCATCAGTCCTAAGAAAACTCATACAATTTCATATACAATTACAGTTTACATTGTAAAGTCATGCTGTAAGTATGTGAAGTAAAGCACCCCTGGTTGTTACAAGGAGGACAGCACCCACCCTGAAGGAAAAAAACTCCTGAATTGACACCAGCATTCCCAGCACCTCCCACACTGCATTGAGACCCTCCCTGTGCCTGGCATCACAGGTAGGTAACTCAGGGATGTTTAAGTAAGTGAGGAGCAGATGGATGAAGATGCCAGAGAATTACAGGGGCTTTAAAAACACTGCTCTGTCTGTGTGTCCTGAGTAGTGATTGGTCAAATGCTGCATCTGAATGCTTCAACAGTGTAAGAACCACATGCCCCAATAGGAATGGAACACCTCTCATGCATGGATGAGGAATTACTCCTGAAATTCCATATTCTGCCTCCTTGTCTCCTCAGGGTGCAGGGGACAGCTGCAAAATTGTCATGACAAGCTACTACTGCACAGAAAGCCTCCCTGTCCTTTCTGTTACCAAGTCCAGCTATCAGCTTAACTTTTATTGAAGTGAAAAATGAACTCAAAAGTGGTATTAAATGGCAAAAATTCTCCTTGCATTTCAAAAAAAGCACTTAATGTGCTGCAAAGCACTTTAAAGCAGATCAAAGGAAGCACAAATATGTATTAATAAATCTATATTGCATAGCAAACATAGTCTGTGCTGACAGCCCCTCAATTTAGCAATTATTCCAGATTAACCAGTGCATGCATTTTTTGGTTTGGGGAAAAAGCATTCTTACCAAACATGATAAAGCAAATCCAGCCATAACTATGTAGACAGTCCATCCAAACTGTTCAGTGATGTATCCATAGATGAAACCAATCACCTGGAAAAACAAATATTAAAAAAATTAAACTTTAAATGAAGAAAAACATTTCCTATTACACGATTAAGCTGCAGGGTGTGGATTTAGGTAGGAAAATACAGGTTTTTCAAAAGCACAGTTCATATATCTTTCTAACCTTTCCAAAATTGCAGGAGAACAATGAAAGTAAAAGAGGGGAAGAAGTAAAGTTTTAATCCATGACAACCCCTCTGATTTTATTTAAAGCTTTTAATGATCCCAACCAATAAGAAAAATGCTTATAAGATCAGAAAATAAAATAGTCCTTTACGTTCTCACCCACAGGTCTACTATACTTACTGCAGAAACAAGAATGATCCCTTGAAAAATCTGTTCTGCTAATTTTTGGCCCTTGTAGTCCTGTGGAAAGAGACACTTTTTAGTCAGTTATTCAAAACACAGACCTGCCCACTGAACTCTCTCAGGTTAGATCCTACAGTCTTCTGACCATGGGTTCTCAGCACTTTTGTTCAACTTTCAAACCAGATTGGAATTATTTTTCTTACAATGACTGAAAACACCTCCTCTGCAGGCTTGACCACATCACCTAGAAACAGAAGCACGCACTGTCTGATCAGGGTAAGTAATGCATAAAATATGACTGCAGTCACCTTAACAACACTAAGTCAAAGCTGTATCACCACAGAAGAGGGTGTGCCTGAGGGCACGGTGTGTGTGGCACCTGTGTTTTGGAGAAGACTGACAGATAAATATCTCTAGGGTGGGTGCCAACAGGATGGTGCCAGGCTCTGTTCAGTGGTGCCCAGCGACAGGATGAGGAGCAGTGGCCATAAACTAAAAAACACGAAGCTCCATTTCAACAGAAGGAACAATTTTATGTCGAGGATGGCAGAGCACTGGGATAGGCTGCCTAGACAGGTCGTGGAGTCCCACTTTCTGGAGACATTCCAAATCCACCTGGATTCATTCCTGCTCCAGGTGATCCTGCCGTGGCACGGTTGGACTGGATGATCCCCAGTGGTTCCTTCCAAACCCAGCTGATCTATGTTTGCATGACGTTAGAAAATGTGGCTGTCTGGGAGCACGCGTTGCCTTCCGTCCGTCTATAGCAGAGTCAGGAAAGCACAGAGGTGCTTCCCTTACACAGCTGCGTAATACCTTCCTTTTACACCATGCCAGTCCCAACTCCCAGGTCAAAAACCGGAATTACATGGGTTCATCCCGCATCCCCCTAGCCGTGCCTCGTACATGGATGCCAAAATCGCGCAGGGGCCGCTGAACCCGCTCCCGGCCGTGTCGCCGTGCGGGCAGGGGACACTCAAACCCGCTCCCGGCCGTGTCGCCCGCAGTACCCCGGTGCCGAGGCCCGGGCGGGCCCTACCATCTGTGTGGGGATGGAGCGGAACACGCTCAGCATGGCGGCGGCGCCTCTCCGGCTTCTTCCCGCTCCTCTTCTCAGAAGGGGCCCTGCTGTCCGCGGGCTGTAGCGCGGCCTCTCTGCGGCTACCGGCGCTCGTCGCGGCGGAGCGGAAGGCGGCTGCTGAGCTGGC
>WEIU01001417.1:103088-118505 GCA_013389925.1 Aegithalos caudatus
TGTGTGAGGCACCGGCCGTGTCTGTGTGAGGCACCGGCCGTGTCTGTGTGAGGCACCGGCCGCGTTGTGTGAGGCACCGGCCGTGTCTGTGTGAGGCACCGGCCGTGTCTGTGTGAGGCACCGGCCGTGTCTGTGTGGGGCACCGGCCGCGTTGTGTGAGGCACCGGCCGTGTCTGTGCGCGCCTCAGCCCTGGCTCTGGGAGTTGCAGAGCGCTTCGTTCCACAGCGGACGTGGCGTTGTGCTCCCCAGGCAAAGCTCCGTGTCCCGCCCCGTGCCAGCAGTGCGGAGGTGCTGGAGACAGAGCTCAGGGCAGGGATTTGTTGGGCTCCGCTGATGTGTCTGGCTTGGGGGAGAAATGCAGCAGCGGGAAGCAGGTGGTTCTGATATCTGTAATAGTTACAGCACAGCCTGAGGTGTTTTAATGTAGGGATTTCCTAAGTGTCTCACCGTTTCTGGAATTCTGCGTGTTGGAGAGCTTTCTGTGTGTTACTTAAGAGCTTCTTCACACACTAGGATACACAGCTCTTGTTCTGATTTCACCTTCACCCTTAAATAATGAACAAGCATGTTTGAATTTCTTACCGAAATTGCATTGGTGTTGTGTTTCTACCCCCTTCCATAGCACGATGGTGCTGCCTTCTTTTGCACTTTTGTGACCTGTTCTGTGTGATGACACTTCAGCTGAAACTCTGATATATGTATTTTATGTAGAGAATGTAGTCTTGAAAGCATATAATGCTGTTTGTTAAAATTTTGTAAACACCAGAATCTTGCTGTTGGTTAAGTATGGAAAGGAACATACAACGTTTTATCTTACTGTTCGGGTGCTTACAGTTCAGATAGTTAAATAGTTTCAACAGTAAAGAAAACATACATAATTTTCCAGGTCTTCTCAGATTACTTTTGAAGGAGTTTGGGTTTTGTTTGTTGTTGTTGTTGTTGTTTTTCTGTCAGTGAATTAAGTGGCAAGTTCTGCATGTCTCCCTTTTATCTCTGAGATCTTCTTTAGATATGTCATTGAATGTGGGGGTCCCTAACATGAGAAGTACATGGACCTGTTGGAGTCCCCTCCAGTGCCAAAGGGGCTCCAAGAGAGCTGGAGAGGGACTTTGGACAAGGGCATGGGTGACAGGACAAGGGGGAATGGCTTCAAGCTGACAGAGGGCAGGTTAAAATGAGGTATTAAGAAGAAATTCTTCCCTGTGAGGGTGGTGTGGCACAAGTTGCCCAGAGAAGCTGGGGATGATGTCTGTGCCTGTGGTAGGGGTTGGAACCAGGTGATCTTGAAGGTTCCTTCCAACCTGTGATTCTGTGGTTGTAGTTAGGTACTTCCTGATAGCACACTCACTTTAAAAATGGGACATAATTTTATATATGTCATAAAACTGACAGAGGGAAGCATTCACTGTCTTTGACACTGAAATTGCTGTGATACTCCTGGTGATAGTGTGCTATCCCTCATGGAAGGATGCACTGGCAGTGACTGCTGTATTTTTTTTCTTGCAGGTTTGCAGGAACCTTGTGCTAATAAAATAAGAATAGAAAAATGACGTTAAGGAAAGGTACGTCTAGATGTGCTTGTCTGATTTTTTTTTAATATCTTTTCTGTCTGAGTTTCTCAGTTTTTCTCTGGTTATATTGATAAAGATTTTTCTTCTTAATTTTCAGTGAACATTTCCATCCTTATAGTGGCTGTTGTTATATTTTTGCTAGTTATTCATCATAACTTCCTAAGCCTCAGTGACTTCTTGAGACGGGAATTGTCAGGTATGTTGAGGTTTATTTTAATTTTAAAAAAATGGTGGGAAAACACTTGCTCTGTCTAGACAGAACCCACCATGTGGTTTGGGTGAATGGGAGGGGAAATTAATGAGGTTATAGGCTTGGCAGAGGGGACCAAAAAAAAGTGCAGACTACTGTAGCTCAGCCTTTTAATACCTTGTGCTGTATGTGAATATATGTGATTAAATGTGTGCAGTTTTCTGTAAATATGGTGTTATTTTATTCATTAGCATCTCAGATCCTCCAAAGCTGATCCTCTGATGCTCTGTTTGATACTGGCTCACTGTAATCCACACCTCAGTTCAGACATTCAAGTATATAGCAGAAATAACTGAAGTATTGGGAATTCTAGTGTGATAATAATAATATATAATAATAATATATGCCATTTTTACTCCACAGATCCAAGTCCCTTAGGACTTCAGCCTATAGATTTCATTCCTGCAGCTCCCCAGAGGCTGACAGATGAGAGGAATGACAAGGAGATTCCTGTGGTCGTTGCAGCCTCGGATGAGAGGCTTGGGGGTGCAATTGCAGCCATGAACAGCATTTACCAGCACACCAGATCCAACGTGGTTTTCCACATTGTTACTTTGAATGATACTGTGGATCACTTGAGGTAATGATCTTTTCACTGGATTCCCACAACACGGTGAACTTCTGTATTTCTGAGAGGAGAGCAAGCTGCCTTTCCCTGGAGCTGCATTCCCCTGACTCCCAGTCCCATCTGCTGCTGCTTATGGCAGCTTTTTGACATAAAAATCTGTGGGAGTCCCACCATTCCCTCCTGGTCATGTTACAGGGATGGAAAAGAAACATATTTTCCAGTGGGCTTATATCCAACCATGAGGCTGGAGTTGGTAGAAGGGTTGTAAAAGGTACTTCTACTTCATCTAAGCAATTCAGATGCTGGCAATCATGTTTCTCCATGTTTTAGATTGTTCTTTACTCCTGTTATTCTAACCCCCTTCTGTCCACCCTGATGGTTTTGGGAAGGACCTGTGATAACAGGACTGTGTATTTCTGATAAAAGAAGTGACCTCCTACCTTATACATGTCCCAGGTGTGCAGTTGCTGACCCTGGACTTGCCCCTGTGGCCACATAGGACACACCAATGTCAGCACTAGTTACATCCCAGATGTGTTTGTTGGGCAGGGAAGTGAGAGTCACTGCTGGATCTGCTGCTTTCCCTTGATTTGGTCTCATCTAACAAGATCTGTGCCTTTCTCCTGCTTGCAGGGTGTGGCTGAGGAGCCCTCCTCTGAAAGATTTGAGATACCGAATTTTGGATTTTGACCCTCGTGTCTTAGAAGGCAAAGTACAAGTGGATCCCCAAAAGCCAGACTCCTTCAAACCAGTGAGGATGATGCTGATGACTTTTTGCAATTAGTAGTTAATAACTATATGTTTTGATGATGGCTTTTGAACACAGCTAGAGATCAAAACTGAATCTCTTAGCATAGAAGCAATCTTTCATAATCAAATCCTTAAATTTCAGTAAAATTAAATATGTAGATAGTGAGAGATGGATTTGAATATCTACATATATATGCCTAGGATCATTTTTTTGCTGCCAGCCACAATGAAACACAGCAGCTGGCATGTCAAGCATGTATTGTATTGTCATGTATTGTCAAGCATGCCAGCACCTCAGAGATGCTGCAGATCTATGTGGAGAAATAAGAAATTCTTATATTGACCAATTTTAAAATTAATTTATCAATGCATGCATTCATGGTAAACAAGGAATTGATGGAACCTGTTTATTTAAATTACTTGTAGGATACTGCTGCCTATTTTACTTCCTTGATAGAAGTTGTCTTGGACATTAATGCTATAGATAAGTGCCACAAAATCAGTCAATTTCACATTTATTTGGCCATTTTTTTCATTTAATTCTTCACTTCTCCTGCCTCTTGCTGTTTTCACAGTTAACCTTTGCAAGATTCTACTTGCCCAACTTGGTACCTCATGCAGAGAAGGTCATCTATGTGGATGATGATGTAATAGTGCAAGGTATGGGACCTTTGTTAGCTGCCACTGGCCTTTTGCTGAGGTCAGTATCTGATCTCTCAGAGAACATAAACATTCCTGTACAAACCTTAAATGTAAAGAGTTCTGTACAAACTCTCATATGTAAATATGAGTGAACTGGGTTAAACTGAGTAGCTTTATCTGCTGTAACAATGGACTGAGCAAAGCCTAACTTGGCACTTAGTCAGGATTGCTTTTGATTTTTTGATTTTTCTGTGCTTTCTTCCATTTTCCAGATGATATTGTTGAACTTTACAACACTCCATTGAAACCTGGACATGCAGCTGCATTTTCAGATGACTGTGACTCCACCAGCAGTAAAGTTGCTGTCCGTGGAGCTGGCAATCAGGTTGGTTGTAGCCTTGTTCAGTGATAACAATACTATAGATCTCAGGCATTTGGGAATGTTCCAAATGCTGTAAACCTCAATATGTTGCTGTCCCTGCCCAAGCCAGTTTTACAAATGGAACCTGCAATTGCTGTTCAGGCACAGTAAATTGGAAATTTTGCTGTGCTTTACAAGGAGAGCAGTTCTCATTGTGGAACAGTAGGAGGTCTGAGAACATCAAAAGGACAATTTTTCATTTCTGAATGTATTAAAAGTACTTTATCTGAGACTGGTACCATATTAATAATACGGTATGATTAAGAACATGCAGCATTGATTAAAATATGTAGTCTATATAATCATATTTTTTAAATGTTACACCTCTTGAGCTTTCTTTTTCTCATTTAAAAGGAAGGGAAATTTATTCTAACAACTTCAACTTATGCCTGTCTGTTGTCAGTTGTGCAGAATTTCTCTTTAGGAATTTCCCCATAGATTTTAAGCTAATTTCTACTCTGTTTTTTCCCCAGTATAATTACATTGGGTTTTTAGATTACCAAAAAGAAACCATCCGCAAGCTCGCCATGAAAGCCAACACCTGCTCTTTCAATCCCGGGGTTTTTGTTGCCAATCTGACCGAATGGAAATTACAGAACATCACTAAACAACTGGAGAAGTGGATGGCACTTAATGTGGTGTGAGTGCCCATGTAAAGGAATCCTTCATGATAATGTGGTGTAAGGCTGGGGCTGCCAGCAGCTCAGGCCTTGGGTTCTGTGGTGGCATTTCCCTCTTGAGTGGAGGGCTGGGTGTGTTATCTCTGCTGCAAGTCAAAAATCAACTGATCAGCATCCTTTCAACTTGCAGAGAGGAACTCTACAGT
Organism: Aegithalos caudatus; assembly: GCA_013389925.1. Taxonomy (NCBI): domain Eukaryota; kingdom Metazoa; phylum Chordata; class Aves; order Passeriformes; family Aegithalidae; genus Aegithalos; species Aegithalos caudatus. The sequence continues at coordinate 108,118 of WEIU01001417.1, forward strand.
AAGACTCTGGCTGGCAGCATCACAACACCTCCACTGCTGATTGTATTTTATAAGCAACATTCCAGTATTGATCCCATGTGGAACGTCCGACACCTCGGTAAGTGTGAAGCATTTGTGGTGCTGCTCCCCCAGGGTGTTTTTCCAGGTCTGTAGCTGGACACTGATGTAGCAAAGTGAGCTTTTAATTCCCCTATTCTGTCCTTTGTTCTCTAGGGAAAAACAGCTTTGCAGTTCCATCTTGGGGCTTGTGGGCTTGAGTCTTTCTCAGACTGCTGGGGGTTAGTTCCTGAACTGACTTATCAAATCCTTCTCATTTTCTACAAATATGTTGTATCTGAAGTGATCCAAGGTGTTTCTTCCAAAACTATTGAGAAGGGCAGACATTCATGTCTGTTCTACTGGTGAAACCCCAGTGCAGGGAGAGCTTTTCAGACGTTTCTGAGAACAATACATAGGCTGCTGAATTCATCTGGGAGTTAAGTGGGTTTTAAAGAACTTGGAAGTAAGGCAGTGTATGAAAATAGACACAGAGATCACAGTGACATTTAGTTGCACCTGATTGATTTTCAGTTTGCCCTTTTTTCTGCCTCCCCTATTACCTCCTTTGTCCATAAATGATAAGATTTCCCTTGTTAAATCCTTTGTTTTGAAGTTAACTTTTTGCACGTTGGTGTTTCTGCTGCCTTTATGTCCAACACTAATGCTTCTTCTTCAATTGAAGGCTCTAGTGCTGGGAAAAGGTACTCTCCTCAGTTTGTGAAAGCTGCCAAGCTGCTCCATTGGAATGGACATTTCAAACCCTGGGGAAGAACAGCTTCCTACACAGAAGTCTGGGAGAGGTGGTATGTCCCTGACCCTGCAGGCAAGTTCAACCTCATCCGCAGGCACTCGGAGGCCTATGAAGCCAAGTAGAGTCCATTGGAATAAATGATGGCCTTTTCTCAGGAACCCTCTGGAGCCAAGCAGAACTTTGCTTTTTAGCCAACTTGCATACAGAGCTGACCTTTCCTTCTGGAGCACGAGGTGATGCACTTATTCAGGTGCAGTTCTGAAATGCACAGGTCCAAAGGAGGCTCGTGTCACCTGTGTGACACAAGATGCTACTCCAGCAGCACTACAGAAAACAAGGGGAGATCTCCACAAACTAGCACTTTTGTTTGTCATTTCAGTAGTGTTCTCCTACTCTTTACTACAAGTCTTCTAGCAGGGGATCTTTTTGTCAATTACAAAGTTTTTTAAGAACAAAATACAAATACAATTTACTGGTGCTTGCACCAGTAAATCTTGCACAGCAATGTACTGTAATTAAGAGCTGCCTGGATTTTGTTTTGTTGGGTTTTTTTTGTTATCCTGTGAAATAATTCCCTCAACAACCCTTTCTTGCATGAAATCTCCTCCCAGCCATTCCTGTTTAAGACTTTCTTACAGAACTCTGCAAAATTGAATCCTTTTTGGAAGATGAATCCTTCAAGTATTATTTCACTATGCAAAATGGTTTTAACTGTCAGTGAACACTAAACCATTATTTTGTAAAGTGGTGGATGAAACCTTGTTCAAAAAATAAAGGTAATTGTAACATGCTGACTCCAGCCCCAGGTAAATGGTAATCTCATTCCAGTCTTGATATAGGAAGTGTTTCCTTTGTACACAGCAGCAAGTGATTAAAGCCAAAGTGAACTGATCTGGTCTTTGTGAAAGCAATCCAAGTCTAAAATCATACAAACTACTTATTTTGGGGACCAGGCTGTATTAATTACAGATAAATTTTGTTATTGTTTAGCTCCTCATAGTTCTCTCAAGTGAGCTACACCTGCTGTATTTTTTTCCTGCTGTGCCTTTCCCCATCTGGGAACTGATCAAAGGAGATGCCTGTTGCCCTCTGCAGCCAGCTGCCCATCACCTGTGCTACAGGTAAGTTGGTTTGTTTATTTAGTTGTACTGTTGAGTGATAATAAATTATCAGCTGGTACCTACTCCATTCAAGAGAGGTTTGCAGTCAGGCTTGTGAGGAGCCCTCAGTGGAGGATGTTCAGACAAAAGGTTTTGTGTTCATGCAATGACAGCTGAGTCTGCCTGGTCTGGAACACAGGGCAGCAGAGCTAAAGGAATCCTTCATGATTGTGGATATGGTTTTAGTTCTGCTTTTAAAGGATTTCAAACTGCTGCTCTCATCTGAGTCACTGCCTGTAGTTGTTTCTGTCATGGATACCCCAATCTGGTTTGTTACCTATCCATTCTTGTCCTTGAAGCAGTTAGGAGTAATGCAGTAAATTCACTTACCAGCTTTGAAAGATTTTACTTGGATTAGCTGACAGCAATGCAATTCAGGCTGTGTTTTAGCAGGCTTAAAGGAACTGCCTCTTTGTGTATGCACCTGACACCTTTTTAAGCTGCCTAGGAGAATCAATGCCTCCCTATACACTGAGGGAAAACACACTTATCAAAGAACACAGAAATCATGCTTTTCAGTTATAGGAAGAAAACAGATGCACAGGAGTTATTTAGTGTGAGGCATTAATTGTAAATTCCTAATTGTATTCCTAACACTTAATTCTTTGAGCAGCTGCAGGGCCTCTTAGCAATTCTCTTGCTATCCAATTCTGCTACAGGCTGAGCACAGCAGCACATCCTTATTGCACAGGGCCATGTTTTGCTTTATATTTACCAGTTATTGCCAGGTGTAACAGGTGCCATCAGGAAACAACACTCGTTCAAGAGCACTTTAAGATCAATCAACTTATTCCCCAGTGGGGATGGATTACTAATAAAATCTTATTTACCATTCCCAGTCAAGGTTCAGAACATAAAACAGTGTTTGGGTAAAGTACCTTATCTCTAGCTTAAATAAGGAGCATTTTCTAGCCAACCTTTACATGTGAAAATTCTACAAGTTTGGCCAAATTTTACCTAAAAGTTGCTGTCTAAAGTCATACTCTCAGGGTAAAATCTTTCTAATCTTCTATGAAAACTTAAGACTTTGGGCAGGAATGAAAAATTACTGTGAAATTTGTTTGTTTGAACGTGACTAGAATGAAACATTTATCATTTATTTTTCAAAGACAATGGGTTTATCCTCTTGAAAGGTCTTTTTTATAAGGCAAAACTGAACAGACTGAGCAAGTCTATTAGGATTTTTTTAATAGGCTTTAATATAGGAAATAAACTTTATGACAAAGCTGAATAACAATCAGTTTCCTAGGCCTGTATAAAATCTGGAACTATCAAGGAAGATGCACTATTATGTACATTACTTGAGGAAGCAGCAATTGAGTCTTTGCAGCAGCTCTGGCTCTGCAGCACTGCTCCAGTTTCTGCTGCAACCTTCATCTTCCAGACTGTTCTGAGAGGCAGTGGTAGCTCTCCAAACTCTGCCTTCCCACCTGATCTGTTACACATAATCTGTATTGAAATCATAGGCATCATCTTCATCTGCTGGTTTATCTAAGCTGAAGGACAGTGATCTGGAACGTTCATTTCCTGAGGAGAGAAAATCATGGTAGTGAGAGCAGTGCAAATCCTGGAGGTACCAGAGGCCATCCTTAAGCCAGGGTTCTGAATACACACCTGCCCTCTGCTCTTTGGAATTTGTAGGAGTCCTTTGTTGTTTTCCAGGCTTTGCCTTCCTGGTGACCTGAACTTGGCTTTCCTACAAATCAGTGGTCAGACATTATTTAAAAACATCACTAAAGAAATCTCCCATGCAAATGAAACCTAACAGAACCTGGGGGGAGTGTGGATGTCCCCTTGTATAGGGGGACAACCTCACTTCTGAGGCCAAGGGACTTGGAATAATGTTGTTTCCTTAATTCAGGAAAAAAGCCCAACCCTACTGAAACCCTAATTTACCGCTTTGACATCATCATCTTCTTCCACATTATCTTCATCATCATCACTTTCTGTGAATTCCTCTTCCTCCTCTTCTTCCTCTTCCTCCTCCTTGCTTGTTTCCATGTTCCCCCACGCTGATCCTTCCTCTATCACTTTATTTTCCTCTATTGTCCCATTTGTCATTCCAGCTGACTGAAAAGCAATGCTGCTTGCTGGACTGGGGTGTTTTAAAGCTGCAGAAAACACAGGGAGTGTCTGTTCAGTCCCTGTTACCAGCACAGACACAATGCCCAGCCCCAAGAGGGGGCTACAGTTCTGCCCCCTCCTTGCCACAGACAGGACTCTCACACAGCGTTCTGCCACCCAGGCAAGGACAATTCTCTGAGAAAACCTTTCCCTGAGGCATCTACAGAAAATTGCTAGGAGCTGGAAAACCTGGATTTGAGTATAGGTAAGTTTACCTAAATGGGTTTAGATTAGGTAGCAGGAAAAATTTCTTAGCTGTGAGGATGGTGAGGCCCTGGCACAGGTTTCCCAGAGCAGCTGTGGCTGCCCCATCCCTGGAAGTGCTTGAAGCCAGGCTGGAGGGGGCTCTGAATATTCTGGTGTGAGTGAAAGGTGGCCCTGCCACAGCAGTGTTTTGGAACAAGATGGTCTTTGGGGCCCCTTCCAACCCAGGCCAATGTCACTGTAGTTAATGGCAGTCTTTTACAGGAACAGTCCTACCTTGAACAGTGTTCCTGTTTTCTTGTTCTAGGTTATTTAAATTAAAGCCTTCCTGCATTTCAGCTATTTTTTGTTCTGTAAGATAGGGTGGTGGTTTCTGAAATCCTGGTGGTTGTGAGTAGTACTTCATTCTGGCTCTGAGAAAATAAAACCCAACATTAAAAAACAAATAAAGATAACAGTTAAATCACTATTCAAAAATAAAACCCAGAACACAAAGCTCTCAAACTAATTAAACTGCTGTTTAAGAGCAGTTCAATTGATAGTAAAATTTGACTGCAGTTGTCAACAGTATTAAGGGGATAGCCCACTCCTGAGAGGAAAACACAATGGCACTTTGTCACCACAGATCACCTGCCTGTAAAACCATCAGCTGTAAAAGTAGCTGAGCCACTTGAGCAAGGGAGATAATCACAGTCAATTACTGAATCTGAGTTACATTCATTCCTACCCTCAGAATATAGGAACCACCCTAAATTTCCACAGAAAGTTTGCCACAACCTTTCCTGTCTAGAAGAAGACAACATGGACTTGGTATCTGAGAGGAAAACAGATTTCCATTACAGAAACTGTCTGTAATGTGCAAAAGGCTTTGACTCTTCTCATGTATCCTTCACTACTTTAGAAGATTATCTGTGGATGGCATTCTCTAAATCTGTTGGACAATCCAGCTCTTTACCCAAGTAAAAGATGAGAAGGGAAAAAAGCAGCCTCTTCTTTTTAAGTACTTTGCTGGACTCGGTGTTTCTGCTGTGCTGGATTAACAGTGAGAAAAAAGGTGAGCAGCATAGAGCAAAGTTCACAGCATACATACCCTGTCCAGTCACAAAGCACTAATTTAGCCATATTTTCTATGTCAGGAACACCTCCCTTTTTCAGCATGCCCCTCTTCTGAGCCAGTATAGATAAAAACTCTTCAGGGTCTCTGAAATCTGGGATATTATAGTGCATCATTACCTAAGGTAAAAGAAAATGGCATATTTAGAAAGAGATGCCCACCTTTCTCAGTTTTAGGAATACAAGAGCAAATAAAATTGGATAAGAGTGAGGACAGAGTAAGTGAAAAGCAGTTTTTCTGTCACATGTGGGAGTAAACATTACAAAGCAAAATGCCTACTTCATCAACAAACTCATCTGCCATTCACCCAGACTCGTGGGTGTACAGAGACAGCACACTGGTTTGTGAAAACACTTCTCACAGAACTGAAAGGCAATTAGGCTTAGGTTAATTTGCTTGAAACTAGAGTGAAATCAGAGTTGGATCTGATGTCTTCACTGTAACCATAGGACACAGAAAATATCATCATTTTTCACTCTCTGATTGTGTGGTGATGGTCTTAAAAGCAATGTTGTTTATTCTGGCTGTCAGGATGGTGGCATGCTGTTCTGCCTTCTGTTTGTAAGGATGAAGGATCACATTTGGCATTGCCACTTTGCATGGGTAGGGAAAGCAGTTCAAAAACTACCAGAATTAGCTAAAGCAAAATTGTTACAGTGCATTTCCCACACCAAAGCAAATGATTCTGTATAAGGAAAAGTTTCTGTTTATCTCTGAACATATAAGGAAGCCAAACTGCAAAGTTCAGTGCTCTTTTTCCTGTGGTTGGCTCAGTGCCAGGAGAGGGGCACCTACTGGGTTTTGGAAACCTTTCTCCAAACCTGTAGCTGTTTCTATTGGCAATTTGCCAAAAGAACCTTCCTTGCTCACTGGGTACTCAAGAATGAGCACAGAGATGCTCAGGGCTTTTGGGGGTGTCTTAGCCACCTGTAAGGGGCTTTCCTACATCTGTGTTGGGCTTTTTTTTGGTTTTGTATTGTTTGTTATTTTGTCTTTAATTAAAACCTTTTTGCTTTACAACACACACCCATGGAGCTGTCTCCCAATTAGTCTAAGCCATTCTGAGAAGTGCTGCACACCTCAGAACTGGATACATCTTCACAGGGCTCATTACAGGCTGGCCTCCTGTAAGATTGTATCACAAAATAAACTTCCATTACTGGGCTTAAGAAACCTACAGAGAAGTCTGATGCAGTGAGAGATGTAGAAAAAAGATGGAGCTCACCTGCTGCTTACTGCAGTGATTTATGATGGCATTTACTCCTTCAAGCACATCTGCTGAGTCTGATCCCTCAGGATCTATGATACTTCTCAAGGCCAGAGCCAGGGCACTGTTGGAAGGATCTGCAATTATACTTGGACTGTCCAGCATCTTTGTCTGCTTATCAAGGTGCACAGTTTGCGTGGACCTGTTCAGAGAGAAATGCACTGTGAGCAGAAAGTCAGTGAAGGACTGGTAATGGTGAGGGATGCAAGACACAAAGCTCAGTGTTGGATTGAATGTACTTCATACAGTCAGTTTCAGTGTTTTGTCATCATGTGCTTTGTGTAGGATAGAAATTTAAACAAACAAAACATCAAGGTGCATCCCACATATCAATACCTTTCATCTTGCAAATGTTAACGTGCATTTCAAACTGCACACTGGTGGGCTTTGCCCCTAAAGGACTGGAACACAAACTCGAGGTAACTGAGACACAACAAACAAGGGAAGGAACAGCTTTAATCAGACTGAGCTTACTTGGTAACACCCCTTGCCAGGCCAACATTGCAAACACGCTTTCCTTTGAGACTGTTGATTATGCTGCTCTTTCCCACGTTAGGGAAACCTGAGGAAAAATCACATAAATCCTTGTAAGTTAAATAAAACAGCTTTTTAACACCGATCAAAACAGCTTCTTGCAGGTGTCTTTGCTAAGGTAAGCATCAGTGTGAGATCAGAGTTGGATCTGAAGTCTTCACTACAGAAATAAGACAAAGAATATATCCTCATTTCTCACACATTAGGATTTGTGGTGCTACACTCCATGGGATTTTTTGTCAGGCATAAGGCAGTGTCAGTGGAGCAGGTATCCTGCCCTCCTTGTGCTCCCACAGATCCCCATGCTACACATGGAAGTGCACCATGGATCTCTGTCAGCTGAAGTACTGCAACACTGAGAGCCTTAGATCAAAGGACAATGACCAGAAAGGTCATTAGCAAAGCAGGAGTTAGCAGTTTTACCATTGTAATACAGGAGCCAAAAGCTTTATGGGAGAAGGAAACTCCTCCAAACACTTACCTACTACCCCAACCTGAATGGCTTTGTCTTGTGTCTTGCCATACACTTGAAGAAGCTTCAAAAGGCATTTGCTTCCAAAATACTGAGAGGTTACTGAGAAATCAACACGTGCACGTTTTTTTGTGACCTGTTCCTGCTGCAGGATTCAAAGGCAAAAAAACCCCTTGGTCAGGAGGTGTTAAGGAAGATAAAATATGGATACCTACATTTATTCATCTACTGTAATTTCAGTGGTAAGAATTCCCCACTGTACTGCAAAGCTCAAAGTGTAAAGGCACATGCATCAGTCACAGAAGTGCAATTAAACCAGGGCAAAAGGAAATCTAAAGATGTTTCCACATGTATGACTGCAAACCCATGACTTGCTCATGGGACAGCCTGAAGTGCTCTTACCATAGTCTTGTCCTTCATCCTTGTTGCTGATTTAAAAGCAACTGTTGGAAACTCCTTCTTCAAATAATTCAACCATTTCTCTACGTTGTCCTTTGGCACTAAATCTGGAAAGAAGAGCAGTTCTTTCACTCCTTAAATGAATCTTATCATGACAAATAACATTTGGCTGAGGATTCTGGTGTAAACTGGGTACATTCCCCACAGGCACAGAGAGTCTCTTCTGCCCTAGCAGAACACATCACAATTACATTTCTGGCCTTTGTATTAGGTTTTTAATGCTGGGGTCTTTCTAGAAGACTTTGTATGGTACAGAATGATGTCCTGAGAAGGATTATCCCACAATCCTTGCAAAGGCTATTCTATCACAAAGTTCCCTTTGCTTTTGTTGTTGCTCTTGGTATTTTATTTTCTTTATTTAGCTGCTGGTAACTTGCTAATTTCCAGCCTTTTTAGGGAGCTCAGAGTTGGATCTTATGTCTTCAATGGAACCTCAGATTCCTTTAAAATCTTCATAGCTCACCTACCACAGAACCACAGCACCAGTAACACTTGGGAGAAAACCTGTGTTTCTTACCAATTTTGTTCAGAACCAAGAGCAGCTTTTTGTTTCCTCCCGAGCAAATGACAGCTTGTTCCAGCTGAGGACACCGGCAGCCCATTGGATCTCTGGCATCCAAAACCTCCAGGACCACGTCTGAGGCCTCAAGCACCTGGGTCAGAAAAAAGACAAGAGTTAAATAAAGCATCTCAGACCAGATGACAACTCTGGAACAGCTGTGGCTTACAAAAATAGCTGTAAACACTTTCTGAGGTAAAAACCCTGACTTCAGCGTTGTAGCTTATCACAGACCAACTTTGTGTTTTAAACAGTAATACAAAAAAACAAAAACAAGAAGTGGTCTTATTGCTGACTCTCACTGAATGATCTAAAAATAGTTAAAGCTTTCACCTTCATGAGCTCCCTGCAGAATGATGTCTTAGAATTTTTATTCAGCAACCTTTTTGTCTTTCCTTTAGATTTGCCAGAGGATTCCTAAAGCAAATAAAAACAAAAGGAAATTATTAAATGAGAATTAGTGTCTTGTGTGCATATTCAGTATGAAAATGTAACACGTAACATGCTGCTTAAGAAGGTGCAGTTTCAGGATGACTTCTACAGGTTCAAGGAATCAAAATCATTCAGGACCCCTACCTTTCCCTCTGCTTTTTCCTTGATTGTGGCTGCATTCTTTTTAGCTTCCAGCTTCCTCTTCTTTTCATGTTCTTTCTGTCTGTTGAGCTTCTGCTTTTGTTTCAGTTCTTCAAGCTGATTGCAAACAAAAACCCAGGCCAGATAAAAGATCATTGAGGGTGGTAAGGAAGAATGTTCTTTCTTCCCACTCCTTACCCAAGTTCCTGAGCCAGCTCAGTCAGAAGTTCTGACTGTCCAAATGACTCTGGGAACTTTTTTTTTGCTACTCAGAGGCAGCAATACATTAGCTTGATCCCAAAACAGCAGCTCTGCAGCCACCATAAAGGTGCTGCTCCCACATCACCCCAGTCCACACTGTAGACAGCAGATGCCCATTCTCTGTGTAATCACAAAATGCCATGATTTAACTCCCAGCACTCTGGTGGGACATCTCTGTATCCCAGCACCACAGGGAATTCTGACTGCATTGGAAATGACACTTCCAGCATGTTCACATGCACACTGAGGAAACGAAGGTTAAAAATAAACGTGCAAATCATTGCACACTGTACAAAGCTGGAAAAAAACTTTTACTTTTCCAAAGCATGAGTCTACTGGGACTATCTACCATAACTGCACCTGTGAGTGCACATCTATGCACACAAAACTTCCTTAAAGAAGGGATGTCTCAGTTCTTGTCCCCTTTACCACAAACCGAACTTTACCCTCTGCTTTCTTTGCTCCGCTTCCCGCAGCAGCTCCTCCTTAAACGGCGCAGCACTGGGAATTCCGGGATCTTTCTTGGGCTTTTTGTGTCCACGTTTCTTGGCCTCCTTCCTGACTTTTCGGTGGTGTTCTCTGATCTGAAGGCAGGCACAAGAAAACTTTCTCAGTCTAAGGCCAAAAACTTCATTTTACCGGCCCCCAAATCGCCACAGGCCGCGCTGGGGGCCGCGCCTGGCCGGGCCTTACCTTCTTCTGGATCTTGTAGCGCTTGTGGCAGCTCAGCCTCTTGCTCGCCTTCCTCAGCTCTGCAACGCACCGCGCCCGTCAGCGCCGTGTACCGACACACACATCCCCGCCACCGCAGCCGCCGTTCCCCCGATCCCCGACTCCCGCGTCTTGGATCGCTGCCGCTCGCTTGGCCACG
>WEIU01001417.1:118957-180853 GCA_013389925.1 Aegithalos caudatus
CCCGCCCGCTGTGGCGGCAGCGCGGGGCGGGCCCGGGACACCGTCCCGTCCGCCCGGTGCCGGGAAAGGGGTTTTCTTTGTCTCCTGCCGGGAATAACACCTCACCTCCCGGGCAGGGGTTCCGCCGCTTCGGCGAAATTACATCTTTGGTATCTTTGTTTCTTGTGCCGGTGTTGATAAAACGATGGATGTGTTATTCCTCTCGCTTTTTCGCCGGCTTTGCCCTTTTACAGTGCCTGGTTGCTGCCAGCCCCCTCTTCCCATCCCGTAGCAGGTTTCAATGGGATGGATAACCGGGGGAAATTCTGGCTGCGTTTCCCTCCCTTGTTCCCTTGGCTAAATTTACCGTGTTTCGTGGTTTTGGTGAAACGTGGGAGATCCTGATAGCAATAATTACTACCCGTGGTATCTATTGGCTTTTAGCTCTCCTCTCCCTAGAGGCAGAAAATGAACCGTGTGCTAGAATGCATTGTTTTATTTGAAGTGTTTTGTGTCCGATGTGTGTAAAACGTGTTCGTGCAGGGAGGCTGGAGGAGGTGACACTCGTGGTCCTTCTGTGCATCTTTTGGGAGAAACAGCCTTTCCCCCGTTGTGTATATCAGTATACACGTGAATTAGTAATGGCCAGAGCATTTCTTGCTGTGGTTTTGTGACATTTTTATGGCCGGTGGCAGCAATTACCGAGGAGATGCTCAAGCTCCTGTTGCACTGGAGGTGGCTCGCTGGCAGCGGGGGAGATTCTTGGTGTGAGTGTTGCGAGCCCTGTGAGGCAGCAATTGCAGAAACAACTCTGGGACAGAGGTTCTTCAGTAAAACCGAAATGTTTCAGTGCACCCCTGAGTTCTCTGTGCCTAGGAGCGTGGCAGTCTAGGGAGTTTGTTTTGGTGCCTCACCTTCAGTGAGAGTGTTACATCAGCAGGTCTCTCACTGAGAGTGGCCTTGCCCAGACCGATACATGTTTTGCATGGTTGTTAAAGGAGAAGAACGTGTTTTGGAGGCTGTGTACCAGTGGTGAGGACATCTCGATCACAGCAGTGTCAGAGTATGGCTGAGAGCCACGGCGTTGGGCCTCACACAGGGGATGTGGAGAAGCTGATGTGCAGTTTGCAGGCTGGGGCTGCTTGGGAGCTTCCCAAATCTTTGTTTCTGGATGCGACTGGACTGAGTGTCCTCTTGGGTTCCTGACTGAAGTAGAATTATTGATTGTAGTGGTCCCTCCTGCCTTTCTTCCACAACCAAGGAACGTGTTTCCCAGCACGTGTGTGGTGGAGCCCCTCCAGGCTGTAGCCCTCAGATGAAAGTTGGAGGCAGTGCCAAACTGGGAGGCTGTTGTCAGTTCCCAGAGTGAATTGCCTGCTGATAAACCACAGAGCTTCTCTGTGTGTCCGTGTTACAAAAACGTCCAGGGTGCTGAACAGGAAAATAATCTCTCTGGGGTTTGATTGAAGGCAGGAGTTGGAAGAACTGCATAGAAGCAAACATATTGCCATGAAATGGTTCTGTTTATTTCACATGGAATTTCTGGGAAAAAAAATCAGACTTGGAGACTGCTTAGAAATTGAAACAGTGTATTTTTAGTGTATGGCTGCATAGTTATTGCTTACTTCTGAGTATAAAAATCCACTCTGAAGAGCGATGGAAGTGCATCATCTTAGAGTTTATTAAGTGTTTGTTGACCTTCAGATTATGTTGTTATAAGCACTGTACTGCTTTGCATTCTCTAACTTTTATAGCTTTCTGGTTTGTACTCTCAGGTCAGGTATCACTTCTGTTTACTTTCTGCTCTGCTTGATGAATCATTCTCTAGCAAGTGGCTGTGAAATCTGTAATGCATATTCAGGAATGTTAGAGAAATGTATTTTTACTGTGACAATGACAGAAGTGTCTAGCATTCTGTGTACAAAATTACTTTGTAGAGTTTCTGCTGGGCTAAAAAAAGTTGCCTTCTGTTTCTTGCTTTTTTTTCTCTGTCACTGAAATTATCCACTTTATTCTTTGATTTTATTCTTTATCTACCTACTCTGAATTTTCTTCCCTCTGCCTTTCCTTTTTCTTGTCTTCCAGCTGTGGCTGTACTAACAGCATTTCTGGTTTGCCACTCTCAGAGTGTCCCCTTCTCGCAGTCTCTGTGCTTGCCCATCAGACACTATGAGGCGATTGGCCTTTCGAGGTGCTGGTTCTACTCTGGTAAATCTGGTAAATTATCGATTGTATCTCCATGCCTTGGCCTTTTGCTTTTCTTTTTCCTAACTGTAAATTATTCCTACCTTATTCATCTCATGTGTGTGCCTGGAGTTCTCTCTGTCTCTAACAAAAATGCTTTAGTGCAGTTATGTTGTGCTGCCACACCTTGTCAATCATCTGAGCGCCTCCTAAAAGGAATTCCTGGATTTGGTTGGAAAATGGGGATAGGCTGGGAGAGATGCATCTGTTCTGTCCTCAGCCTTTGAGATAGCCACAATTAAAAATACTTTTCTGATGCTGTCACTGGAGGCTGGGAAATAGCCAACAACTTGTTCCATAAATTAACCATAGTTGTTGGATGGTGGTTATTCATTTGTCACTGCTTGTGTTGGTAAATGCAAAACTGTGGCCAAAAGAGAAGGGAGCTTTATCTGCTTCTCCATGGTTGAGCCATTCATCCCACACATAAAGTGGGAGTGGGAGGTCCCACGCTGATCCAGACCTTTTTTTCACTTGAATATGACACAAGGTATTCTGTGGCCCTTTTCATTTGTAATTTGTTTTGGTTGGTTGGTTGGTTTTTTCCTTTGTTGGTCTGTTTTTCGTGATTTTTTTTTTAGTTTGACATGGCATGAAGTGTTTTTACACCAGAGCTGAGCATGTGTCTCTGTGCAGCTTTTCTGTTGAAAACAGTGGTTCTGGCTTAGTTGTCTTGCATGGGATATGAAAATGTAGAGAGTTTAAGAATATATTCTGCAAAGAGCTGCTAAATTCACTTCCATCAGGTTGGGGCTTTCTGGCCATGCTGTCATTGGTGACTATAAAACTGTAGGAACATTTTGATTTCTAAATACTCTTGGGAATTTCCACAAAGTTGGAGTTTACAGAAATGGCTTTGGCAAACGTATCATCAGAAGCTTTGCTAGCTCTGCAGGTAGCTCTCAGCAGAGGGTCTGGATGCCGTGGCAGGGCTTTAAGAATGTTTCTGTTCACTATAGAAGAAGTTGGATTCCATGGGTTCCAAGAGGCGAAGAGCTACCTCTCCTTCCAGCAGCGTCAGCGGCGGAGACTTCGAGGATGCCCATCACTCCACCAACATTCCAGGCCCAAGCAGGAAGAGGAGGAGACTTTCCAATCTCCCAACTGTAGATCCTGTTAGTACCTTCTTACTGATTGCACCTTTTGTCTTGGGGATAGTGTATGCCTGTCTGGAATATGCTGGACTGTAAAGTTAATGATCATATGTAGCACATGTGCACTGGTCCTGAATCTGTTCCTGCCTTGGTTTAGGATCTCATTCAGCTTTGGCTTTTGCTTGGTCCTGACTCACCGCTTCCATCTTTTTCTTTGGTGTTTTGTTTTTTGCTGCTTTTCTCTTTTTGCTGATGATTTTAGCAGATGGAAGGATGTTGGAGAATGAGCTGAAGTCATAATGTGCAGAAGTTGAGAGCTGTGTCTGCATAGCAAATACAGAGGGATGAGTGGGGAATGGCACTGAATGATTGCTGAAGTGTACAATGGCTCTGCTATGCCTTTGCATGGGCAGTCTAGTGTTAATCAATTGCAGGGCAGAAGAACCCCTGTTGTTATTGTAGATGCCTGTAACTTGGAGAGAATTGCACTGAATTAATTTACATTTTGGGTGTTTTACTTAGAATTAGTGTTGAAATAAAGCTCCCTGTGTTGTAAACATAAATGGAAATCCTGCAGTACCTGGCACACCTGTCAGGTATCCTGCTAAAGTGTGAGCTTCTCACTTCTGCTTTAGGGCATGCTGTGGATTGGCAGCTTGTCCTTCCCTTTGTAAGCAGGCTTTTGTTTGTTACCTCCTTCAAATTCCCTTCCTTTTCCTTATTTCGTTGTTCTTGCCTTTCAGATTGCTGTCTGCCATGAGCTGTACAACACCATCCGAGACTACAAAGATGAGCAGGGCAGGCTCCTTTGTGAGCTCTTCATCAGGGCACCCAAGAGAAGGTAAGGCCACAGAGCTGGTTAAACCTGGAACCTGAGATTTAATCAGGGACAAGTGGAAATTGATAAATACTTCAGCAAAAAAATTGTGAAAAATCTAAGCTACGTTTGTCATTGTTTCACATGAGTGTTTGATGTAATTATTCAATGGGACATCCTTACATTGGTGCTCTTTCTCAGAGGGGAAAAAAAGGATACACTGAATTAATTTAAAATGTTTCTTGTGACACCTACCCAAAACATCTCTGCCTTTGATTATAAGATACTCTGTATAAGTGGGGGGATGTAATACTAAGGACACAGCTAGGGATGGTTAATAGAAGTGGCCATTGAAAATGCAGCAGCTAAGTAAGAGGCTGAATTTTCTCTTAAACTCAGAAAATCGAGGACAGTAACAGAACATACATGAAGTGAGCTGAATGATGGAGCACTGTCCAGATCTTTTAGCTGTAATGAAAATGTATTGGAACTTTCTTTGGTTTATTTAGTCATGAACATGCACAAACCACAAAGTGCTGTGGTTTGGGTTTTACTGCTTGGAATGTGATGCCTGTTTTTGTCATTGCAACAGAAATCAGCCAGATTATTATGAAGTGGTTTCTCAGCCAATTGATTTAATGAAAATCCAACAAAAGCTGAAGATGGAGGAATATGATGATGTGAATGTGCTGACTGCTGATTTCCAGCTTCTCTTTAACAATGCAAAGGCTTACTATAAGGTGAGCAAACTACATGTAAAGGCTCAAATCCATTGTAAAAGGAGTAGAGATGTTCAAATTCTACCTTGGTTTGGCCAAAACCTCTTCAGTTTAGCCTGAAGTATTCTTAAGAGAACAGTACATATTGCAGTTATTTGCATGTATTTCCATAATGTTGACTGTATATTTCTAAGATGTTCTACTGTAGCAATTTTTCTGTGGAAAATTATGAAATAACGTGGGGATGATCATCATGTAGTTTTCCCAAACAGGTCAAAAGCAAAAATGGAGATATAAACTGAGAAAAATATTCCTCTGTCAAAGCCTTCTCATTTTACAACACCCTCTGTATAACCCTATGAAACAGAGAAAGATATTTTTTTCCTCCCAGAAGGAAATATTTGTGCTAACAGCAAGCCTATGGTAGGAGTGTTAAATCTTTCTCTTCCATTTGCCACTTAATAAAATGAAAAAAAGGCACATTGGCTGTCATGGTTAGTGATGATAGATGTGAATGTAATGTCATCAAGACAACCCTCTTGGCAATTCTCCCAAACTGGGTGTGTGTTTTATTATGGATGTTAATGGGCTTTATTGCAGTTTTCATAAGGCAGCGGGGAAAAAATTGGTTTAATCTTGTTTAATGAAAGACTATGTTAAATCCATAAACCAGTGAAATTGTTTGTGGTGAATGAGATGATACAGGAAATCTAAACCTGCTAATATTGCCTTTCACATATCTTTGACTTTGGAGAGGATCCAGATGAGTGCCTTCAGAATAACCCAGCTGGGGTAGCCAGGTGACATCCAGAAAGGCAGTGCTTGTTTTACCTGTGTGTGTGTGTGTAGCAGCTTCTTGAAAACCATCAGATTTATGGGCTAATGCATTTGCACATTCTGCTTCCAGAAGGAAAAGTACAAAGATTTCCATATCCATTTTGTACTCCTGGAGTTTTGCAAGGCACTCAGTGTGAAAACCCCAATGTTAATGGATTTTCTATGAAGGAAAAGGACTTAATGGCAGGAATTGGGGTTTTACAGAATGTGTGCTGCCTTTCCTATAGAATTGTGGGCTCAAAATTTAACTGTCAGAGATATCTTGCATTAGACTAAAATTAGGTATCCCTTATTCCAGGATAAAGGAATGTTGGCATTTCTAGAGAATTATGGAGCTATGAGTTGGAGGTGTGGCACACAAACTTAACCTCTTCTTTTCACCCTTTACCTTTCTCAGGCAGCTCCATGGCCTGGACAAACCAGGGACAGTGGTTGATTGCCAAGGTCTTTATTTCAGCAGATGTTTTATTGGCAGTGTTCCAGCAGAACAGCAGCCTCTGGGGTTTTTTTGTGCTTCTAGTCAACTTCTCACTCCTGAGCTTCTTGCATTAATATAGAAGGAAGCAGTTTTGTGGAACAGGACACCTTTAAAAAACCTGCTCCTCATAAGCAACACCTGGTCTAATGTGCTGAGAATATTTAAGCCTAATAAGGCAAGATGAAGAACAGTTCTCATGTTGGTTTCTCATTTGTATTACAAGCTGTCAGAGGTTGAGAGAGTGAAGTAAGAGTGCAATCAGCAGTAATAAGGTGACAATATCAGCAGAATTACCTGAAATAGAGCCTAAATGACAGAGGAAAGGGAAGGAAAAATACATGGGTGGAAAAGCTGTCTTTGCTCTGGGTAATGTTAATACACATGTGCTTGTCTGCCGCTAGCAGCTCTGTATTTTTTAAAGTTTATTTTCTAGCTAATACTTCTACCTCTTCTAAAAGATGTATCTACAGGTGTACCAGGTGGCAGCATATTGTCAGGTTCTTTGGAATTTCCCAGTTAAGGCTGAGTGTAAACCATTGCAATACTTTCAAAGATATTTATTGGCATTCTTCTATAGGAGTTAATTTCCAAGTGCTGTGCAATGACAGCAGTATTGGATTAAATCACATTTCTGACATACTGAAATTTAGTCTGTTTTAAATGCTGGTGTTGAACTTCTACAAAATGCAGTGATTTCTCCAGATTCATCTAATTGTTTTGTCCAAGCTTCAACCCAGCTAATTTTGTTGCTAAGTTTTCTGAAAGACTTGGATGCTTTTGAGTGATACAGATTATGTTTTCTAATGCTGATGGTGATTCTTAACTCCTCTGTCGAGGAACAGATGAAGCAGGAATTTCCCAAGTCTTCTACTACTCATTTAATGTATTTTAATACCTCCCAGCTAACAACTTACAAATTTCCCCCAGATGAGAGTGTTCTGAATGTTGACTGGAGTGTTTGATTTGTTTTTTTGCAGCCAGATTCTCCTGAATATAAAGCTGCCTGCAAACTATGGGAGCTGTATTTGCGCACAAAAAATGAGTTTGTTCAGAAAGGTGATGCTGAGGATGATGATGATGATGAGGAAGGGCACGACAATCAAGCAAATTCTGAATTAGTAAGTGTGGGCATGACAGCTGCACAAGGGGGAGGCTGTAACTGGGTGTCAGTTGACTCTGAGAGGGTGAAAAATCATCAAGTAATATTTTTATATGTTAAATATTTTCATCAAATAATATTTTCATTTAAATTGTTAATACCAAAGAGTATTTCTTATGCAAGTTTATTAGTGAATCACTTCACAGCATTGTATGTGTGTTTATTTTTGCCTAGCAAAAGAGCTGTGAGGGTTTCTGAGATCGGTAAAAGGATGGTTCTGGATTGGTTGGAGTAATATGAAGTGTGCTTGAATTAGTGCCAACATTGAGGTTTTTTGCATGCAAGATTTGTGTCTAATGACATCAGTTATCAGCAAGTGCACCATTCAGCCAGTGTAACTGTTCCTGGTGTGTTATGAGAGGAAATTTGGGCTAGCCTGCTTTTTGTGATGTTGGGATGCACATTTTCAGTAACTGATGTGTGTCTGTCAGTCTGCAGTGTAAAGCTGAAATTAGAGTTTTCTAGTGTACCTTTACCTACATAAACAATGTTGTCTCCAAAAGTTGCATCCCTATTTTGTAGTTGATTTTTTTCTGCCTTGGAAGTGTAAATTCCTGTATTTCAGCACAACTTGAAGCAAGCACTCCACTCTGACTGCTATCAAAACTTTTTGTGATTTTTGTTTCCTACACCAGTCATCTCCAGGTTACCTGAAGGAAATTCTGGAGCAGCTTCTTGAAGCTATAGCTGTTGCCACAAACCCCTCAGGACGCCTCATAAGTGAACTGTTTCAGAAACTTCCTTCTAAAGTGGTGAGTGTTTTAATGATGTAGGTTGTGCTCTAAGCTGCAAGCCTGGACATTTCTATAAGTGATCTTACAGGCTGTGATGGCCACAGTCAGGGTGCACTTCTCTGTTTCTGCCTCATCAGCAGCAAACTCCACCTGTTTTTACTGCTGCTCCAAAACAGTGGTGTTCTGCTTTTGTGGTAAAAGTTTTAACCAACAGAATGTATATTCTGAAAACCATCACCACGGATTTGATTGTCAATCAGAACTGGTCCCTTATGTCAGTTTATTAATGAATTATAATTCCCTGTATCTGCCTTATGACCTGGCTTGTCCAAGTTGAAGCCTAGTGCCATATTTTGAGGCTTACACTGTTCTTATCTTCAGTTCATCTGTTGGCTTGTTTTGTGAGCTGTTAGAACAAAAGCTTTGTGACTGTTTATAGTAATACATAAATTATTTCTGTTTTCCAGCAATATCCAGATTATTATGCAATAATAAAGGAACCCATAGATCTTAAAACTATTGCCCAAAGGATACAGGTATGAACATATTAATGTGTCAGAGTACAGCCTTTTTAATGTAAGCATTCTAGAATTGTTAGAAGTCAGGATTTATAATGGCAGGAAAGGCAATGTGTTTTTCCCCTGCTATTAAAAAACGTGCACACTGTGGTGATTCAATGTTCTGTGCTGGGTTAGTGCTGCAGAAGTAGCTGTGTGGAAGATCAAGCATTGTGAGCTGTGGAGTGCTGGCTTTGAGCCAGAATATCTCGGGTTCCTTGATGTTTAATGGCTTAAAGCTGTTCCTTGGCAAGTGCTGCTCATGTAAAACATTGGAGTACTGAGGCTTGGTTGTGCATTATCATCACCTACTTCTGTTCTAGTGCTATAAATAGATGTTTTGTACTGATGCATTTTTCATCTTACTTCTCCAGTAATTTGAAATACAGTTCTGTAATTCTAGCATTTTGTAGAGTAGGGAGGGATGGGACACATAGACTGATTGAACTAGAGAATAAATAAAGTTAAAACAGCCTTTTGTCAGAACTCTTCAAAACGAAGGTAGTATGATCTATTAAGCATTTTTTCAATCTTAGCATTCATGAGCTTTATAAAGACTTAGCATATATGTATGTTACTGTCTTTGTCTGCTGACTTTTTCCAGATACTTAGCAGCTGTCTTTACAGATAAGTTGTTTTTCTATGAACATTCCCTTTCTTGAATATGAATTCCTTTGCTTTTCACTATTGGCTTAGTTCTCATGCTGCCTGAAGGTTGCCACTTTAACCAGTTCTGCTTCTTGTTGTATAGAATGGAACTTATAAAAGCATTCATGCCATGGCCAAGGACATAGATCTTCTGGCAAAGAATGCCAAAACCTACAATGAGCCTGGATCCCAAGTGTTCAAGGTTAGTTTCAGTTATTCATAGTGTGATTTGAGTTCAAATTTTTGTAACTACTTTCTGTGCTGATTGATCCTTAAATAAGTCTTAAGCATAAAGCTCTCAAGATCCTGTTTGCATTTTTTGAATAGCTTTCAGTGGGTTTTTCATTTTTTATATTGCTTTTTGTAGAATTGGGGTACAAAAATGACAAAAAAATCAGCTTGAAGCTGCTCAAGCCTTCTATTCAGTTTTTTCAGGCCACAGTAAAAATACTGTGTGGGAGTCTTTCAGGGAGACTTTGTTCCATGTTTCATTTCTCATGCAAAATTGTCTTATATCTAAATGTAAAAACCCCTTAATTTTTTTAGATAGCTAGATATATCTGATTACAATATTATTCACTTTCAACATTAAACAAAAATAAAATCTTTTCATTGACAGGATGCAAATGCGATTAAAAAGATATTTAATATGAAAAAGGCTGAAATTGAACACAGTGAGTTGGCCAAGTCAAGTCTCCGAATCAGGTACTGCAAACAGAGTTCTTTCTATAATAAAAACCTTTATTGACATTCCCTTAATTGTGCTGTGGAGAGTATTGTGGGAAATAATTACTTGAAAACTTAGTGTTGTTTTAAAAGTTGTACATTGGCTAAAATACCTTTTGAATGAAAGCTTTTTTCATTGAAATACTTCTGTAGTGAAATTTTTTTTGTGATGTACTTGATTATGAAAAATAGTGTCAGTGGATCTTTAATAAGTTATGGCCATCTTCCACCACGTGTTAATAAGTTAATAACAGAAAATGAATAGTGAGGAACAAGGTGCTTTGTTTTATTGAAAAAATGCTGGATATTCTTGAACCTTGTTAAGAATTGAAACCAAAGGGCTCACAGTTAGGCAGAGACAGAAACATAGGAACAGAACCTTGAGCAAAAGATACTTAGAGGGAAGTCCACTCCTGTTTGCAAAGCAATTTTAGCTATGAAAAGAGGCACAGGAACCTGAAGATCTGGATTTGTGAATCAGTGAAGCAGAGATTTGGCCCTGGATATGCAGGTATAAAACACTTAGTGAGAGTTGATAGCTCTATTTGTTTCATGGAATGATTTTACTTAGGAAAGAGCATTTTCTTCCTGTGAAAATCCATAGTGTACAGAGAAGTGATGCAGTCATTATGTTTCTTAACTGAAATGCAATTAAATTTCTCTCATACAAACATTTTACTTACAAGTAACACTCAAAAAAGTAGGTTTAGATATCATTTGCCAATGTGAGCAGTCTCATTTATCCCAAATAAATTAAGCAATGTCCTGCAAGCCATTGAAGAAGCTGGGAAACTCTTACAAGGTGGAATCCCTTTATTTATTAGAGCTGTTTACTGCTATTTGGTGCTGGGAAACCACTGTTGTAATTTTCTGCAAAGATTTGTATGGTACAACTGGAAACACTGTCACTGCCTTACTTAACTGGAAGGTAAAGGTAGTTTAATTTTTTTCTGTATTTATGGTGTCAGTATTAAAAATATTGCCAAGGATCATAGTGTGAAAGAAGTGGAATTTGCCTGGTTGATTTTTACTGCTTGGTGTTTTGAGGAGTGGTTTTTCTGGTTGGTTTGTTCAGCATCAGCATCCTTCCCATGGTAGGTGAATCATTGTTGGAGCATATAAAAATAAAAAGCAGAAATACTTTTTAGGGAGTAATTCCTGACAAGTGAATAACTTTCCTTTTTAAAAGTATGTGTAGTGCCAGAAGATTTTGATTCTACATACACTGAACATACATACATGTTTGCTTAGCAGTAACTAGAATTATACAGAGGCATAGGGTTTTTCTATTTAATTTGTGATTGTATTTTATTTTTCTCTCTGTGTTGGCCATTGATGAAGCTCAGGATGTTGGGTGTGTGTCATATTTATTTCTGAGGTTCAATGGTTTCTCTTTAAAATAAAGCTGACTGTGTAAGAAGGGATGACAGATAAATCACACTGATATTTGTTAGCTGAATTCCTCTCTTGCACTGCCAACCCATTTCCACTTCTCAGCTGCCTTATTCTAGATGTTCTCTTCTGTATTGTGTTCTCAACAGACCTTCAAATCCTGAAGTAATCTATCAGAACTATTGACAGCTCCCTTCTGTGTTTCTCTAACTTGGGGGGAAAAAAGAATGCCTGAAGGTGGCTACAGTAATATTGGGCTGAATGCAGAAAAACTTGGGATAAGAGAAGAAGTGTCAAGAAAATCAAACCTTTCACCTGCTATTGTGAATTTCACTGGTTGCTTTTTCTATTGAACCATTATTCTTTGTTTCTTTCTTTCTTTCTTTCTCAAGAATCTGCTTCATAGAATCATTATTTTTTATTTAAATTCCTAAACGTTTAATTGTCTTAAGGGGGAGTTCTCCTTTATCTATTGCTGATTTGGGTAAAATTCCCTCATAAGTTCACTTCAAATGCATTCTCTAAGTTTTTCTTCTGAATTTACATCTGCTGTTCTTTGTCATTGATGGCTCAAACTCAAACCATCATAATGCTACTAACCTAATCTTTATATGTTACCCCTGTGTCAAAAATGTTTTTTATTGCAGAGCTCATTGTCTCCTTTGCCATACTAAACTGCTCTTTGTGGGTGCATTTAACTGTCCTCCCTTAAAGTGGCAAAATTGAATTGCTTGATAATATGCACTGTCAACCAACTTGACAGTGACTTTAAGTGTTGATAAAACATTACTGGACCTGTATGATTGGCTTTATCTGGATGCTAAGGAACATTTTGTTGGCTGCTTTCACTGCTATTTAGGCTGAGCTGTGTTACAGCTATCAATGCTGGAGCTAAATGTTACTTTCCTCTGACTTTATAAACAAAATCCACGTAAATGCTGGAGCACTGAAAGGATCTTGGTATTACTTATCTTTCAGCTTCCAGACATCTGTCTCTGAACTTTTTGGCTGATCTGTCAAAGTGATTCTGTAAAAAGCTTTTTTCTTGCTGCATCTTTTCATGGGTTTATGGTGGGCCTGTTTCTTTTCCTCCCCCTTTCCTTGGCTTGCCTCTCCTGCCTTAAAGGACTGCATCAAATTTGGCTGCTTCCAAGCTGACAGGTCCTTCCTCACAGGGTAAAGGCAGTGTTGGGGATGAGAGAAATTCTTCTAACAAATATTATCGGTAAGTAAATTGTGCCCTTGGAGGAAAACCTGAGTCATCATCGTGCAGAAATGCTAAATTGTGTTTGATTTTCTTCCTCATACCTGCTGTGGTGCTGGGCTTTGGATTAGGATGGGATTAATGCTGGTAACACACAGAGTCTGTAGTTATTGCTGAGTGAGCAGTGTGTGCAGGCCTTCATCTGGCTGATGGATGGATGGATGGATGGATGGATGGATGGATGGATGGATGGATGGATGGTGGCACTGCTGTGTGGGGTGGCTGCAGCAGCTGGCACTGGCAGCACAGGGACAAAGCCCCCTGGGCTGCTCAGGTAGGGAGCCTGGTTGTGGAAATGCATCCTCTAGGTGCTCACAGACCCCAGGCTGGGCCACTCCAGCACAGCAGAGCAGCCAGGGCTGGGTCAGGATGCTGGGGCTGGAGTGGCTCAAGTGGATGTGCACTGGCAGTGGGAAGGTGAATTACAGCTCCAGGGGCCCATGGCACCTCAGGGCATTCACAGAAGAGGGATTACAGATGGATGTACTCATGATCCAGGTGTGGATTTGCACACCCTGTCAATGGTATTACCATAAAAGTGACCTAGGTTGAACCCAAAATGAAGTGTTTTTGGTGAAAAGAGGCAAAACACAGCAAGGACAGAACCAGAAGTGGCTTTATCAGGCAACAGCCCAGTACTGCCAACATTGCTGCCCTGCAGGACTGCAGGGAGAGATGGAGCCCGAAGTCATGGACTAAAGGAGCTCAATGGAGGGATGGCCCACAGACTAAGGAAATGGTATCTGTGTGTTTGTATCAACAGGCAGGAAGGGATGTATGGGAAGGTGCAGGGCCCAGGCATGCACTCAGCCCATCTGCTTTTTCCCAGTCTTCACTTGGCTCCTGCAAGGCAAGGCTGAGCCTGTTTCTGGAGGTGCCTGAAGAGCTGATCTTGTAAAAAGGCACAGCTTATATAGTGTGATATGAAATACTGTGTGAAAATATGAAAAAAATGTTTGGGATAAAAGGGAGAGATGCTGCAGAAATCTTGGTGAGAATGTAGCTGGTGTGGATGCCAGTTTACTCCACCCAACAGGCATTGGATTCTGCTTCATGTGCAGACACTGTGTGTGCTGAAAATGCCAAAGATGGGGATGAGATAGAAAGTACAGCTTTTAGTTTGTTGAATTCCTTCCTGCAGACAAGTCCCAATAAAACTGGGTCAAATAACAAAGTTATTAATTGGGAGAGACTTCTTATCATTCCCCTTCTCTTGCAATTAATCAAATACTCAAGTATACAAAGTAGGACAGAAGGTAGTAGGCTAGAGCCCAGTGTTCTGATTGTGTTAGATGGACCAGCTCATGAAATAGAGGCAGACTCATGGCTTGGTAAGAATTTCTCCTGTTAAAGGCTCCAGCCTTCTTTAGTCACAGCTGAGTTCCTGCTTGTGGAGTCATGAGCTTCATTTGTTTGCTCACACACTCTGGGTGACTGTTAATGGTTAATGTGATTACCCTTTCCTTTGTTTTCGTTTTAATTTTCTCTTTTTTTTTTAATTTTAAAATTTCTTTACTTTTTCTCTTTCATAGTAACAAAAGATCAGCCCAAGGGGATCGTTTATCAGCAATAACCATGGCATTGCAATATGGATCAGAAAGTGATGAGGATGCAGCTTTGGCTGGTAGGAACTGAAATGCAGTTTCTCTAATTCCTTTCATTAATATGTTCACAATGAGCAAATCTGTAGAGCTTCTGATAAACTCAGATACATTTATTTCAAAAATATTTTGCACGCTGTGTTACTTCTTTGAATCTTGCAGCTAGTGAGATAGTTTGGCCTACCCTTTCTGGCATACTTTAAATTTTCTGTTTGTTTCCAAGTATACTTATCCAAGCTCTAGGGAGCTGTTGCTTGGTTGTATTCCTTCTAAAATGGAACAGAAGAGGAGATACTGGAGAGGACATTGGGTGCTCCATGCAGCAAAAGAGATTGGTAGTGCTGGAATTGTTTCTTTGTTTTATTTTTTTGTTTACATTATTTCTTCATTGATGTTGAAAGATACATCTGTTCAATATGTATTATTGGGGCATTTATTTCTTACCTGGTAGTTGAACTGCTCCCCACAGTTTTCTAGTGGATGGGTATGTAGAATTTTTTGGATTTTAGCTCTTGGTGTAAGCAAAAGCATTTTGATTCCTGGTTAGCTCAGAGTTTGGTTATTGCCTGAGAGCAGCTCTTTTCTGGGAGGTGTGGGGAGTATTTATTAGCTGGGTTTTGCTTGTTTGTTAGCTGTTATTTTTTTCCAAATTGCAATGCTGTAGAAACTCGTAACTTTTAATGTTTTAGTGATTTAAATTCTTGCACTGATTGAACCACTTTCAGGAGCCACCTTTGCTTTGGACATTTCTGTAATTTTCATGGGACCTCTCTCTGTGTGTAAGACTTTTGCCTTGCTGTTGTTGAAGCTCTCCTATCTTTATTGTATTCACCAAAGAGGCAATGTTATTTTTTTGGGCAGACTTGTCACCCCCTAAGATTTTCTCTCCTTTCACTGTACCACTTGGAATGCTGTCAGTCTCTGGGTGCCCAGGGTTTATCTTTAAACCAAGTGGTGTTTTTATTAAATGCTCTACTGTTTCATTTTTTTTTATTCCTCTAATGCTTGTTAAAATAAATGAGAAGAGGGCTCCATGACTGAACATTAATAGAACTCTCTCGTTCTTGAAACAGAGTACTGAATCTTTATGAGCTTCTTTGCTTGTAGCTGTTGCCTAAGCAATGAACAATATCAGTTTCCAACTGAGAGTTTATCCTGACAGCTGCAGATGGTGTTTTGGTGTGATGGAGCATGTAGAACATTTCCAGCTCCAGTGTACAAGGATATGAGCAGCTTTGGCAGCTCCCTTGCTCCTCATTAGGAGTCTACAGAGGCAGGCATAGGTGATCATTATGTATCACTTGCATGTATTTAATTTTGTAAACAAGGGTGTTTAGTTTTTATTGTATCATTTAGAGACGGTTTAAGACTGGATACTGCTGTTTGTTTTACTGGCAACCATGTTCAGTTGGACATGGAGCCTTCATTGTTGTTTGGGTGCTTTGGGACCACAAAGCAGACAGTGGGGTTTTTTGTGGTGTCTCCAAACTGTGGCTGTGGCAACACAAAAGGGCAATAACTGCCTGTTCCTCTGCTCTGCCAGTGCTTCCTGGGGTGTGGAACCTGGTGCTGCTGCACATTAAAGAATGTACAGTCTTGCATCAGGTTGTTTGCTCTATAAGAACAAAAATATTATTGCTGCAAAAATGAGAATTTTTCTATCTTCTAGTCTGAATAATACATTCTTCTTTGGATCTTAATAGAGAGGTTCTTAATAACCTTAACAGAGGTTTCATATTAGGAGATCACTATAATTTTCTAGATATGTAAGAATATATGAAGTTTACACATCACTTTTAAAGAAGGTGCACATCGTAGTGAAAATATTTATAGCTCTATAGTATGTAATATAAAAATACAGTAAAAGTATAATGCATAAATGCTTTCATTTTAGTACATTTTAAAATTACTAATTAATACCTAATTTACATAGATTTCTTTTTAAGGAATGCCTTGTGTTCTACTTTCAACACAAAGAAAGTACATTTCTTATTTAGGGTATTGAACTGTTTTGTTGCTGGCTCACACGTAGCAGAGAACAGCAAATACTTGACTACTCCCTTTGTGTTTTCTCTTTCTTAGAAACAAGTTATTCTGCTTTTTTTTGTTTGTTTCTTACTTTTTGGTGGAGCACTCAGAACTGAACAATTTGAGTAAACAGACCAAACTCCTTGAATAAACTAAACCATAATCTATTTTTGAAACTTTACCTGATTTCCAGTGATATCTCCAGTGATTTGTTTCTACCTGAGTTACTCTGTCCAGCTCCTGCTTTGCTGGCTGTGGTGTAGTAGATGCTGGGTCATTAAGTGATGCTGATTGGCATCATTAGGGTAATTTTGAGTGTCTCCCCAAATCAGTAAAGAACATCTTCATTGCATGTTTGCACACCTGCTGGTGCCTGCTTGTGTTTTAGCTTTGCCTGTGACCTGGCAGGTCCCACACACAGAGGCAGACCTGGTGTCAGGCTGCAGAGGAGCAGTGGCAGCACTGTGTTCTCACAGGCTGAGTGTCCCTGGCTTTGTCACCGTTTCTGTATGACTTTACTGAACGTGGATACACAGCTTGAAGCTGTGCCAGCCTCCTCTGAGCAATAATGGAAATGCCAGCTGGAAACCTGGTGTTAGGGAGCTGTGTTCTGTGTAGCTGAATCACCCAGTGGGTCATCTGCCAGGCTGTCCTTCAGACACAGAGGGGAAAAGGGGTGAATCATTTAACTCTAGCATGTGCAAAGCCATGTAGATTTTATGTGTGTCTGCAAGGTACAAATTGCACTGTTTGTGCTACTTGGAAGTGTAGAAGGATTGACCATTTATTGCTTCCCATCCTGTGTTTCCAGTGCCAGTGTTTTCTCATTCCTGTGGTGTTTCAGTTGTTCATTTAATGTTTCTCCTCATTTTATCTGCAGTGAGTGTTAGCTCTTCATAGCTTTCCTTTCATTCATCCTAACCCTGAAACAAGATAACCAGAAAAGTTTGCTATGAAATTTTAAAATACTTACTATTAATTTTTAGGCTTATTACATGATCACTGTAAAACATTTATTTCTTCTTCATTTGCTGTATGTATTAGAGGGACATCATCAGGGTTTAGTGCCAATTTTTTCTGCTAAGCTTCACAAATTTGTATTGAGCTGTGATGATGAATATTGTCTAAAGGATTGCAATAAAGTACCTTTTTTTTTGTCAGCTTGAGGCTCAGTAAGTATGCGTTTTGTCATTTTCTGAGGTGTGAATCTGACTACCAGAGCCAGGTTTCCTTTTCTTCTGCTTTAGCCATTGAGCCATCAAAAAACCCACTCGGAGTTGTCCTGCTGAGTTTCCTGTTTTGCCTTTCTCTCTGTGCAGCTGCTGCTCGTTATGAAGAGGGGGAGTCTGAAGCTGAGAGCATTACCTCCTTCATGGACACTTCCAGTCCTCTCTACCAGCTTTATGACACAGTTAGAAGTTGCAGGAATAACCAGGGCCAGCTCATCTCTGAACCCTTTTTCCACTTGCCCTCCAAGAAAAAGTATCCTGATTATTATCAGCAAATTAAAACACCCATTTCATTGCAGCAGATCAGGTAAGGAAACAGAATGCAAACTACATCTGGTGTGGAGCTATTCAAGGGTTTCTTTTATTCCCAGAATCTTCTCTTATGGTCAAGTTGTTGGTACCTAATTCAGTGTTTGTACCATCTTTCCTCTACATCTGTTTGATGCTTCTTTCAGCTCATTCTGCATTAGTCTTTAGATCATTTGTGATACATGGCTGCTGGGGGGCTTTTTCATTGTATTTCATTTGTAATGTGTCTGAAAATTGCCATATGAGTAATTCTGAAGGCTAGGTATGCAGCAGAGATGAAAGTTATTGCAGAACTCCCCATTTTTCTTTTTCCCTGACTGTGGTGGCTCCAGGCCCTGCCCGAGCCACACCCTGGGAGTCCCAGTCCTTCAGCTTCAGTGAGGGAGCACTGCACCCTCCTACTGCTCATCCCCTTGTAATCCACTCTGATGCACTGGTCTCTACATTTTAGTTATACCATAATAGTCTTTGTCAGACTTCAGGTAACTGTTGAATCAGCAGTGTCTTTGTTAAATCAGAAGCTAACAAAGCTGATTTTTGTTTTTTTATCTTGTCAGAGGGTGTTTTGCATGTGCATGTGTTTTGCAAAGCTGCCACACTGGTTATCTCTCCATCAGTGGCTTTAAAGCATTTTTTCTTATGTCTTAGTACAGCTATAATAGTGGCAAAGAAAGTGTCTTGCCTTGAACAAAGCACAAAATGTACTTGATGAAAAAAACAAGCGGTGAAATTGAGAAGAATCATTGACAGTTTGTGCCTGAATGTACCTAAAAGTATTGGCTCAAATTATATATAAACAGATTTGTTTGGGAGAGATTTTCCATTAAAAATACCCTTGATATCAGTTATAGAGCAAATAACTTGGCATAGAGAGGCATCTGCATTTCTGCTTTCCTTACAGAGTAGGCAGGTTGCATCTGGCTGTGTGAGCAGCACAGAAATTCCATACAAGTGTATGAAGAACTGTAGAAAACAGGAACTTGACTTAACTGCCTGGGGGCTTAGAAAATATAATAAAAGGAACAGCCAGGCTTTTTAGAAATAGTGTTTGAGTCTCACAAATTAAAGTACAGTGTTTGTAGAAGACTAACTTCCTGCAAATTCTGAAATTCAACTGTCTTTTAAATTACCATTACTGTACCTGAAAAGCCTTGAAGTCATGCCTATGTACACTTAATTGATGTCCTTTAGGGAAAACTGAAGCATCATGGCTTTACTGATACTAATGTGTATGCCTTTAGGTATTCAAAACTGCCACTCATTGGGGTGGAGATTGTTTGTGGGGTTTTCTGTGGAGTTTTTTCCTTCTTTTCTTGTGGTGGTGGGGTTGTTTTTTTTTTGGTGTTGGGTGGTTTGGGGACTTCTGCACTTCCATTTTTTAGAGGTGTACATAAATAGAGCATATCTTCTCTTCTGTGGGGAGGGAAGAGTTTAGTGTCCCAGTGAAAAGCTGAAGGTGGTGGAGTGAAGCCTGCCATTCCTGTTCCATGTCTGGCTCTGGCATCTGGCTGCCTCAGCTGTCCTGCCAGAGTGAACTGTGAAATGTGTGGCTGTTGCAAATTTTACAGCTAGTCATGTATTTTGGGGGGGTTTTGCAGGAAAGTCTTTAAAAGAATACATCATTTCCAGAGGGAGTGTGTGAGTGTGTTCTGCTTTAGTGAGATTTTACCTGTCCCAGCCTCCCAATCACTTGGGGTGTTATGAGCCTCAGTCATTTGAGCTGAGTGCTCACCCTGAGCTGTTCCTGGCTGTGGGAGGTAATCATGCTGATGGCTTTTAGTTGTCTCCTAATTTCCTCCTGGCTTGCTGTTCACAGAATCACAGAAAGCTGAGGCTGGAGTGGGGAGCATCCCTGAGCCTGGCTCTGGCAGGGTCCCCCACAGCTCGTGTCCAGGACAGTGTGCAGTCAGGTTTTGATGTTCTCCACAGAGGGAAACTCCACATCCTCCCAAGGCAACCAGTGCCAGTGTTTGAGCACCCTCACAGTAAAAAACATTTGTGTTCAGCTGAAATTTCCTCTGTTTCCATTTGTTCCACTCACCTCTTGCCCAGTCAGTGGACACAGCTGAGGTGACCCTGGCTGCCCCTTCATTCTCTCCCACCAGGGTTCAGCACCTCGATGGGAGCTCCCTGCCTCAAAGGGGGCAAAGCTCAGAGCTGGAGAGCAAGAAAATCCTATCTAAAATGAAAGGCATGATGCTGTCAAGGCTCTGACTTTGCCATGTGGTAAAAGTGCCTGATGCAAGCCTGACTTTGCTGGGGAGGAGTCGTTCTGTTAATTACAAATAACCACAGGAAATTATGCAGGAGAACATGTTCAGTTACCAAGTGCCTAAGTGCTAGATCCTGGCAGGCTTACAGGAACACTGTTCCTTATTAAATTTTACAGTGTTGAGAAGTATGATCCCCAAGGCAAGTGGGTCAGGCTTTCTATAGCAGAGGAAGGTGTGCCAGGGAATTCCCTGGCAGCTCTCTCTGTAACACATGTGGGAGTACAGGCACTGAAATTGGTATCTTCACACCACACCCTGGTGTCCTGTGCTCCTGGGGTCACAGCTGAGGTTTAAAAATGTGCAGGGATCTGGTGTAAAACACACCTGGCTTTGTGTGATAGCTCCTTTCTGGGGAATTCAAAAGTGTTTTTCTTACGAGTGTGACCCTTTTTGAACAATGCTCTGTGACACAAGAATCTAAGTGTTGCATTTATGTGATGTGTTGAGCTTCTCTTGAGTTTTGTGGTGGCTCTTGGTGGTTTTGGATTAGTTACAAATGGTTTGAGTGGAGCTTATAGTAAATGTCATCACCTGGTTAAGTGTGTTTGGCCATAGCTTAAGCAGTTTTAGCAATATGGCAAATCAAGGAGTGGAACTAATTTTGAAATAGTAGAGACTGATGCCTGGGCTAAAGTTTGAAGGGTTTATGGAGAACTTCTCTGGATTTGTTTGCTTGATTTATGAATGAGTTAATTGGGAAGAGAAAATTATATCCCTAGTATTTTGAATACATTGTAAATTTTCACCTTATCTGAGATTTGGGAGTTCTTTTATTCCTTTTGTCACTTAATGTAAGTTATTATTTGGTGAATATTGTATGTTTTTGAAATATTCTGTTTATGTGACCCGTTTTCCTACCTTAGCAAGTCCATAGAGTGCATGTTGTGTGTAAGACCTTTATAAAATCACAGGTTCAAGTAAAGAAGGTTCCCAATGTGTTTTATAAGAAGACTGTCATCTTCAATAGGACATTTGTCATCCCTTGATCCCACTCATTCTTTCTTTGTGGGTTGTTTTCTCCTGAAGAGGCAGAACTGGCACTTCACAATTTCTGAATTAAAGAAAATAAGTTGCATAACTGATCTTAACCTGTTGTTTGAATTTTTTCAGTAGGAAATTTTTAGGCTGTTTGTCTAATAAATGGATCTTTTGGTTATATGGAAAGAGTATGTCTCACCTTCAGTTCTTGCAGATATTCCACCTGAAAGGACTGATGAGTTTGCAGTAGACATTTTAGGAAGTTGAGTTCCAAGTTACAGTATTCTTTTAATTAATATTCTGATTTCAACCAAATTAAATGTCACGCCAGTGTTGTTTTGGGCTTAGTGGTCTTATGAAACTGTAGCCTTACTTTTAAACTTTTTTTTTCCTCATTTTGCAAAGGTAATTTTGTTTAAAAGAAAATTCTTTCTAGTTTTACTCATGCTTTCAGGTACAGTTGTATTCATGTCAATAATTTTCACAGAAATTTCTCTTAGTTTCTAGTATATAATTTTTGTTATGTTGGCAGTGGCTTTCTGCAGAGCCATGGGTTTGGTTAGTTTCAGCCTCATTTTGTGAAATAAACTGATGTTTATAAAATCCTTTCTCCCCAAGATTGGTGAGATGGCTTGTTAAAAATTTATTGTGAAGCTGCACTTCATCCTCTAATTCCAGGGAAGCCATAATGCTTGAGTTCTGCTGAGTCTGAGTGTAATTAAATCTGTTCAAAGTACTTATGTAAATAACCTACCTAATTAATCATCCTCTTGTTTGCTGACAGCACCTACAGAGAATGGTAGGAGAGGAGATTCTTTGCAGGCCAGAACAGGATTACTTCTGTGCCTCTCCATTTTTCATTCCTCATGTTCCTGCAAGTTGTCACTTTTCAAACCATTCAGTCTAAGTCTGGATTTTTACTTTTGCTTCAGGCCTTTGATGAGCACAGCTGTGAATGTAAATTGTTTGCTTAAAACCAGATGGCCTGCACCTTGATTGTTGGGTAGGGGATAAGCAAATGGTGTAGGAGCAAGCTTGGGACTGAAAGGTTTTATATTAAATT
Source organism: Aegithalos caudatus (assembly GCA_013389925.1). Lineage (NCBI taxonomy): Eukaryota > Metazoa > Chordata > Aves > Passeriformes > Aegithalidae > Aegithalos > Aegithalos caudatus. The sequence continues at coordinate 141,087 of WEIU01001417.1, forward strand.
ATTTTGTGGTAGTGATAATGCTCCATCAAGCAGAGGCACATTCAGTGCTGCAGAAACCAGCCTGGGTTTAAAGGTGGTGTGTGACTGGTGAATGTGCCAGGCAGGAGGGTGAGGAAGCTGAGTTGCAGCTGTGACAGGCTTTGGGGCTTGTGCTGCTGCAGATTAATATTTTCTGCTGTGTGTAAGGAAGTATTGGAAGGTTTAAAAAAAGTTGGCTAGAACTTTCAGCATTGTGCAAGAAAACACATTAAGTTAAGCATGAACTCATGTTGATTCATGTGTTTAGCATATGAAAAATTACTTTTTTTGTTGTTGTTACTCCTCTTGTGACTGTTTTCATGTGAAGTGCACTTTGCTCATATCACCAATCAACAACCAGGTGTTTTTTAAGGGGAGGCAGAGCTTGGAGGGTTTAACAGAAGAGGTGCTGGGTGCTTTTGGCTCTCACAGAAGAGGAGTTGATGGAGGGAAGGCAGAGTTTGGGGCTGTGCAGAGCTGGCCTGGCTCAGGGCACTGCAGCAGTGCCAGCAGCATGTGCTGCTGCCTCACCTGTAGCATCTCACCCTTCAGTCTCCACAACTTCCAAAATTACTGAAACCATTCTTTGAGGAGATATGTCTCCCCTAAAACAGTTACAAGTTACAATGTTACTAGAAAATAAAAAGTAAATCCCATTTCTGTTGTTAGAGCTCTTTGACTGTTGATTTATCATGAAAACGAGGATATTAAAGAATATCCTGTTTTGCACTGTGTAACTAGTGAAATAGCTCACTGGTATTTCTCTTCTGCAGAACCAAGCTGAAGAACCATGAGTATGAAACTTTAGATCAGTTGGAGGCTGATCTGAATTTGATGTTTGAAAATGCCAAGCGCTACAATGTCCCCAATTCTGCCATCTATAAAAGAGTGCTGAAAATGCAGCAGGTTATGCAGGTATGTGAAGGAGAACAAGCAGAAGGATATAATTTCACATATAATTTATTTCCCTAATGGATATTTTTCCAAAATAATTTTTAACTAGACCTTATTTGCAGAAGTATTTTCTTGCTTAGGGGGAAGTATGGGAATGGAGAACATCACAAAGTGATTTTTCCTCAGCACACTTGCTGCCTTCTGTAATTTCTTTCAGTCACTTTATTCCTTACTGTGACTCCTAACCTAATTGAATTGTGAGAAAATTGATTATGTAGGGTTTTTTTAGAGTTTGCATGTAATTGAATAAGGCTAAAACCTTTCAGATTTCATTAAGTATTCCAGCTAAGTGCTGTAGTCTGAAATGTCATTGTTTTCAAATTTGTTCCTCAAAAGTTGATCTGTCAGTTAGAAAGAATTAATACTGCTCTTTAATTCTGTTCTGGAAGTGTCCAGCAGTAAGTTTGGCTTCAGGGATTTGTTCTTTTTTTCAGGCAAAGAAGAAGGAGCTTGCTAGGAGAGATGACATTGAGGATGGGGACAGCATGATTTCTTCTGCTACATCTGATACTGGAAGCTCAAAAAGGAAAAGGTATCTGCTTCTGTAGTTCCTGCAGGCCATAACATTGCTGCATCTCTTTTTGTTAAAGAGAGTATTAAACCATAGGTTTTGGCATTTGTGTAAGGATTTGTAGTTCTGAAACATCATTAAGTGTTGATTCTAATAATTTCAAAACTATTTGCTGACTATTATTTCCCTAGTTTGGTCTATCAGTCGGCAGTTGTCAACATCAGTTCAGTAAGTAAAATAGGCACTGCAGTTGCACTGAATTAGGTGATTTTATTAGTGGATTTCAGGATTTTTGGGGGGAGTTGTTTTATTTTACCCTGACAAATAGATAAACTAGTTATAAGAAGTTGATGACTTAGGGTCCAGTCCTGTAACATAAACCAAATTCCCAGTGATTTGCAATAGACTCCTACTGAGCATAATGATGGCTTATGGAATGTATTCTTTATGGTGATAGCTGTTTTGTAGTTAATACTAGTGATGCATTTCACTCCAGCAAGAGGTAGTTTTTCCAGTCTGCCTCATGGTGTCATTTGAAATAAATTCCAGCTCAGATAATATCATTGCAGTGGTAGCAACAGCCAGTGTAAAATTGCAATTCAGCATCTTTCTTTGGTGTTGCTTATGAATGTTGGCTTCCTGGATATTTATTTCTTGTTTTGTCAGAGGAACAGCAGTTGTGGGGGGAGGAGGGGAATGGAGTAGAGCATCAGCAAAGGGTCACTGAAGAACAATCAAATGAGTGCAAAAATGTACACTCATTAAAAGTCTTCACAGAGAAAGTATGAACATGGATTTAAGAGGTGGTGCAGTCTAGGGATGCTGGGAGGAAGAAATGTAATATAAAGGAAAGGCAGACCACAAAATCAAGTAATCAAGAAGGAACAAATTGCAAAAATTGCTAGCATTGTGATCTTCAGATTCAAAAAGAAGTACTAATCTAATCAAGCAAGTCAAATTGTCATCAGTGAGCTTTTAACCCCATGTTGCTTTTGATCAGCTTGTGCCAGACAACACTTAAATGCTTAAAAGGAAAAAATCTGTCAGCCTTGTAATCTAAAAACAATAAAAGAGGGAAGGGAAAAGGGATTTCCCATCTTCCTAGGCAAGGGAGATCAGAAGGATGCCTGGAGAGCACCTGAAAATGCTTTTGATGTTGTTAGTTTGATACTTGTTATCCATTCCCTTGTGGAATGATAGCAGGGAGAAGAAGATCATAAATGCTGCTGAGCACAGAAGTGAAGCAATGAGAGGAATTCCAAAATGTTGCTGGAAAAGGAAACCAATAACCCATGCAAAACTCATCCTATTGGGAAAAGAACAGTTACCCAGAAGAAAGTTGTTTGAATGTCCCTTTTATGTATCAGGTGCATGACCTGAATCTTGAGTATTGGCAGGCCTTTTGCTATTTCTGCTTCGATTTTGCTTTGCCTACTTCTGTTGAAAGGAGTGAGAAAAACCTGGAAACACATTAAAATGGGGAATTTGGCAGCATTTTTGTGTTCTGGCATTGCTCATCTGCTAGTGGGAACAGCTAACCAACATTTGCCAACAGTGGTTAATTATTAGCCTGTAGAATATATATTCTGAGGGTTTTTTTTGTTGTTAGTTTTCTTTAGTTATTTTGCTCATCTCACCAAGGAGTAAGGGGTATCTGAGACATGAGACTATGATGAATTAGGTATATTTTAAATGTATGATGAAAAGATCCACATCATGGGAAATCAGTGTTGCAGTTTGATTTCTAATAAGTTTTGTACCAGGATATCTTGCACGTTCTGTAATTGAAGGTAGTTTTTGTGGTGGTTTTTGTCTTTGCAGATAATATAATAGTCAGTTATAACTACCTGAATAAGTCTTAAGGAGATTGCAGATTGGAAGCCTGTTTACAAGTGCTTTGTAGTGAGTGTATGGCTGAGTGCCACAGTATCTGAGCTGAGACTATACATTATTGACATAAATTTTCTTCTCCCTTACTTGATTTGCTTATAGGTATGTACTATGTGTGCAGGGAGCCATGTACTACTTTGTGATAAGCTGTGTCTTGGTTGTGCTGTCAGATTTCTTGAGATAACCATAACATTAGACAAAGGATGACTGTAATATTTGTGGGGATGGCACTTACCACTTTCTTCCTGGGTTTGCATCTTGGTGAGCTTTATTGACTTCAGACTTCATTTGGATTGAAGGATGTGTAAGCAATTCTTTCTACTACATCCTTGATGTCCTTATGTGGTACTGAAGGATGTACAAAATTACTCTGAGATACATAGCTGATGTCTTTGATCCTCTGTGTTCACCAGAAATAATCATGAAGGTGCTGAGTGGAGGTTTTTACCCAGTTCACATGCTTGATCCTGAGTGGTCTGTTTTCTCTGCAGCTGGAAAGTGCTGAGAGCTTTTTGTGGCCTTTGCACTTTGAAAAATGAGATAGTTGGGTTTGTTGTTTTTTTTGTAGAACACTTGAACTGAAGGCCAATGAGAGAACAATCATCTTGAAGAGTTGTTTCCTGTTTCTATGCCAGGCTCCTTAGTTATGATGCTGTTGTCATTTGCAAATTCTAGTGCACTGTCTTAACATTGAACTTCTTGTGTGTGTTGAGGTGCTTCTGGTTGTTTCTTCGTGGTAGAGGGTAATACCATATTGATATCAGTGGTGGAAGTGGGGATAAGTGACATTTATTCTTCTCCTTTGTGTTGTTCTTACCTGCCAGTAAAAAGAACATACGAAAGCAGCGGATGAAGATCTTGTACAACGCGGTTCTGGAAGCTCGAGAGCCCGGCACAGGCAGGAGGCTCTGTGACCTGTTCATGGTTAAACCATCCAAGAAGGACTATCCAGACTATTACAAAATCATCCTGGAGCCAATGGACTTGAAGATGATCGAGCACAACATCCGCAATGACAAGTACGCGGCGGAGGAGGCCATGATTGAGGACATGAAGCTCATGTTCCGCAACGCCAGGCATTACAACGAGGAGGGCTCCCAGGTACTCACTGGGCTCAGCACCCTGCTTCTCACTGCTGCTTTGCAGACATAAACTGCTCTTGGGATGGCTTAACTTTGACTATTACTCATGTTGTTTATTGTAGTTGACTATTGAACTGAAGTAGACGTTCTCAGAACTTCTGAGAGAGGATGTCTTAGGAGGAAAACAGCTTTGTTTTCATGGAAGTGGAGAGAGTGGGATATCAGACTAGAAGACCCAATTTGTTTAGCTCAGCAAAATGAGTCTGAAAGGAATGTGGTTCTCATTTACAAGTATTTTTTTGGGTGTGTCTATATTGTGATGTTTCTAAGGCAGCAAGAATGATGTGAAACAGGGTGGTGGTAAGAAGCCTCCTGCTGTTTCTGATAAGGAGCTTGATCAGCTACTGCACAGGAGTTCATCACCAGGATTAGAAGACCCCAGGGCTGTTCTAGTCCTTTGTACCTTGATGGAATCACAGTGGTTCAAGGGATCTCTCATTGCTCAGCAGGAGGGATTGATGAGGAAGTTGATAACACATCTGCCCCTTGCCATTTTGTAGTCTTGGAATAGAAATGCATCTTAATTGGATAATTTATTCAACATTTGTAGCTCCCTGATTTAGATGGTATCATCTTCCTGTTGACCTGTGCAAGTCAGTTAAAAAGAGGCTTATTTCTCAAATGTATACCTCAAATAAAATACTCAGTTTTGCTTTCAGCTTTTCCAAACTAACATGTAAGTGTTTCTTAGGAGCTAGTTCTAAACTAGTCTAAGCACAGTAAACCTTGTTTTGGTTGGATTTTGATTACTTTACTGATTAATAGGTGTACAATGATGCCCATATGCTGGAAAAGATCCTTAAAGAAAAAAGGAAAGAGCTGGGACCCTTGGCTGAAGATGATGATGTTGCATCCCCTAAACTAAAGCTAAGTAAGACAACCTCATGCATTGCCTTGTCTCATTTCAATATTTAAAACACAATACAGGTGAACAGATCTTCCTTTCAGAATAGGCATGTTCTGCACAATTGTTAACACTGACAAGGAAAGCACTGACAAGGAAAGCAGTGTTTTGAAAATTGTATTTTCAAAATAATGATAGCAATGACATGTCTATATTTTACAATAGAATTACATTGTTGCATGTAGTGATTTCTCAGAAAAGTAACTTAAAGAAAAAAGACTTGGTGATGGGTGGAAGGATTAAGATTTAGTCATATAGTGTTACCCAGATGTTAAATGGTGCATTATGTGCTCAGTCAAGTAAGGGGCTTTTCTAATTGAGTAAATATCTAAATTTCACTGATTAAATGTCTGGGATTTCCACAGAATGATTAAAAAAAGTCAACTCAGTTTGACAGTTTATTGAAAGCCATGTAAAACATGGAAGTGAAGTTTGCCACATCTGTTCCTTGAGCTGTTGCCCTTACAAACTTGCTACTACTCAGATCTTCTGTTCTCTTAGTATGTGTTCAGAACTGAGCAAACTGAGATGGATAAAATTGCACAAAAACCTTAAAGATAATAACTGCTCACAGTCCTCTTGCAAATTAAACGTGCAGCAACTGGGTAAAGTACAAGTGTAGAGAACTCTCAGGTAGAGTCTGTGCAGTGCAGTAACAGATCCTGAGTTAATTAAAAAGCCAATCTGATAATCCCATGGGAGGCCTTAATTTACATTTTACTTGTACTAATCCTTTCTAATTTGGCATAAACATGTCATAAAGGAATCTGATGATATTTTGAATACTTAATGTTAGTGATAGCAAAACCCTGTGATGACAGGATTTTTAACAGCTGCAGAGACAAATTCATGGAGAGCTGTAGGACCAAAATGAGTTTAGAGGAGTTTGTTAGTGATATTAGGTAGGAAAAGATGTTTTCATGCTGAAGCCTGAGGAGGCCTTTGCCAGGTGGAGCATGGAGCAGCATATTCTGTGTTTGCCAAGGAGAACATTAAAAAGAAGTTCTTAGAGTTATGAAAAATTAGGGAATGGAATGGGCTCCATGTTGCGAGGCTTCTGCTCGCACCGTGAGGTTGTTCTCCCACCAACAATCCTCCAGTGAAAACTGGAGATGGACAGAGAAATGTGCAACTTCTCGGCTTTGTGGTTTTAACTTTACTGTTTTATTGTGGTGTTAGGTAGGAAAAGTGGCATTTCTCCCAAGAAGTCCAAGTACATGACCCCAATGCAGCAGAAGCTGAACGAGGTGTACGAGGCCGTGAAGAACTACACGGACAAGCGCGGGCGGCGGCTGAGCGCCATCTTCCTGCGCCTGCCCTCCCGCTCCGAGCTCCCCGACTACTACGTCACCATCAAGAAGCCCGTGGACATGGAGAAGATCAGGAGCCACATGATGGCAAATAAGTACCAGGACATCGACTCCATGGTGGAGGACTTTGTCATGATGTTCAATAACGCTTGCACGTACAACGAGCCCGAGTCTCTGATTTATAAAGATGCTCTGGTCCTCCACAAAGTTTTGCTTGAAACTCGGAGAGAAATAGAGGGAGATGAGGATTCTCATGTGCCCAATGTCACTTTGCTGATTCAGGAACTTATCCATAACCTCTTTGTGTCCGTTATGAGCCACCAGGATGATGAGGGCAGATGCTACAGCGACTCCTTAGCTGAGATTCCTGCTGTTGATCCCAACTTCCCGAATAAACCTCCTCTGACTTTTGATATTATCCGAAAAAATGTTGAGAATAATCGCTACAGAAGATTGGACTTGTTCCAGGAGAACATGTTTGAGGTACTGGAGAGGGCACGAAGAATGAACAGGTGAGCAAACCCTTATTTTTCAGGTATCCTTTATCATGAGTTTTGCATTTAATGTTAGAAAATGGCTGAAGTCTTTTTAAGGTTTTTGCTTTCCTTGATGTGGGTGTTTTGAAAACTAGATCTCACAAGCTCTATCAGGCCTTCAGTGGAATGTTTGCTTTGATTTGAAAAGGAAGAAGTTAGTTTTCTGCTAAGAGATCATTTTGACAATAATCTGCTAAAGGAGCACCTTATGACAAACAGGTTCCTGCTAACTTTCAAACTGAAAAAGTGAAGAGAGCTGTTCTCTAACTGTTCAAATAGTGAATTACTCTTTTGAGGCAATCACACTTGGGCGAGTTGTGGTAACACCTGCAAAAACTATGAACGCTTCCAACTTTTTGTTGTGTAGTGTTTTGCTTGAATTCAAGCCTTTTTGGGAATGTGCAGGTGAGACTTTGACTGTGTAGGAGGAGAGGTAAAAAACATCTATTAAGAGGAGTGTGGATAATTAAAATAAGTCAATTTTGTTAATAGTACTGTTATTACTCAAGTTTTCAGGGGTTAACAGATTGTAGAGGTCCAGTGACAAGTAGCGTTGGTCACAACTAGTTACTTTTGATTTTCCTGGCCTTTCAGGAGTGGTATATACAAAAATACTGTTTTGGATAAACTGTAATGCAAATCAACTGTGGACTAACAGGTAAAGCATCACTTAATGCTTCATGGATTCAAGTCAGTCCCTGCTGCTGCTTATGAGTAAGCACAGAAATCTGTTGGCAGAGTGAAGCTTTCAGTTGATCACAAAGAATGGTGATTGATGAGTGTGTTTAGTCTCTTGTTTGACCCTGCACAAACTGTGTTTTTTACTCTGTTGCTCATGTTTTTGTACAGGACTGATTCGGAGATCTACGAGGATGCAGTAGAACTTCAGCAGTTCTTCATTAAAATTCGAGATGAACTGTGTAAAAATGGAGAGATTCTGCTGTCACCTGCTCTCAGCTACACCACCAAGCATCTTCACAACGATGTAGAAAAGGAAAAGAAGGAAAAGCTGCCCAAAGAAATAGAGGAGGATAAGCTCAAAAGGGAAGAGGAGAAGAGAGGTAACTACTTTTGTTTCATTCATTTTGAATGTACTAAAAATATACCCACACATAGGATGTGTTGCTGCAACTTTGCCTGCTGAAGGGACCTCAGTAATCTACTTGTCCCCCAGCCTTTTATTTTCAAGTTATGAGAGATTTATTTTATCATGATCCTTATCAGCCAGGCCAGAGGGCTTTTAAGAAAGAGATAGAGGTAAATGTTAACCCTATGTGAACTCTTTAATCAGAATATATTGGGGTACTAGTAATATTTAGAGGATATAAAAAGAAAACAGTAGTTTTTTACTTTAGTTTTCTTCTGATAATAAACTTAACAATGAATGTTCCCACTGACCTTTTAGTCATTTTCTTTTTGACAAATACTGGTGGTGTGGTCCATGATAATGCTTTTAACACTGCTAAAGAACTGAAGTTTGATAAGCCTTCTGTGTTTTGGCTACTGTGGATATGAAGAGGAGTGTGCTTGCACTATTTTGTAGGGCATGAAGCCTACCCTGAAGGGCCTTTATTTCACAGTTCCTGGCTGTTTCTGCCCTTGTTCCATTGTGCATCATGTTTGAAGGAGTAAATAAGGTCTTCAATTGCTCCTTTCCACAGATAGGAGCAGAGCTGTTGGCAATTTTGTCCTTGAATCCTCTTTCTAACATGGTCATCTTCCCTCATAGATGCCAGCAGTAAAGTCTGGTTACTTCAGGCTCAGAACGAGGCACTGACATCAGGAATCCTGGCTAATATGGAAATGTGACATTACTAACATCTGTTTTTTCCATCTTCTTGAAATAAGAAGCTGAAAAGAGTGAAGATTCCTCTGGCTCAGCCGGGCTGTCAAGTTTGCACCGCACCTACAGCCAGGACTGCAGCTTCAAGAACAGCATGTACCATGTGGGGGATTATGTGTATGTGGAGCCTGCAGAGGCCAACCTGCTGCCTCACATCGTCTGCATTGAGAGGCTGTGGGAGGATTCAGCTGGTAAGGATGTCCTTACTGCAGGAAAACACTTCCTCTTCTTATTTTAAACTTCCAGTTTAATTTTTTTTCCTGTGTAGACCTTACTTACTTTATTTGTTTGGAGCAGTGAGGTTTTTTATTTTGTTGTTTCTGAGTTGCTTTTTTCTAAAGGATATTTATTACAAATAGAAAATTCTTGGGACAGCATGTGCTTTTTTTTGGTGTTCATATCTGCCTGCCCTCAAATTGCAAGCCTTGCAGGGATGGGATTCTGAGTGGGATGGACAACTTGTAATTTAGGTGCAGAAGAACACTGCTTTTCTGTGCTGAGAAATCCAAACCAAAGATGGACACAGGTTTCCTTTGATCTATAAAAATAGTACATATTTGTAACTACTTTATAAATCATTGTTATCAATTTGAGTTTGTTGTTGTGTAATTTGTCACAGCATAAAATGAAAGAAATAATTCTTAAAGAACTTAAAAACAGTTACCTGAGATTCTTTAAATAATCAGGTGATTGTTGTGTGGCCTTGAAAACCATTTCAAGGCCTCAAAGTCAGGATCTCTACCTTTGAACAAATTTCTCCTTTAGTTTGCTGAGTTGTGTTTTACTGGAGAAGTAACAATTGGCAGGCTTTTAAAAAAACTTGTTTTCCTTTTCTGAAAAGTTGAATATTGCCCTGCTTAAAAGCAGATTGCTCTTAGTGTAAAGGACTACGTGGCCATTTGATTAATCAATCAATTGCTAATTGTTCTTACTTGGCTCATGCACTAGAGAATGTCATTTTACCTTTTTTTTTCTTTCTATCTCCCTTCTCTTTTTTGTTGTTAAAGGAGAGAAATGGCTCTATGGCTGCTGGTTTTATCGACCAAATGAAACTTTTCACCTTGCAACACGAAAATTCCTGGAGAAAGAAGTTTTTAAAAGTGATTATTACAATAAAGTTCCTGTTAGCAAAATTCTAGGCAAATGTGTGGTCATGTTTGTCAAGGTGAGAGACTGTTCAGACTAATTTATAAAACAAGTAAAGCTTTCTGCTATTTCCTATAGAGTTGTAGGCACTCTTAACATAGAGACATTCCACTAATAGCTAAATAAAATAGGACTTTTTTGTGTGGGCTGTTTAGATCTTCCTTTGCTTCCTGAGATATGTGGTTCACCCAGGTGATGGAGTTGCCCTGTGCTGGTTGATTTGTGCTTATGGTCACCCCTGGCTTGGTGAATGTGTCCTTTTTCCAAGTCAAGACTCAGAAATCTTGTGAAGGTGTTTTCAGGCTGCAGATCTTGTACTTGTTAATTCACTGGATTGGTAAATGAGTAAAACCTGGCTCTTCTCACATGCCAACCTGTGCTGAATTAGCTCCTTCTCCAAGGGTGGCATTTCTTGTTTCTTGTTGGACATCAAACTGGAAGAAGAGAACTCGGCAAAAAGCCTTCTGACAGAAGCAAGGAAAAAACTGAAGCCATGAGAGGGTGTTCACTGTGTGTCTGTGGGGTGTGGGTGTTGCTGAAATATTTCATATTTTTCCTTCAATCTGCAGGAATATTTTAAATTGTGCCCTGAAAACTTCAGAGATGAGGATGTGTACGTGTGCGAGTCTCGTTACTCTGCGAAGACCAAGTCTTTTAAAAAGATCAAACTGTGGACAATGCCCGTGAGCTCTGTCAGATTTGTCCCACGAGATGTGCCCCTGCCTGTGGTCAGAGTCGCTTCTGTGTTTGCCAATACAGACAAAGTGGATGAGGAGAAACACAGTGAAACACTGGAGGACAGTAAGGTGGGAGAAAGTATCCTTCATCTTGAAAAGGTATGCAAGGGGAACGTTGTTTGTGTTTGACAGATAGAGAATGACAGAATATTAACCCTCATGGCTTGGGTTTCACCACATCCAGGCACAGTGAAATAGAAACAAATATTTCTGTTATAGATTATATTACAGACAGTTGTAAAATAACACAAAATACAGATAGACATAACAGGAAATAATAAACTGTGTAAATATCTGTTACAAGCCTCTTCCTTGTGGCCATGTGATGGCACTGGTTGCGTTTTTACCACTCCAGAAAATTACACTTTTACTGTAAAGCCTGCCCTAAGCCTAAAGAACCAGTAAAACAAAAAGTCTGATTTTAGTTCATGGCAGAGCTGAAATGCTTTGTTGGGTAGCATTTCAGTAAAGCAGTCAGTAGCTAGGCAGCAGTAAGTAATACAAAATATTCTATTGTTTGGGGCCTGTCTGTGGTTGATAACCAAGTAGTTTATTGCCAAAATGCTTAAGAATATTTCTGTCCAACATAGTGGATAAAATGGTTTATTTATTGTACCTAGAGTAAGAAAACAAATAAATTTAGGTAAATGTATTTAAACCAGTTAAATTTAATTAGTTTTATCTGAAATAAATTTAGAGCCATGAAAAAAATAAGATTCATAAAATATCATAAATCACAAAAAAACCTGTGAGAAAATCACTTTGCATTTTCTAACAGAACCTGAGAGCACAGTACCCAGCACACCCATTCTCAGACACCTAGTGTTTATTAATGTATTTATTCACATCATGACAAAAGATGGAATTAATTCTATTGAGAGAAGGAAAACTCATAGGATCTTTTCCTCCCATGCTGTGATGAGGCAGCCTGTGTTTCCTTGGCTTTCTGGAATTCCAGGCTGAAAGATGAATTGAGGCACAATTTGAGTTTTTACTACAAAGTAAGAAATTAAACAGGGCAGATGGTGTGAATTTGTAAGCAATACATGGAGTGTTCATATTATTGTATAAGAGAGTGGAATCATTATATTTTTGTGTCTTTAGCTTGGCCATATATTCAGTTCTTGCTTCCTGAGCACATTACTGGGCTTTAAACCATCAAAGCTGACAAGGCTTGGCTTGGCCAGTTTGCTTTGAAGCACTCGAACAAAAAAGGACCTGGAAATTACTATTCTGGCAAAATTAGAGCTTTGTGAAATAGGAAAGCTTGTGATAGACATGGGAAGTATCTTTGGCTTTGTAGTTTTAATTCAGGAAACTTTTGCACACACATCTCTGCTTAGTGCTTAGTTGTTATTGTGAACATAAAGATAGAGCAAAGCCTTTTACTGGTACCTGGCATCTCTTCTTTATTTCTGTGCTTGGTTTTTCTCCTTATTCAAGTTTCTAAATGTTTCTTCTCCTGCAGGACAAAGAAGATGTTCCAGTAGAAATGTCCAATGGGGAACCTGGTTGCCATTACTTTGAGCAGCTCTGCTACAATGACATGTGGCTGAAGGTTGGGGACTGTGTCTTCATAAAATCACATGGGCTGGTGCGGCCTCGAGTAGGGAGGTAGGGGCAGCTTCTTTGTTTGCAGTTTACAGCTGTAAAAATGACATTGGATTAAAGGGGCTGGTTGCAAAAAGGTATAAAAGAGGATGGGAAAAAATGTGACTGAAGTGTTACAAGGTCTTGGTAGATTGAGGTGGAATTTTAGCTGCCTAATAAAAACCTGGTCCGGTTGTACAGTTGGAATTGACTGTTCTGTATTCATTTTCCACTGGTGGTCTTCCTCAACGTCCATTTGGGAGAAATGTCCTTTCATTTATGTTGCTGGTTTGGTTTCTTTGCAGAATTGAGAAGATGTGGGTGCGAGATGGAGCCGCGTATTTCTTTGGTCCCATCTTTATACATCCTGAAGAGACCGAGCATGAGCCAACGAAAATGTTCTACAAGAAGGAGGTGTTTCTGAGTAACTTGGAGGAGACCTGTCCCATGACTTGCATTTTGGGTAATTATTAACAACTTTAATCTGATGGACATCTTCTTTGCCTACACAGTCTGAAGTGATTGAAGGCAATGTGTAGGCTTGATTCCAAATATGTTTATTTCATTGAGGGAGGGAGGAGATGTTATTCAGTGAGTTTCTAATACCCATTCCTGCCTTTGGGACCTGTGGTGAGAGTCATTATAAGGAAGCTTTCCCTACAATGAGGGAATTACATGTATGATATGGAAGTGAACATTGTTTGCAGCCAGAGAAAGGAAAACTCTTGCAAGTTAATGTAATTACTCCTGTACACATTACCTGGAAAGTTGAAAGGAGGAGGAGGAGGTTGAAATTTGATTTGTTGCAGAAGATGATGGCTTTGTATTTTGTTTTGATGTTGTATATTTTGTGTTATGTGATAAATACAGTAACTGACAGTGATCATGGGGGTTTGTGATTTTGTGGGTTCTCTAGTTCTTAAAAAAAAATCCAAAAGCTGCATTAGGTTGCTGTAGGTTTCTTGTGAGTGCCAATATTTGATTGGAATATCAATTGATGCATTTTCCGTAGTTGCGCCAAATTGCAGGAATCTTCCAGACTTACGAGACGGGCAAAAAAATGGACTTTCCACACTTAAAAAAAAAAAAAATAAAGTCTGCAAGTGTGGCTGCCTTCTTACCCAGCTCTTTCATTTCTGCAGGAAAGTGTGTCGTTCTGTCATTCAAAGACTTCCTCTCCTGCAGACCAACAGAAATCTCCGAAAACGACGTTTTTCTTTGCGAGAGCCGCTACAACGAAAGCGACAAACAAATGAAGAAGTTCAAGGGGTTGAAGAGGTTTTCACTGTCTGCGAAAGTTGTAGATGATGAAATATACTATTTTAGGTAAAAATGTGAGGGGAATGAGGGGGCACTCTTCTGGACTGTGGTGGACTGGCAGCTAAGCCCCCACCCAGCCTCTTGGTCACTGCCCCACAGTGGAATAGGGGAGAGAGTCCCAAGGGCAGAAGGAAGAAAAACTCCTGGCTCAAGTTAAAAACAACTGGAAAAGTGAAACAAAGCTACATGCACAAACAGCAAGATAAGGAATTAAATCCCTCTTTTCATCAGCAGGCAGATGTTTAGCCTTTTCCTGGAAAGTAGGGCCTTGGCACATGGAATGGTTACAAATGCCATAACTATGAATGTACCCTGTCCTCAATCTCCCCGTATTTTATTGCTGAGCATGGTGTCGGAGTTGGGAGTATCCCCTTGGTTGGTTTGGCTCAGCTGTCCTGGTTTCTCCCCTCCCAGGTCACTGCCCAGCCCCAGGCTGCTAGGACACAGAATAGGGAAAAGGAGAGGCCTTGATGCTGAGCTGTTCAGCACTAATTACAGCAGAAGAGTTACCCACACTGTTGTCTCACAGATCCAAAACACCTCTTGGCTGCTGTGCAGGGAATTAACCCCCACCAGCCTGACCAGGACATCCACAGAAGTCAGAGGTGTCATTTCAGATAACATTCTTGGGAAGAAATCCAGATACCTTCAGTCTTTTTATGGTCTTAGTACCAACGGATGTTTTCTTTTTCTTCCTCTGACTTCAAGAAAAGTCATTACTTTATCAGATTGGTGTATTCTCTTGGATATTGTGAAAATACTTAAGAGGTCATTATGAGTAAGGAAAACCTGTTTTGAACATTCATATTAATAAAACAAAAATACTAAGTTTTAACTTAAGTAAAATGTGAAATCGAAGGAAGCTGTGGTGTTAACAGCCTTCTATTGTAGAAATTAAGTACTTGTATTGAAAAACCCTTCTAACTCATAAAACATCCTTCTAGGAAGTGACTGAAATTAAACACTGGCCATAGACACAGAATTAGTTCTGCTCAGGGTTCTGTAAAGAAGCATAGGAACATCTCAAGTCACCATTGTTTCTATATTGTTCAGTCAGAAATTAAGAAAAGTTGTTTTTCTCTTCAAAAGCAAGTTCTTTCTCCTGTAAGGTATGAGTCTGTTCTCAGCTGCTTTTTGTCTTCCTCCTCCACCTTCAGAAAACCCATAGTTCCTCAGAAAGAGCCATCTCCTCTACTGGAAAAGAAGATTCAGCAGCTGGAAGCAAAATTTGCTGAGTTGGAAGGAGGTGATGAGGACATGGAAGAGATGGGAGAAGAGGAAGGTGATATGAGTGAAACACCTTCTATGCCTCAGCTTCAGGCCCCCTTAGCCAGTGATTTGGACATAATGCCTTATACTCCACCACAGGTAAGGACTTGCCTTCAGGAGCCCTTAAACTTTTGTATTCCACATTCTTTCCCCAATCCAAATGAAGAAAGTAACACATTGTCATATACAAAGAAAGCATTTATACTGAAGTTTACAAGTATATGAAGTAAATGACACAAAACAATTTTGGCATGTCCAATGTGATATCCAGGTAATAGTGTTGCATTCCATTAAAATATTTTTAAAGAAAATCATTCAGCTGAGGAAAACCCAGGGCACATATTTATGTATTAGTGTTGTTTCTAATAATGAGGTTTTCTGTGACACTTAGAAGTATCAGGTGTTTATATAAAATTCACATATATATATATATAATATATATTTTCTTACACGAGCTCTGGAATTTGTGTAGCTGAGTGTGGAAGCAGAGTGAGGAACTGCTTTAGGTGGAAGCTCAGCTAACCAAAAAAGTTTGTTTGCAACTGGATTAAACCCTTTATCTGTGTCACCACACTCCCACATCCAAGCTAATGCCAGCCTTAAAGAGGCAATGGGAATGATCTGTTGGGAACAGGAGAGGGTTTCAGACACTTTTGTGACCAGCAATGTGGGTTTCTGCTGCACTTCTTTGAAATGTCTTTGGATGTTGTGAAAGAGTTGCTGAAGTTGAAAGCTTTTGCCTGGTTTGAGTGTGATGTTTTGCCATGGGGGCAACCACCAAATGCATTTTCCCTTGCAAGATTGCTCACTGCTCTTGTTTAATGTGCTGAATTTTATAAGTAGCTTGAAAATTCTTGAAGAGTATTCCAAAAGAAGTGGAATTTTATCTAACAACTATTAAACCCCAGAACTTTTGAACTTTTAAACTTTTTTTTTTTTTTTCTGCCAACAAAGAAGCTCTTAAAACACCTAAGTGTAAGAGGAGACAAGTGAATGTGTGATATTGTGGGGCTTGGTAGATAGGTGGGTGATGCTTTCCTGCTGCAGTTTGCTGTGAATTGAGTCAAAGTACTTAAAAAAAAAGGTGTGCAGCTTCATTTTTTGCTTCAGCAATATGTCTGAGAAAAGGCATAAAAGGGGCTCTGTCTTGTTGATTTCTTCTTTTAACAAGTCTGAAAGTAAACATGCAGTTATCTGGCTCCAGTGGAAAAGACTTTTCATTTAAAGTGTATGTATAGGAGATGGAAAAGAACTGAGAATGCAAGAACCAAACTTGGAATTCTTAGGATTTCTCCAAGTTCTTTTTGCCCTTCCAAATTGGTGGGGAGGCTTTTTCATTAGATTACTGTTGTCAAAACTGTTGCAAGAACTATATAGGTAACAGAGCTGGTAAACTTGTAGCTCTCTATTTGCAGATGTATCAGAGGCCAAACTTATAATTAGATTTCTCTCTTTTTGGTTTGAGAACTCTCCATCTGCCAATGTGGGCTTGCCCAAGAAGCCAGGATGGGATTGTATCTGCCTTATCATCCCACACTCTGTGTGGAGTTTTCTTCACTTCCTCCAGACAAGTTGTCTTTAGGTTCATAATGAAAACTTCAAGGGTGGATTACAAGTTAGTACAGTGAAGTTTAGGATCACATTTAAATGGGCCTCAGTTCATCTTGCTTAAATTGATAAGCAAGACTTTTTAAGCATTTTGGTATTACTAAAACTTTTTTTTTTAGCTGAGAGTGTTGAACTATGGGGTCAAAGCAGCAAGTAGAAGGAGTCAGTAGCATGGTCAGAATTTCACGAGAGGAAGGAAACAGTTGAATATATTTTTGTTTCCTTTTTTGCCTCTATCAGGTACTTGGAAACAATGGCACTTTTCAAAATGTGACAGATTTGTAATGTTTGGGATATGAGAAAGGCCTTCAGAGGGCTTTGATGTGATGATACATTTATGGCTCTTATTGGTCAGAGTATGGATGAATTATGGTCTTCTGTGACAAATATAGGTGGAAGGGCCTTCAAAAAGGGGCTCCAGCTGTGGTATCTCAGGATAGAGATATCAGAACAGGTTAATTTTTTAGTGGCTGGAAACATCAAGGAGCTCTCACCAGTGGGCATCCATAGCAGGAAAAGCAAAGGAGCAGAATTTTTGTTACTCATCAACATAAGAACATTATGTGAATCTGTGGTGCAGGTAAACAGTGATAATAAAACTGGGCTCTGGTTTTCCAGGGAGAAATGGCTGCTTATGTAATGAGAAGTGAACACTGGAGAGAAAGGAAGGTCTGGCAGGCAAAATAACATTTAGGAGGTGGAACGAGGGAGAGTAGGGATTGCAAAGGTCAAGGAAGAAGTGGGGAAGCATTTTCCTAAAATGTGCAATGGCAAATAAAATATTTTACTCAACTCGTGTTGGCAACGTCTCTGAACAGCTGAGTGGACAAAATCTGTGACATGGCACAATTCCTTTTGTTCTCTTCTGGCCTTCTCTTTTGTACACTTGTGGTCATAACTGCTTTTTCTCACAGTCCACTCCCAAGTCTGTTAAGGGCAGCACCAAGAAGGAGGGATCAAAAAGGAAGATCAACATGAGTGGGTACATCTTGTTTAGCAGCGAGATGAGAGCTGTGATTAAAGCTCAGCACCCAGACTACTCCTTTGGAGAGCTCAGCAGACTTGTAGGAACTGAATGGAGAAACTTGGAAGCAACAAAGAAAGCAGAATATGAAGGTAAGTAAAAACTGAGATGCTGAACTCTTTTCTGCCTTTTTTTCTTTCTCAGCACTTTCTGTTGTTCAGATGACAGGTTTAATAAAAGAAAATATTTGTTTGTGTTCTGGACATACCTAAAAGAGAAGTTCATATTGAAAGATGACTGAAGAGGAGCAAAAGAGCATGTTTCAGTTATGTAGAGCACAACTGATAATTTAAATGTCTTTGCCACAAATAACCAAATTAACAAAGACCAAGAAAATGGGGACAAATTAGAAGTAAAGGGGTATGGAGCTCCTGGGCTAGAAGTCAGTTGGAAAAATATTTTGTCAATGTTTCCTTTAAGAAGGACTGATGGGTATTTTGGACAAGAAGCTCTTGAGAGCTGTAGCAGCAGGTAAGAAAGGCTTACAGGGGAGTGGGGAAAAGTTCATTATTAACAGTATTATTAGGACTTAGAGTCCTAAGAGGCTTTGTACTGTACTGTAAATATGACCTATTTTTCAGTACAGTATTAATCAACTCTTGTAAATGATTGTGTCGAGAGATTTCATACCCTGAAGTAAGCCTAGGAATATTTCATAATCATGAGATACTTTAGACCTCTCTTTTTGTCCCTTTTCTCCCTTCTTTTCCTCAATTCCTTCCCTCCTTTCCTTTCTTTGCCTCCCTCCTTTCCTTTCATTCCTTCCCTTCCTTCTGATAAATAATCATTGTGTTTTAACTTTTATTTGATTAAAATAAAATACAGGTGATCTTTTAACAACCAGCCCTTACCCAAGCCAAATACATGGGCTTAACATCCATAGTTATTTCTCTGGTTAATAGCATGTCAACACTATTAACTGCTGTATTGATGCAACAGTATTGAGTGAAAATGCTCCTTTGGCTAGGAACATTTCAACACCCTGGAAAGTTATGGCCCAATTAAGTTATAACTTTGAAAGCAAGATTTGATAGGTTTTCTGCACACTCATAACTTGAAGGCAGCTTTGATCTTGAGGCTGGAAGCTTGCATGCTGTCACTGTCCACTCTCAGCCACCAGAGTCCTTTCTGAACTTTCAGTAGCACCTCTTTGCAGCTCTGGAGGGTAACACAGCACCCTTTGCTCTGTGCAAGTTTGCTTTGCAAATGCTGGGAAGGGAAATGCTAACACTCTTTTCTTTGTGAGACTATTGGGGCCTTACTTTGTTCTGTAGTTGTTTCTTTTTACACTCCTCTAGGTGCATGTGTGATCTTTTTATTGGCAGATCCCTCCTTAAAGCCTCATCCTTCAGCAGGAGGATGGCTGGCATGTCACTGCTTCCTTGCTTAGAGCAGCTTAAAGTCCTGCACTTCTGCAGGAAGGCTCTGTTTGTCCCCCGTGTTAATGATTGTCTGTGTGCTTCCATTTTAATCTTCCTTCTCAATTAAAATTTTCCAAAGCTTTTGGAGTTTGAGCTTCAGTTTCCCTGGCTTGGTGTCTGTCCTGAACTAGATTTACTTTTACTTGGTTTGGAAGGGTTGGGATGGGGTAACAAAGTGTCCAAATTGTGTTTGCTTGCCATGTGTGAAAGGAGAGAAACTCCACTCCTTCTCCTGTGAAGAGTCAAAATTCATGGGTTCCCTGGTGTGGATGTGAAGCAGGGAGCAGGGAGTGGGCATGGTTTGACACCTCAGTTGAAAAGGGCCCTTCCATTTTCTGATGAAAAGTGTTTACATTTTAGATTCATTTTGACCCACTGAAAAATTTGTTTGGTTTATATTCAGGATTTTAGTTGTTTTTTTTAGCAATAATTGAGTAAAGAAGAGGTAGTGTTGGAAGTGCCTGCATGACTAAATAAAGTAAAATAAAAGGGATTGAAGAAAAGGCCTGTTGTAAGGAGAAACTGTTCAAAGCAGAAGGTCTCTTTCCTGTCTCTTGAAATGTGTTGGAAATGTTTGAATGATCTCAAGTCCTGGCCTATGTGATTTGGGTTTATTATTGAGTGTTAGGGTGAATGCTTTAGGCTGAACTTTCAGAGAGCTGCTCCAGTTCCTTTGGCAGTGTTATTCCATTGGTTACTTCTGTGGTGGTCAGGGCATGGGTAGGGGCTAGGTAAAACTTGAGTACTGTCCTACCTCAGGTCCTTCTTCAATCCTCAGCACTCTGAAGTCTGATAAAGCTGGACACTTAACAGTAACTTCTCATTCATCAGAGTGTCTCTTTTGCTTTTGTCTGACCATTTTGTTTTTTTAGCTGGCCAAAAGTAGGTGAGAGTCAGAACAACTGCTTCATCTTTTCCCAAAGTGCTTGCTGTGCTCTGGAGACGATTTTTTCATTTTTCTACTTCAGGATCTACCTTTAAATATCTTGTGTATTTTGTGCTCAGCTGCATCTGAGTTGCCTGTATTGAATGTAGGAATTTCTCTGCGTCGTCATCACTCCCTGAAATTGCAGAAGTTGGAAGAAGGAAGGAAATGCCTTTGGAAATGAAACTGGTCTTTGAATGTATGGAAGTAGTGCTAGAAGCTGCACAAACAGGTTCTAGAGGAGTCAAAAGTGTGATAGATGTTCAAAGTCATGTCCTAGAGGAAGTGAGTAACACTGGCAGGATGCATAACTTAATCTCCTTGATGATCTTCTTCTTAGCCTTCTTTTGACAGAGGACCTTGATTGCTGGTTTAGTGGCAGTTTCCATCTTTCACCAACTGCAAGAGAACTCATAGCCCTGCATTCACTGTTGTTAAAAATTGCCGGAGTTGTATCCTGCATCCATTTATTCTTCCTTGTTCCTCATTGTGCCAGTCAGACACAACGTTCAGAATAAACAAAGCAGGAACTTACATGCCCCTGAAGCACCTGGAGTGGGCATTCAGTATTTCTCCTTTTTTGTTTGCTTGGCTTTTGGTTTTTTTTCTTTCTTCTTCCCATGACCCTTTGCCCTTCCCTTAATATAAAATTGTCCTCTGGTCAGATTACCCTGCAGTAGATCTTTTGTTCTTGCAGTCACAGTGAGAGACTTGATTGAGATAATGACCAGATTCATCGTACAAAGGACACACATGACCTCCAGTGAGCAGCACAATGTGAGTTAGACATCTTCAGAAAAAAAACCAAAAACAAACTCATAGGGGACCAAACGGGGAAATGACAGAAAGAGGCAGAGAAAAATATTTTTGGTTTATCAAACTGCTGCTTGTTATGTTCCAAAAACTAAGGACCAATATGCACTAGGGAAACTTTACAAATGCTCCCCGATTTTGCCACCACTTTTCAGCTGTGTCAGTAGTAAAATATACGGGGAG
Organism: Aegithalos caudatus; assembly: GCA_013389925.1. NCBI lineage: Eukaryota > Metazoa > Chordata > Aves > Passeriformes > Aegithalidae > Aegithalos > Aegithalos caudatus. The sequence goes on from WEIU01001417.1 coordinate 162,231, forward strand.
CCCATAAATGAGCGTGCCACCAGCTGGCACTGCTGTCTGCTCTTTGCAGATTCTTTAGGGCACACCTGGCAGGTGTGGGGCTTCAATTCCCACAGCAGCTGGTAGAGGATCCACCCAAGAGCTGCTGGCCTTGGCTGCAGCTGGTTTGGCTGAGCCAGTGGTGTCAAAACAGGGACTGTTTTGCCGTGTTCTAGTGCGGACCGAGCCTAGTGCTGGACTGCTGCTTCACGTTGGTAACACTGGTGTTATTATCATCAAATTTGTTATTTTAATTTTTTTAATTTAATTCTTTATTTTAATTACTGATTTTTTTTTTTAGAAAGAGATAAAACTTTGTGGAATATTTTTCATGAAAGGTTCTTTAAAAGTCTTAGCTGCAGCCACATGAAATCAAATCATATGCTGTATAAAAAAGATTCATCTGTTCTACTTTATATTTGACTAAACTATGCCAGTGTCTGACTCTAGTCCTTTTTAATGAACAGATAATATTTTGAAAGTCTGGGTTACAAAACAGAACTGAAAATCTAAAATACTTTTACAGAGCGGGCAGCTAAAGTTGCTGAGCAGCAGGAGAGAGAGCGAGCAGCACAGCAGCAGAATTCCTCCCCCCGGGCAGGCACTCCTGTCGGGGCTCTTATGGGGGTGGTGCCGCCACCAACACCAATGGGAATGCTCAATCAGCAGTTGACACCCGTTGCAGGTAAAACGTAGGAGCTATGACCATTTTTTCCTCATCCACTTTATCAACCCCCTTCATAACTCTGAACACTCTCTTGGGTCACGTTGGAAGCAAAAGCTCAAACTCTTCAGTCCTTCTTCATGATGAACGTGCCTAGCGCAGCGGTGGCCTGGTGTCCAGCCTTACTTGCTCCAGTGGAGAGTAGCCTGTGGAAAATGCAGGGAAGCAGGGTGCTCCTCGTGCAGTGCTCCTGTTCTGGTAGTGTGCAGTCGTGTTGATTCGCTCTGCCTCGCAGAGTTCACCTTTAGCCCTGCTGGGGCAGGAGGGCAGCAGCTAAATAGTCTTCTAGTGCATGCAGCATCTGTGGCAGTGCTAAAGCAGGAGGGGAATTGTTGGGGATTTAATTGTCAGGGAGGTGAGAGGCCGACAGAGTCTAACCCAGATTTTAAATCCAAGCAAAAGCTTTGTAGAATTGCCTCTTAGGCACTGGTAAGCAGAGCAGACCAGGATCTAGAGCCGTTGCAGAAACAAAGACAAAATGACAACATTGCTGGTTTTATCAGGTTATTTTTCAGAATAGAACTGAGCTTGGAGAACTCTTCCACGAGGTCCCTGTTGCTGGGTGTTGAGCTCGTTGTAATCCGGCTTGATTTCATAGGGAGTATGCTCGGAGTAAGTATTTTCAGGATCAGATCTGAAGACAATGTAGTCCACTGAAGATTCTTGTATGGAAATCAGCCATACGTGGGTGAGAAAATTAATTAGGTATGACCTGATAGGTTGTTTTCCTTCCCCAGTTTCTAATTAAAATAAATTGCTTCAGTCAGGGTCAAAATAGTGCTAAGTAGATAAAAATGAGCATTTGGAGGGGTTTTGATTTGAGTTTCGGGGTCTTTTTAACTTTCCCTTAAGACATTCCAATTACTCCATTTTATTCTTTTGTCATTTTTCTTTTTCTTTCTCATCTCATAGGCTGTGGCCTTATTTCCAGCTGACAGCCTGAAGCGTTTTTCATCACGATCTCTAAATCCCCTTTCAGTAAACAGGCTGCATGGATGTTTTAACTGAAGGCACATTCCTTAGTTGGTTCATGATCTCCAGGTTACAAAGCATTTGTTTACACTGAGTTGCATTTTTCTTTTGGCTTTTTTTCACTCTGTTTGTGGTAATTTCCCTCTGAACTGTTTGCAGTTGGTGTATGTTTGTGTGTGTGTGTGTGTGTGTACACTTATCTGTGCATAAATTAAGAAAAAGGAGGGGGAAAAATGAGTTTCCCAGTGCTGATCTCTTTTGTGAATAATTTACTTCAATCCAGAATATGTAGAAATACCATCCTCTTGTGGTTGTGTTTTCTTTGTTTGGTTCTTGGGTTTTTTGGCCCTGAGTCACTTTTCCAATTTTTGGAAGCAGATGATGGCAGTAATACTTGCTGTTAACGCTTCCTTAAACTTCCCCAAAAGTGTGCATTCTGCCAACTACACATGCTGCCTTATTTCCTGTGACAGCAAACTTCTATTTCAGGCCATTATCTTATTCAAGCAGATCAACACTCAAGGCTCTTCACTTTGAATTTGGGAAATTCTTCCTTAAAACAGATGATGGAACAGATCCTTCTAAACTCTTTCTACTTTTGTGGCCCATTTGAAAAACACAGTCTTTCATCTTTTGGTTTTCACAAGTCCTACTTGGAAGCATCTTATTCTGTTTGGACCTCTTTCACATCCTCCTCCATCCTTGGATTGCTTTTCTCTAGTTCAGAGAGCTTCTCCATCACAGAACTTCTTTATGGCTCACAGGGCCAGGAAATCTGGAAGCCTTCTGAGATGTGTTTCTTAGTGTACAGCACTTTAGTGTCTTCTACAATTGAGGTATTGCAAAAGTTTTCTTAACCTTGCGTTGTTACAATAAAAAACAGGAGAACAAGTAATTTCCAAGACATCCTATATCACAATTGTGGGAGCTGGAAATAGTTTGGCCATGTTTTCTAATTTAAAATCGAAGTTTGCAATTCATACACGGGGTAAGAAAATGCTGCTCTTACTTGGACTTAGCTACAAGAACTGATTTCTCATGGAGATTTGATAGCACCTTTATTAGCCAGTTGTTGAGTGTATTAATTGGAAATGTAGAACTAAGCTTCCATGATGGATAAATATGGGTTTGATTCCTTGGAGAGTTGTTTGTTTGTTTGTTACTTTGTATGTTTTAAAGCTTCAGAAGTGCATTAACTATACTGAAGATGTGGCAGCAGCTCGGGATGCACTGGCAGTACCAGGCAGTAGCTACAGTGTGAAAGCCCTTTATGCCAAGCAAGCTTTTGTTGTGTTTCTTCTTTTCCTTTCTCCATTGCAAATACAGATTTCCCTGTAATAAAGAGGTACAGATAAGGTTCCAGATATTTGAAATAGGTGCCTACAGCACATTTCACATGTCAGTCTAGGTGCCCTGTGGAAAATAAGGCTTGAGGGAGATTAGTTCTTTATTTTCTTGGTGTTTTCTTCACATAAAGCTTTTGGGATTAGAGGTTTCTCACTTCTGTAACATCCCGAGGAGGTGACAGCTTTAGCTTTTATTTTGGAGCTGCTCCCCCTGTTTAGACCCTGAGCTTGTGACAGCTTTGTTCTCAGTCAGAACTGATGAGAGTTTTTGGCCAGTCTCATTCCAGAAATCTCTGTTTTGAAAGTTCTTTTTATGAATTACAGGGAGTGTGGCAAAGACTCGGTGGTTTCTTGGAGCAGTCTATAAAAGCCCCAGCAACTCTGCATTTCTAACTTACCTCATCTGTCTAGACCTGCTTCTGTCCTCTGTCATCTTTTCATTGTCTTTCCAACCCCTTTCCTTGCTTACCTGGCAATGCATCCATTTAAATTAAACATTTCAGGGCCTAACAGGCATAGTGCAGTTATACTGTCCAGGTTCACTACATATATAGCAGAAAATCTGAGCCAAAGCCAGAGAAAGCTCTCCATTTTCTTCCCTCACATACAGAAAACTAAATTTTTGAGCAACAGTGTTTGCAATACAGTGTTTGCAGTGTCACTGATTTTTCTCTAAAGATACCTTGCAGACATGGACAGTGAAATTCTTTGAGGAACTGCAGGTGCTCCTTTTAAGTCCTTTCACTTCAATATAATGCCATGAGCATAAGTTACTGCAGCTCAGCACTTTAAACTCAAGTTTAAAATTTGTGTTACTGCCTTAGTTCCTACTGGAGATGGTTTAATAAAAATCACCCATCGCTGCCATTAGTTTCAAGTATGTGAATGTTGCAGGGCTTTTGTGCATCAGTTTTGCATGTGTACTGCAGGAAAATGTCTGGGGTTTTATTTTTGTGGCCTCTGAACTAGCCCAGAGAGCAGGGCTGTCCGTGGGGCTGGCCAGTCAGTGTTGTGTTTGTAATCTGTATGCAGATGGCAGAGCTTTAAGCTGTATTAAAACTGCTTGCATTAGTAACATTTAATTGTGGCTGAATTTATTCCTTGTGTTAACATATCTGAGTATTCAACATTTATTGCCCCGTGAGAAACATACAAATTCACTAAGTACTAATTCATCAAAAGTATGGTGTTTCATATTTACAGCTTTTATTTTTAGTTTTTGTTTGTTTTTGTTTTTGTTTTTGTTTTTTTTTGCAAGATACTGTGTGTAGCATTGTCTTGCTGTACTAAAGGTGCTTTTTTTTGTGTGTGTGCGTGTGTGTGGATAGTGCATGTCTGTGCATACTGTGTAGACCATATTGCATGTTATTGATGCATGTTTGAAATTTATTGTGTCCTTCAAGGCATGATAAGTGGCTATCCACCGGTGCTGCCACCTTTGCAGGGCCCAGTTGATGGCATTGTTAGCATGGGCAGCATGCAGCCACTTCACCCAGGGGTGCCCCCACCCCACCAACTCCCGCCAGGTATGCCAGGCATCCCAGGCATCCCACCACCCGGTAAGAGCCTCATCCTCATTCCCTCTTTATTTCATTGTCATGTACTTGGTTTAACCCCTTGTTACAGGAGTTCTCTGCAGCTTGTTCTGGTCCTGGCTTTGGTTTGTGAGCAGCAGCACTGCTGAATAGGAGGGGTGTGCAAAACCCTGACACAAGGGCATGTCCAGTGAGCCCTCAGGGAAAGGGTACTGGAGAAACTTGGTGCTGCTCCAGCAGGAGTTTTGTGCCAGCCAAAAAGACCTCTTTGATTGGGCTTGAGTTTATCAGAGGTGTGAAGAGCTGAAATCAGCCTGTTCATATCCTTATGTCATTTGAACAGCATCTCTACGCTCATCCTTTTCTTATTTGAAGTGGGCTTATATATGAAATTTATTGTTCTCATTCCTTACCAAAGTCTTTTATTCAGTGTGTTAATGTCAGACTGCACTGAAATGAACCTGGCCATGTAAGACTCCTTGGCCACTGGGGCTCTGATGTGTTACTGTAAGACAGTGTTCAGATTAAAGCTTGCTGATGGAACAGTGACTGGAAACACAGGGACAAGGTGAATTCAGTATTCTCTGTGGCCAAATTTTCAACTGATTTTTGAGAGCATTTTGATTTCTACTGTATTTGCTATATTTTTGCCACACTTTTGATGAAAAGTGAGGCTTAAATGAAACATGTTTTTCCAATGTTAATGGCATTAACGTGTCCCAATTAAGGGGAAAGACATTCATCTGCCCACTGACCCTGTTTCCTGCTGATTCAGTTTTCACCTCTGATAACTCATGTGCCTGTGAAAAAGATGTGTCCCTCTGTTCAGCAGTAAAAAAGCTGTGGACAAAATTATCTCATTTGCCTCCCCCTACCCCTTGAAACCATGTTTATCAGAAGCTCTGTTAAGAATTTTATCTGTACTTAAATCATTTGAAATCATTTGAGTTGGGGAGGAGCCATTTGCTTGCCTGGTGTTTCTGAAATCCATCCACGTGCAGCTTGGCTGGAGTGCACCATTCCCTGTGATGGCACCTAGAGGGAGCAGCACAAAAGCTGTGCAGTGACAGCACACATCAGCCAAGCGTGTGGGAGGTGAATCCAGGACAGTGCATCCCTCTGGAGGGCTGTTCCCACTGCCCTGGGCTGGATGCTGTGTTTGACACTGGCAGGATGTGGATTAGCAAAGAAACAATGGGAGTGGAGGACCACAGGTGAAGTGGTGCTCAGCTGGGCACAGCAGGCTAAGGGTGAAGCTGTGCTCTGATCCTGGGAAGGGGAGGGTGCCCTCCTCCAGACCCCTTCCCTTTGGACTAAAAATAATTCCACAGCTTGTGTTACCTATGTTTTTTCCCAACTTCTGACATGCTGTTGGTACAGATGCATTTAAAATGGGAGCTGTGATCAAATGGAAAGTGCACTTGAAAAACACTTTAGTGAGTGAAACCCAGTGGCACATCCTTTGATCACTGATACAGAAATCATGCATTTAATTCATGTAAATTAAAGCCTCAGGAAGAGCACAGTTAGTCTTCAGCTTTTCCAATGAATGAACACGAGAAGTGGCAGAAACAGAAAGAAAAGCAGCAGCACACATAACTTTCATGTCTTTCAGACCAGAGCATCTGTATGTAAAACACCAGAAACTGCATGCCTGTCATTTAGGTCTGTACATTTCTGTATGTAAGACTGACAAGGTTGTGCTGCACTCTGTGCAGTAGGGAGAAGTCCCAATATGCTTGAGAAAAACAGCATTTATTTTTTTGACATTGATTTCAAATATTCATTATTCTGTATTTAAGGCTATTGAAGCTTTACCTGCAAGTTGCATTTCGTATTAGTGAGATCTAACAGAATTTGTGCAGAGGCTTGAATTTCATCCTGCTGTGAACATATTTTACAAAACTGAAAACAAGGAAATGTAAAGTGTCATTAAAGCAGATCAGCATTTCCTTTCTTAAAGGAAAGGACTTCAGGAAGATCCTGTCAAGCCAAAGGTGTATATTATAAATGAAAAGATGCAGTCAGGCAATCACTAAGTAACAGGAAACACAAAACCTATTCACTTTGCATTTCTATAACTAAAATAATTCAACAGGCCACATATCAGTGTTTGGTAATTGTCATGTTGGCTTTTTTTTCCCATTCAGAAACTTGTGAAGTTTATCAGGGGTGAGGGGAATGTTTGAATGTTGTACATCGACTTAAAATAACTGTGAGCAGTGATATCAAAGTATAAATTCTTACTATAGAAGACCAAAGAGGTATTTGTCACTGCTCTGAAGTAAGACTAATTATTTTATATTTTGGAATATAGGTGTTATAGGCCAAAATGTGTCCCCTATGGTAGGCACTCCAGCACCAGGAGCAAGTCCTTTTGGACAGCAGGTGAGTCATTTTTGCATTATTTATGAGGCTCTAAGACTCAGAATCAGTATTTGAGCAACATCCCAGTTCAGACATATAGGGATACACATGGGCTTTCCCAGGGAGAACAGAAATGAAATGTTCTGATGTGTTTAGAACCAGTTAATATCTCACACTCAGAGAGCGTGTCTGTATTTGATGGTTGTATTGTTACACTCAGGAGGTTTGTCCAGTGAGGTAACTTCATACTTGTATAAACAAGGCATTTTTTCATAGCTACTGAACTGCATCATTTCAGCCTATACTGTGAAACTGCTGATAATTTAGGTTTTACATGCTTCTGACACAGAGAGGACACTACCCATTTTATCAGCTGTTGATGAGTAGGTAAAAAATATTCATATTTCACAAACTGATGCAGCAGATGTTCATTGGCAGTTCAGAATTTGTGAGCTGGGTAACTGATGATCTGATGTTTGTTCTCAGTGATTAATGCAGATTAACTGTTCAGAACATTTCAAATTTTATTGACTAAATTTTTGCATCATAGAGAGAAATGTGGTTCTGGCTTGAGGGTGTGAAGAAAGGGAGGGAGAGTGGCTATGCATGGGCAGATAGTGGTAGGATGGAGGGGAATGGTTTTAAACTAAAAGAGGAGAGGTTTAGGTTAGATGCTGGGAAGAAGGTTTTTATTCAGAAGCACTGACACAGGTTGCCCAAAGAAACTGTGGCTGCCCCACCCCTGGAGTCATTCAGGGCCATGTTAGATGGGGCTTGGAGTGACCTGGTCCAGTGGAAGGTGTCTCTGCACATGGCAGGGGGCTGGAATGAGATGAGCTTTAAGGCCTTTTTCAACCCAAACCATTCTGTGATTCTGTGAGTACCAGAAGTTATGTGGTAAGGTGCTGATGTCATGACATTGAGTTATTCCAGACCACACAATGTCTGTGCTAAGAGTTCTCAGTATTGCTGGTTAATCACAGTGGTAGGAATTCTCTGTGACTGGGAATTTTCCTGCCTGAGAATTTTATCTGACAGTGATTCTGTGGAAATAATCCACTTGTCCAAGGATCCCTGTCAGTTTGGATTAGATATTTTAGAGTTAAATTTTGCACTTCACAGACCATGGTATTTCAGATCAAATTGGAGAAAACATGAAATAAAAAGGAGATAAAAGGTGTAATTAAGGTTAGGAGAAAAGAGATACGGTGATGATAAGCAGAGTATATTTACATAAGTCAGAAATATGAACAATGTCTATTCAGTATGAATAGCTGGTTTGCACTTCATCTCTCTGTGCATCCCCTGGCCAAAGTGTGCATCTCCAGGGAAATTTCCTCCGCCTTTTGCACGTGTAACTCAGTTGAAACTCCACTGCACGAGGATGCCCCAGGGCTGGGGTGTTCCCCCAGTGTGAGCTGTGTGGCATGAGCCTGGCTGTGTGTTTCAGATGGGGATCCTGGGCCCCCCGGGCCAGCAGGCGCCGCCGCCGTACCCCGGGCAGAGCCCCGCCAGCCAGCCCGTCATGCAGCAGCCCAGCACCCCCATGTTCGTCTCCCCTCCACCAAAGACACAGAGGCTGCTCCACTCTGAAGCCTACCTGAAATACATTGAGGGGCTCAGTGCTGAGTCCAACAGTATCAGCAAGTGGGACCAGACCCTCGCAGGTGAGGATTTGGGTTCCGTGTAACCCGTTATTTTCGCTTTTATGGAAAATGCAAAATGAATCTGCTGTTTGCTTATTAAAATATGTATGTGCAATTAATTCCTAAAGACAAATCAACAGGCTGAGAATATATATGTTATCCACAGGCAAATTTCACCAGTGTTGTATAAACCTAAGAATCAATGCTATGGGCTTAAATACTAAGAGCAAAAGTAGAATATCTTATATTGTAGAGTTACGTTTGCCTTTTTCTAGAATAAACCAGTAGGTAATTGTTGCGATGCATTTCCCACACCCAAGCAAATGATTCTATATGAGGAAAAGAGTTTCAATTTACTTCTGAACATACAAGGAAGCCAAACTAGAATCTTCCATGCCTTTCTCATTGGCATTGTCTCAGTGCCAGCACAGAGAAACCTATTGGACCTCTTAGCTGCTCCTTGGAAGTATAGTTACTGTTGGGCAGCAAGCCAAAAACCCTCCTAAAACATAAAGTCCTTAAGAAGGAGCACAGAGGTGCTCAGGGCTTTTTGGGGTGTCTTAGCCAGTTCTCTGACACGTGTGAACAGCTTTGGTTTTGTTTTTGTATCATTTTTTATTTTCCCTTTTGTTACAACCTTTGCTTTACAAAACGCACCTCACGAGCCGTCTGGCAGATATTACTAAGCCATTTCTGAGACACTGCAGGCCAACCCTCAGGACTCGCCGCCTCTTCATGTGGCTCATTACAGCTGGCCCGGTGTAAGACTGTACCGGCTAACGGGAGCTTTGTTGGGTTTTTCAGCCCGGAGACGGGACGTGCACCTGTCCAAGGAGCAGGAGAGCCGCCTGCCCTCGCACTGGCTGAAGAGCAAGGGGGCGCACACCACCATGGCGGACGCGCTGTGGCGCCTGCGGGACCTGATGCTGCGGGACACCCTCAACATCCGCCAGGCCTACAACCTGGAGAACGTGTAGGGCAGCACGCTCCTGCCCCGGGAGTCGTGGGACAATAGCCGGTGTAGTTACTGGGTGGGGAGAGAGAACCGACGATAATTTGTATTGCATTTTACTGTACATTGCGAGACCATTTTTATATAAGGACACTTTTAATAAGCATATTTCACTTTTTGTTATATTAAGTTGACTTTATCGAATACGCGGATTTTTTGCATATGTTTCCTTTGTTTGAAAGGCGATTTCATAATTGGTTGAGTGTAGTCAAGGATTCATCTTTCTTATACTTATTGCTGAGAATCTGATGCCATTGTTTTTATATTAAAAAAAAAAACAAAAACAAAAAGGAAAACAAAGTATTTACAGATTGATACGGTGGAATGTGAATTAGTCATAGTTTACATCCTATAAGAATGTGTGTACCTGTGCTTGTGTGTGCTGGCCACCTCGGGCAGAACTGCTCGGGTGTGAACAGGGAGGATCTCTTAAAAGAAGCTAAAGGTAAAATGTGCTTTGGCACTAAGGAAAATTGGCATTCCAAGTCAACACTGAGGCGGCTGAGTGGGCTACAGCAGCCGTGGAAGTGCTGGTGTGGATGGGACAAGGGTGTCTTGAGTGCTCATGTTGTCCAGTCCTGTCCAGTTATTTAACTGTGTAGCCAAGGCCATTGTGATCCTAAATCAGTAACACGGTCCCTGTGCTGGCAGGCCCTTAGAGGGGAAGTGTTTCATCTGCCATGGCTTGTGCTGGGGGTTCTGTGATGTCCCCAGCACCCAGCAGTGGGACAGGGAAGCTCCTTCCCTGAGAGAGATTCTGTCTGTGCTGGAAGAGGCTCGCAGAACCAGCTCAGGTCTTGGAAGGTAAGTTAGGGGAGAAAAGTGGAGTTGTTCTCTTAGTGAAGTAATGTGATGTTTTTTTAAATTCACTCATACTCTGTTCATGATTGGGCATTGTAAGATATTTTTGTATCCTTTCTTTAAGTGTATTCATTAACCTTGGTGAAAGTTTTGCAATGCAAATTTGAGTGAAATTTGATGCTTAAATTAACTTGAAAGTAAAATACTACTGTATGGTGTGTGTAAGGTCAGCATACCCAGTACATTGGAGAAATAGAGTACTTGCATTGCAGCCTTCAAAGGGTTTGGGGTTGGTTATTTTTTTTTCTTTTTTTCTTCTTTTTTTCTTTTTTTTTTTTTTTTAATCTAAGTAAAGTAGGTATCAACTCTTCTTGCCAAATTTCAAGGTTGTGGTTGCCTTCTGCTAAAGACTTACCTGTCCTCATAACTAACCAACCTTTTGGTCTACAAAATTATTTGTTTAAAGGTAAATCCTTTAATTTAGTTAATTTTGGAAAAAGAATTAATACTTTGGGATTGCTTTAAGTAACTGGGAAAGCTCTATGAATTTGGGAAAAGTCAGCAGGACTTTTGTCTTTGTGGGCACTACAACTCAGCCCAACTGAACTGATTTACTGATACATTTCATTTATGCTAGAAATGTTCATCATGTGGAAGTGAGTTCTAAAGTCTCTTAGTACAGAACATTTTCATTTCAGTATATTTGGCAGAAGGTTAAATTAAATATTTTCCTTGAAATACTGGATATCTTGGGTTTGTTTTGCTGATGAAATTAATACTCACAAGGGAAGTGACACTTGCAAGTATAAACTGTGATTTAATTTTACTGGCCAATTCCTTTTCCTCTCCTATTGCAATCCTCCAGCCATTGCACAAAACACCCCAGGAAATTACAAATAGGCACTTAAAGACAGTTTAGGTCAGATGTGCAATGGATGTGAAGGAAGTGGAGCAAAACAATATAGAAGGAAATTACAGTTTTGAACTCTACAAGTAGCACACCCATGGTACAGAAATTCTTTACTGGCCTTTGTAAATTACCAATTTTATTTAATAAAGTAGAAGTTAAATAGTCTTAGACCACCCTTATAAAATGTGTTTCAGTTACCATAGGTTTTGCAGTTTTTAGCCACAAAGATGGGATGTTGAAGTGAATCAGGCAGCAAAATCCTAGTTTTTGAGCATTTGGAACTATCATGGATTGTACTCACACAACACCAGATTCTCCTTACTTCTCAGCATTAACAAAAATTACACCAAAGAACCTGAGATTAATTTTAATTAAATTATTGTTTTATTTATTTTCTTTTGAGGACTGGATGGGACTCCCTTAGGAGCCTGTATAACTCAGATGTTTAATTTATCTGAAGGTCAGTGATGAGCAGATGTGCAGCACTGGCTCTCTCCTGCCGAGCAGCTGAATCCCTCCTTTCACTGCTCTTTCTGGCCCAGGAGCAAGAGATTTGAAGTGCAAACAAAACCTGGCTCCTCCCTCAAGGCAGTGCAGAGCACTACCACTAAGCCACTGGGCTGGCCCTGATCAATTATTTTAAGCCTTATTTATTTCAAAATCGTTTCTCTCTATACTGAAGGCATTTCAGTCAATTGCAGTGAAATTTAGGATATAATGGCTACAGTCTAGAATTCAAAACCAGCAAAAGAAACTTTTCTCACTCTGGTTTAAAAAAAAAAAAAAGACATGTCTGTCTCTTTCTTTCTTTGTGGGTGTTTGAGCCCCTCATCTGTTTTTCACTGCCGTTCATTGTACTGGCATAAACAAAACTTTCATATTAAAATAAAAGGATGTGTGGGCAATGGTTGGCTTCTGTGAGAGTGGAAAATAGATAAAACTAGGACAGGTATTTTCATAAACCAGTTGGAGACAACTAATAATTATTTGTTCTCTTCCTCAGTCCTTCCCTTCCATGAGAAAATTTACTGTTTGTGTAAAAATTCAAAATGTTGATGTTGGTGACTTTTTTTCAGCATATGTTTTTGTACCTGGTTTATCCATGCTTGGCTTTTCATTAGATCTTGAATTCCTGAAGGCTGAGCTGCTAACCAGGTTTATAACATGTATGTACCATCACTTTGTTTACCTGAGTCTTTTTAATTTGAATAAAAATAGTTTGCAAAGTGTTTTGGATTAACCAGGTTTGAGTGTTCCCTTAAGATTTCTGTTAGGATTTTATTTCAAGTAATTCTGGCTGTTGCTGATCCAGAGGTTCTCAATTCCTTGGTACATGTGTGCTTGTGTGTGGATAAAATATCCTTTTCCTATTGTCCTGTGTATTTTGAGATGTGCCTGTAGGTGATAAGAACAGTGGTGCTGAAAATTGAGCCATAAAGAGCACGAGCAGTGAGCCTTGAAAAAATACGTAAAGCACTGGGAACCAGCTGAGTAGAGATGATAAAATTTAGTCAGTCCCAGATGCCCCCTTATTAATTGGTTTGAAAATAAACAGCAAGCCTTAATTTAATATAGAAGCTCATGTGGTTCAGGACTGTCTTCCATGTAGCTGTTTAATAGAGGAAATTAGGTGAGTAACATGGAAAAAGCATCTTTTACACAATTAAATTAGAACCAAGGATGGAAATTTTCTGTACAAACTGCAAGAAAAATTAAGTGATAGAAGCCTCTCAAGGTGCCTGGCATAAAAATTAGAGAGCTATTTAAACAGTCAGAACACAGCATTATTTAATTAAAACACATCCATGTTTTTAGCTGGGGAATAAATGCCTTTCACACAGGCTGCCAGCTTCACAACATTTCTACCCTTCTGTTGCAGTTGCCCAGAGGAAACTAATTCTAATCATCCTCAACATTTTATTTGCTCAGTCTGAGATACTAAAGATCAACTATAAATATATGTAGCTCCCTCTTGGCTGCAAGTGCACAAAATTGAATTTTCAGAATGTCTGGGCACTGAATATTGTGTAAGGAACAGGCTCTGGTTTAGTGATACACATGAAATTTTGATTAACAAAATTAAACCTTATATTCATTTTGCCAGCTGCATTTTCCAGCAAGTCTAATTTGACCCTCATCTTTGGTAGCATCCAGTACTGATTTCAGGAAGTTCCTCAGGAACAACATTCATCCCATCCCACCAGTGCCAGGAAGTTTTCCCCATTCCCTGAAGGAGCTGGGGATGCCATGAGCAGAGTGCAGGTACAGTTTGGATCTGTGTATGAAGTTGTCTTGGTTTGGAAAGTCAGGTGTCTGCCAGGGAGAGACAAGAGCTTCCCTTGGAATGGAGAATGTAAACACTCTCCCTCTGAATTATTATTATTTTGAAATAAGGGGCTCTCAGGCAAAGATATGGGAATAAGAATAACAGTTCTTTACTAGGAATATTAAAAATAAAAATGTAGCAGTACAAAAAAAAGCAAACCAAAAAAAAACACTGACAGAATACAGCCTGACACCCTGTTGGTCAGGGTGTTGGGAGCAGTCCAGTTAAGTCCTCCTGCAGTGACAGATGTGGTTCTGTTGGAGCAGAGATGATCCTGTAGAAGGGTGCAGTTTTCTCTGAAGGTCCAGTGGTGGTGAGATGGGTCTGTTCTTCCTCTGGCATTCAGTGGAACCAGGCTGTCCTGGGTTCTGAATCTCAGGTTTTATCCAGGTAGGAATGCTTGGCTCCTCCCCCTGGGTGGAGCATTTTACACTGGATGATGGAATTTTATCAGTCCTGCAGTGAGCCCCGATGGCCCATGAGCAGCAGATATTCCCTGGAGGGAGGATGGGTGGTGGAAGAGATAAAGAACACTGCCCCGCCTGGTTTTTTAACAGCTGCCCATGAACAGAACACACCAGCCCCCTCCCCTCTGGAGTTATGAGGATGGGTCATGGAAGAGATAAAGAAAATACGTCCCCAGCCGCATTCAACAGGTGGCAATAGAATACAAACTGCTGGTTACATCTGGCATTGAACCTAAGACATAAGTTCAAAGTGAAACATGCCTCCACTGATGACAGGAAGCGTTTTGCTCCAAGGAAAAAATCCCCAATACATAGATGGCTGTTACTTCCTTTTGCTGCTTTTGAAAAGCTTGGACAAAACTGCTGCAGCCCTGTGCCAGGGAGGAGTACAGGCTGGGCACAAACACCCTTTCCTGGACTGTAATTTCTTTCAGCTCTTCCCTGGCTCACCACAGAGTTTTCAACAGATGGCTGTGTTCTTGTGTGCACAGCTGCAGGGGAATGATCAACAGATCCATTTTTTTTTTCCACAATTTCTCCGGATTGGTGGTGGAGTTATCCCCTCTCTAAGGCTGGAGTGGTGTGCAGCACTGCTTGTGCATAGGTGTCACTGTTTGTTCCCAGATTACTTTTTACTGCTGCTGCCTTACTGAGTTGAATTTTTCCATGCTTGGTATCCATTGCCCTGACTTCCAGAGTTTGGAAAGCTTGCAGCAGGAATGCTTTGCTGAATCTCACTGTTGCTGTGGCCATTGCAGAACACATGAAAATGCTGTTGCTGAGTGCAGAGCCATGCTCCAGGCAGACACTGGCTGAATTCCCTGCAGAAGGAAGGGATGTGCTCAGCCCTGAACCTGCCAGGGGGTTGGCAGGGCTAGAGGTGCAAGCTGTGACCCTGGCTCACTCCAGCAGCCTGGAACAGCCACAGGGTGTTCCCTGAGAACCAAGCTCTTGCTTCCTCCCTGTTCCCTTTGCCACAGCAGATGGAGGGGGGAAGCTGGAGGATGGGAGGGAGACAGGGATATGAGAGTCAGAGAGTACTGAGGAAGGCAAAGAGCACAGAATTAGAAGTCAGCAGGAATAAAACTGCAAAATCAAAGGAAGACTTCGGTTGTTGAAGATGGGGTGTAGTTTAAAATGTACTAAATTCCTGAGTGTGCACGACTGTGGAATGGGCTGGAATTCCAGAATGGGGAGTTGCAGCTATTCTGATTTCCAGCATTAGTGAGAGACTGGAAAAATCTAAAAATGCCTAAGGGTCAAGACTAGCAAACACAGAGGACTGGAGACTGCAGCTCAGACTTCTAAATGTTAAGCTTCATACTCTGTCGTAACAGATCTGTGTTGCCTGGAATGGTACAATGCCAACTCAGAGGATTTTATTCCTGCAGCAGTCACCAAGATCAGTGACACAGAACTCCCTGACACCAAATATCTTGTGAGTGATTGCAGCCTCTCTCCCTTTCTGTTTACCTGCCTGGAGACATCACAGAGATCTTCCAGATGTGCCTGGTGCTTCCCAGGAGAAAACAGTCACTGCAAAACAAGCAAGAGGTCTGAAGTGAGAACTGTGCTCGGCTCACTGTCTGTGGGACACTGCTGCTATTACAGGGGTGCTGAAGGGAAGCACAGGAAGTGGCTGAAGTTTTCACATCAGGATCCTAAGTTCTGAGAAATAACTAGGGCACAGGGCTCTTGCTTGAAAAAAAAACCAAACCCTCATATAATGAAAAACTTATTTGTTTTATGAAAACAGAGCACAAGAGAATTTCAAAAGGCTCAAGCAATAAAATCAGATGGAGATAAAGCTCAGCAGTTTGCAAAATCTGTCTTTTTTATTATTGCTTTATTCTTTAATGTACTGCTACAGTCAGGGTTGACTTCATTGCAAGCATCTGTGACTGCAAAAATCTGCTTGTTCACAGGTTTTGGGCTCTACCTTGGAACTAAAGTCAAAGGTTCTTATTCTGAAATCAATGCTTTTCCTCAAGTGATTCACTTGCTGCTCAGCCAAAATATCCAGTGACACAGTCACATCTTTAATTCAGTCTGGTTTTATCCCTTGAAAACACAAGTAGCACTAATCCTCCAGGTCAAGTCCTTGGAAGGCACAAGACAAAGGTTCCTCTTTGTTTGCAAGTGGAGAACCTGGATCTTGACCTCTACAGAGCTGCCCCTGTGTCTGCAGTTGATGAAGATTTATACAAAGGCTGGCAGGAGGCAGCACAGGAATGCCTCTAAGGGCAGGAACTCCCTCAGGGGTGGTCTTAGCCTGATCTTAAGAATTGGCTTCTTTGTTGCACCTTCAGCCTGCAGTTGTATCAATGTAGGATCCTGGAAGATTACACTGTACCAGTCACTGACCCCTCCCACGCTCCCGGTGTCACTCTGCAGGGAGCAAACCCAGCTGGGACACAGCAGCTAAGCCCTGTTTCCCTGCTTTGGGGACAGGATTCCCACCCCAGGACTCTGAGGTGCCAGGAGTGACACTGCACATTGCTCTGGTCCCTGTCAGATGTGGGCAGCACAGCCCAGACACACGGGTCACTTTCCAAGCACTGTGGGCTGAGCAAACACTGAGCACTAAATCTGTGCTCTCTTTATCCAGTTAAAATTGTGCCACACTGCAAAGAAAACAAATCAGCTGCCAGAGCAGTTCTTGTAAGTACAAAAGAAACTAACTCAAAATTACTGTTTCCATTATGCTGAGATGGATGCACTGTGTCATGTTTCTTTCCCACTGGTCTTGTCACAAAAGCAACAGCTTGACTGTTTACTCCGTTTAGTTTATTTAAAAGCACTAAGCAAACATTAAATCAGTGGCAGAGGCCCAAATACAATGAAATTTTCATTTAAATACATATATTACAGATATAGAAAAACAGAACTGCCCAAACCATCTGTGTGTATTACACAAACATGTGGATCACAGTTCTCTTGCAGAGCCAACATCTTCCCCCACCATCAGCGTGGCAGTGCTGCTGCTTTGGCACTTGGAGCTGAAGCACTCAGGAGCTCCCCCTTGAAGAGTTTCAGCTAAAATTCTCCTTTCTCCATCCTTGCCTCATACTGTCTTTCAGATTGTTTCCTACGGTAGACATCATCTGCAGAAAAAGATGTTTTGCATTAGAGTTTCCCCAGTGCAGGATGGTGTTAAATATGTGAATCCTGTAACCTCTGTTTAAACTTTTCAATCCCAACTTCTCTTGCAGATGCTGACTGACAGACAACTGGAAATTCAAGCCAACAGAAATCCTTATTACCACTTAAAATAGCTCATGTTGTCTCTCCCATACAGGCTAAAGTTCTTCCCATCAGTCCCAATGAAATGTTTTTCTAGGAAAATTAAGTTTCCAGTGCGAAACAGTTGTTTCTTGTCTACTTTCCCACGAGGATAATTAAAATTACAAATACCCCAACTAACTGAAGGGAAATTAAATTATAGGCATGAAGTCAATGCCTGAGGGCTTCCAGCCTGACTTGAGCATTTTAGTCTTTTTTTATATAAACAAAACACAGGACTATTCCCACCTCCATGGTATTCCCAGTCATTCTTCCTGCTCCCCGCTCCCTGATACCACATACTGATGTTGAGCTGCTCCTTTCAATGAAGTATACAAAAATTTCTAGCAGGGTTTATTAAAGGGAAGAATGTCACATTAGAAATAAATGCTTTGACTTACAGAAACTAAATGCCATTAGCCAAGTTCTCATGAGCCATTTTCACACTTATAAATTGTAAAAGTAATGTTTCAGATGATGCCACACCTCTGCTTAAATGCTGGCAAAACTCATGAGTCTTTTTCAATCATGGCAGAATGGCTTGAGTTGAGAGGGACCTTAAAGATCACCCCGTTCCATCATCCCCTTGCCAGGAACAGGCACACTTTCTACTAGAGCAGTTTCCTCCAAGCCCCATCCAGCCTGGCCTTGGACACTTCAGGAGTGGGGCAGCCACAGCTTCTCTGGCAGCCTGTGCCAGGGCCTCACAATCCTCAGAGGAAAGAATTTTCTTCCTAATATCCAACCTCAATGTACCCGCTTTATGCTGAAATTTTATTCAGCACTGTAAACCCAGGATTTTTGTTTGTTTCTGCTGGGGAGGCAGAGCCCCAGGTGCCCCATCCCGCCCGGACAGGAGCGCTGTGTGCTGTAACGGGGGGTACGAGGGATGCGGGGTGCGCCGGGGACCCCGCACTCACAGAAAGTCTCTTGGCCGAAGCGGACGTTGATCATGAACCACTCCATGGCTCCGCCGAGCACGAAGAAGAAGGGCAGGAACCTGTAAAAGCCAAAGCGCCGCTGCCCGGGCACCAGCTTCAAAAGGCTCTTCAGCCTCTCGCTGACCAGCATGGCCGGGAGGCACCGACGCCTACGCCCTTCCCGGGCGGAGGAGAGAACAGAGGGGGGCGTGTGAGAGGCGGAACGGGTCGTGCCGCAGTCACACCGTGACCGCGGCCGGTAGCGGGCCAGGAGCGGCCCCGGCCCGGGCGGGCCCC